>CM076581.1:816689049-817279944 GCA_034641835.2 Pinus albicaulis | reverse complement strand
CATGTTATAAAGTTAATAAAGGAAAAATAATACCAAGGTCATGGGACACGTATTCCAAGTTGAATGTTGGGAAAAACATCTTAGTGTGGGAGTTCATTTGGTTCATTATGGATAAAGGAAATTGGCAAAGGCAATGGAAAAGGCATTGGAAAGGCAAGAGGCATTAATTGGAATTTTATTTATGAAAATAATGGAAATTAGGAGAAAAGGAAGATGAAAGGTCATAGCTTGCATGTGAGAAGGAAAATGAAGGAAAATAATGGAAAATTGAAGAAATTAGAGGCGTCATCAATAAAAAGGCTTAAGAGGATTAGTACATAGTTTTTTTCGGTTCATTTTTGGAGCTCTCTCTCTATTATCTCTCTCTCATACTCTTGGACACTTAGATTTTTCTTGGAATACTCTAGCATTGGATCAAGGAAAGAAAATGAAGGACATAGAAGACAAAGGGAATAAAAGATCAAGAAAGGAAGAGTCGTATCAATTGGCTACAACAAGATTACTTGTAGGTATCGATTTGAATGTATGATTTATATGCTAGTTTTGGCATGCATGGTACATGCATGTATGTATTTTTTTCTCTTGTTGTTATTGGCATTGGTTTTTCCAGGTGTGACAGCGGTTTCCAACCTTTCCTTTCCATTTCTGGATAGTAAAGATGAGACAACCAGAGGTAAATTCTCAACTGCAATGGCACAGTCAAGAATGTACATGCTTATATAGATGTAGTGAGGCTATTGATTCAGCTCCCAATGACTTCTTGGCCTTCCTTATTTCCTAATAACAAATAATATACAAAAATAAATGTGCACACCTATCCATAGGATTAGGTGTCAACATTCCCCCCTTTAATCCGAAGGGATGTTGGTGAGTCCAAGCATCGATCTGAAATTTTCAAACTTCTCTCTTCCAAGTGCTTTGGTGAAGATGTCAGCAGTTTGCTCATTTGTGGAACAATGATGTAGATGGATGGTCTTGGCCTGAACATGATGTCGAATGAGATGGTACTTTGTATTGATGTGCTTTGTTCGATCATGGAACTTTGGGTTCTTGGCCAACTTTATTGCAGAAGTGTTGTCGATCATGAGTGGAGTGGAATACATCCGTTTCATCTGCAAATCTTCCAGGATTTTCCGGAGCCACACAATTTCCTTTGTTGCTTCAGCTGCTGCCACATATTCTGCCTCGGTCGTGGAATCTGCTGGAACTGACTGTTTGCGTGATCTCCATGAGACAACTCCTGATCCAAGACTCATGGTGTAACCTGTAGTAGACACGCCTTTTTCTTTGTCGCCATCAAAGTCTGAATCAGAGTATCTGGTCAAGATGAAGTCGCCTACCTGTGTATATTTGAGTCCAAAGTCTTGAGTCCCCTTCAAGTATCTTAGTACTCTTTTTGCAGCAGACCAATGTCCTTCACAAGGTTTCTGCATGAACCTTGAGAGGATTCCAACAGCAAATGAGATGTCAGGTCTGGTGGTGGTCAGATAGATAAGACTTCCTACAAGCTGTCTATACTTAGTTGCATCCTCAAATTCCTTCCCTTCAACTGATGTGAGCTTCAAGTTTTGTTCCATTGGAGTGCCTAAGGGCTTACAATCATCCATGCCAAATTTGTTCAAGAGATCTCCAATGTACTTCTTCTGAGAAAGAAAGATGAATTTAGGATGTTGAATTACTTCAATACCCAAATAGTAATGGACATGACCCAAATCAGTCATTTCAAAACCTTTCTTCAACTCTTTCTTCATGGATGCAATATAGCTCTCATTGTTTCCTGTTATCAAAAGATCATCTACATATACCACAAGATATAAAACTGTTTTTCCAACTTTCTTAACAAACAAAGTTGCATCATCAAGATCAAAATGTTTGAAATCAAGTTTCAGAAGATGCTCGGTCAATTTCTCATACCAGGCTCGTGGTGCTTGCTTGAGGCCATACAAGGATTTTACAAGTTTGCAAACTTTGTGTTCTTGATCCTTTATCACAAATCCTTCTGGCTGGGACATATAAACTTTCTCCTTTAGATCTCCATTCAAGAAGGTTGTTTTTACATCCATCTGATGGAATTTCCATCCATTCTGAGCTGCTAAGGCAAAGAGAGTCCGGATGGTGGTCCATTTTGTTGTGGGAGCAAAAGTTTCTTCATAATCGACTCCTTCTTTCTGTGCGAATCCTTTTGCCACAAGCCTAGCCTTGTGCTTGTCAAGTGAGCCGTCTGCTTTGTACTTGTTCTTGTAGACCCACTTGCAGCCAATTGGTTTTGTTCCCAAAGGCGGATCAACCAGCTTCCAAGTGCCATTCTTTATCAAGGCATCATACTCCTTCTGCATCGCTTCTTTCCATTCATCATGAGAAGCGGCTTCTTTGAAGGAAGTTGGTTCATGATCTGTAGACAAACTCAATTCACAGTTATAAGCAATATCCATATCAACAGGGGAATCAGAATTATCTACATCACCTTCGATTTCTTGAGTGGAACTTCTTGTTCCCGTTTTTCCAACCTCATCAGGATGAACATCCTCCAGTGTCTTTGTCAGCCATTTGGGGGGACCTTTCTGAGATGGCCCTGGCTGGTCACTTGACTGAGTTGGGATTGATTCAAGATTCAATCTCCCAATTCTGTCAATCACATCATCCAATGTGTCATCCGTGGTTGTTTCTTCATGTGGGGAGAGTGTGGTTCAGGAAATGATTCCACAGTTTGATTCAATATCGGAATCCCCCCTTCAAGGTGTGGAATCACATTATCAAATTCTTTGAAAGACTTTGCATGTGTGAATCTATCCAGGCGATCAAGTTGCCGCTCAACAACCTTGTCACTCTTGGATGATTCAAGAAACATGACATCTCTTGCTATCACAAACTTCTTATTTGCTTCATCATAGAGACGATATCCTTTGGAGGTATTGGAGTACCCCAAGAAGATACATTTTCTGCTTCTAGCACCAAGTTTTTTCCTTTGACCCTTGGGTATCAAGGCATAACAGGTGGACCCAAAGACCCTGAAATGCTTTACTGAAGGAATGTGGCCATGCCACATTTCAAAAGGAGTTTTATTTCTAATTGAACTTGAAGGACACCTATTCTTTATGTAAACAGCACATAGAACTGCATCAGCCCAAAACATCAATTTTACATTCTTGAAAAATAACATGGAGCGGACCATATTTAAGATGGTTCTGCTCATTCTTTCAGCTACACCGTTCTGTTGTGGATTATATGGCACAGTGGTTTGATGTTTGATTCCATGTTGACGAAGATAATTTTCAAATTCGTTTGAAGTGTATTCTTTTCCATTATCAGTACGTAGAGAGCCAATATGTGTTTGTGCATCATTTTCAATCCATACATTAAAATTCTTGAAAGTTTGAAAAGCATCAGACTTATTCTTCAGTAAGTAAATCCAACACATCCTGGTGTAGTCATCAATAAATGTCATCATGTATTTGTTTACATTTGCAGAAGCAATAGGCATAGGGCCACATAAATCTGAATGAACAAGTTCAAGTTTCCTATGTGCTCTTGAGTGTGAATCATGAAATGGTTGTTTGCTATGCTTTCCTAGAATACATGCATCACATTCCTTAGGTTTTCTAGGAATTGTAGGTAGTCCATCAACACCATTTTTCTTCAACAAACGAAGGCTGTCATAATTTAAGTGTCCAAATCTAGCATGCCATAAAAGACTTGATGGAAATGTACCTTCATCATGATATGAACTGAATGCAAAGTTTTGAGCATGGGCAGATGAACCTTTCAGCTTCAAGAGTCTCCCTTCTTCTATTCCCTCCATGACAAGTGAGGGATCTGATGCTGATCTGACCTCTGCCTTGCCATCAAACAAGTGAACTGAGTGTCCTTGCTGCCGGATTTCGATCAGGGACAGCAAGTTTCTCTTCAACTCCGGGAGGTATAGAACCTCATGTAGGATATGATCAGAAGACCAGGCAGTTTAAGCCTGACTGTGCCAAGCCCTGATGGCTTGAGTTTGGATTTATCTGCGAAATATACTGCTCCATCAACTTTGTCAGTGAAATCTTCAAAAAAATCTTTTCTAAATGTCATGTGACATGTTGCTCCTGAATCTAGCAACCAATCATCTCCCCATGAAGTAAATGAAACATCAAAGAGGTTTTCAATTACTCCATTGTTACAATGTGCTAGAACATAGTGAGCGGATTCAGGTGCTTTACCTTTGTCTTTGTCATTGGTTTTACCTTTGTCTTGATTTATGTGCTACTCAATTTTGTTCCATGGTGTTCTGCATTTGGGTGCATCATGTCCATCTCTATTGCAGCGTGTGCAATGAAGATGGGATTTGTCAGCTTGTCTGCCCCCCCTTTCTGTGAAGTTCCTTCTTCCTCTTCCTCTTCTGCCACCTCTTCCTCCGAATGAATCTGGAGCATGATTCTTTTCTCTATGTGCCAAATATGCAGCCTCTTCGGAAGATGAAGGGACTGTCATCTTCCCAAAAGCTTTCTCTCTTTCTGGAAACTTCTGCTCAAGTTTATCAAAGGTGATTTGTTCAAGGTTTCCACTTGCTTGCAAAGACTCAAGATGCAAAGACTCAAGATAATGTGAGTAAGTCGGATATAATGCCTTAACATATGCTATGAGAGGTATGTCCATTTTTACACCAATGCTATCAATATCATGCATGATCGATCTAACTTCTGAAGCTAAGGCAAGGGGATCATCATTCTTCATTTCAAGACCGGACACGAACCATCAACTTAATATTTTCACTTCCGAGTGAGTCATAGAGTTTTGGTTTCTCTCAAGGCTTCAGGCAGCCTGAGAATGATAAAGGTGCTTACCACCCTTCACTTTACTCAAGCTGCAATCAAGGCACAGGGCCTTGCGCTCTTGGTTTTTCCATGGCAAGCTCTTGTCCGGGCGGGCTCGCGGTGATTTTCTCGCTTGTCCTTCACGTATTCCTCTCCACAGCGCCCCTATTAAAAATGAGGAAGCTGAATCTTCCGAGATTATTCAAGATAAATTTCTTTTCCGCATAGAACGGTCCCAACAGAGAGATGAGAATGTATTAGACCCGCCTAGAAAATCTTCTCAAGTGGAACAAATTATGCTATAAAAACTTTCCAAACTTGAAAATATTTAACATAGGCAAAAAATCTTTGGCCGGAAAAAAAAATTTTCTGAGTTTAAAAACTCTTTCTGGAAACTATATCTGCTCAGAAAACTTTGTTGGAGACTGTATTTTAAAAAAACTCTCTATGCTATAGACTGATTCTGCATAAAAAAATTGTATTTTTTTTTTTTGTGTTGGGAAAAAATTGTATGTGGAAAAAAAAAAGGGATTATGAATGGGAAGTGGTGGAATTATGAGTGGGAAGGGAATATTAAATTATAGAAATGGGGTCGATATTTATTAATGGAGGGGAAAAAATCGAATTTAAAATAGGAGGGAGGGAAGTATGGGAAGAGGGAATATTTAAAAATTTTAAAAAGGGCGGATTGTATTGAAATGGAAGGGGGCGGTATATTATTTTGAATGGGCGGTTTTGAAGGTGGGCGGTATTGCAGATGGAGAAGGGGCGTTTATGCCGTGAGCGTAGGAGGGAATGGCGTAGCACTGGAGCTGTGTAATATGAGGGGCGGTGTATTATTTTGAATGGTGGGGGGGGGCGTATTATGGTAAGGTGGAGGGGCGCATTATCAACACAGAAATATATAACAAATACAGCGTTATGGGGACGCAACTGTAATTTCAACACAGCGTTATAACAAATACAGTCGTTATATAATACAGCGTTATGGAAATGTCAACACAGCGTTCAATATATAATGGAATAGACAGCGTTCACGCATATGACAGCGTTAAAACATATGACACCACCAGCGTTGCGTTTGACAATGTATGGGAGGGCGGACAGACCATGATACCAGCGTTTAAAAAATCAATACCATGACAGCGTTGTAATATATCAAACCACGGTGTCAAACAGCATTTTAAACACATCGTTAAAATGAGTGGACAGGCGGTATATCAAACGAGATTTAAAAAATGAGGCGTGGACAATGAAGCGGTATTTAAAAAATGAGGCGTGGTATTGTAAAGTCGTGGTATGTTAAAAATGAGGCGTGATATGTTATAGCAGGCCGCGTAGAATGGGAGGTGAAGAGCGGAAGCAGGGCCGAGGGGGAGCAGGTTGAGTGCGCTTGAGTGGAGGGCAGCTTTGTGTATAATGAAAGCGTCGTGGGTAGTGCTCGTTGAGAGCGGCCAAGTAAGGGAAGAGCAGTGCGCAGAAGGGGAATGTGTAATGGGAGTCGGGTTAGTTGAGAGGGCCGGGTATGAGGAGTTGGGATGTGTGTTGGTTATGCAGAGTGAGGGCGGGCTGCCTGTTGCAGAGGTAGGCGCAGGAAGAAAAGGAGGGGGGAGGTGAGCGCAGGGATAAATGGAGCGTAGGGAGAATGAGTGAGGGGAGAGGGCGTAGGGAGAATGAGTGAGGCCCAAAAGGGCTGTTACAAAAAAAAATTGAATTTGAATCTGCAGAAGACAGTTGCAGGACTGCTGGACTGGCAGAGCCTGCAGTTTGCAGATTGACAGAGCCTGCAAATGTCAGTGCTATTTAGGGAAAAAAATGCAGAATAACAGTCTAGCAATTAGGAGCAGCAGAAAACAATTAATAAAATTGACTGAGCAAAGGGTAGGGAGTTACACCACAGGGCAGAAATGCCAAATGTGGGGCTGGCTCTGATACCATGACAAACCAGGAGGTAACTCCTCAAATCTGCAATGTATATTAGCTGAAGAATGTACATGCTTATATAGATGGGAGGTGAGGCTATTGGGATTCAGCTCCCAATGACTCTTGGCCTTCCTTATTTCCTAATAACAAATAATATACAAAAATAAATGTGCACACCCATCCATAGGATTAGGTGTCAACAGAATTAATATGAGACAAATGTCCCATGAACTTTAAAAAGAGACCAGATTGGGTATTAATATATGGTTTTGATTATAAGCACAACAATGGAAAAAAAATTAAACTTCACATGTGGGTTTGTGTTGGTTTAGTATGGGGGTTTAACTTCATATTTGGTTTTCAAAATCTTGATGATAAGGTAAGGAATCTTCAATTGAAGTTAAGTTTGAAATAGCTTCCGCAAGAGATATTGACATCTAGGCATTTAAATTTAAGCAGAGATTAACAAAAAATTCCACATTATTATTATGAGTTTGCCCAGATGGGGAATTTTATTGGAATATAAATGTGAGGTGGAAATTTTATATGCACAAAGTTAAGGTGTGAGTGTGGGTTGCAGGGTTACCCTGCATCAAGGTAAGGTAAGGAATCTTCAATTGAAGTTAAGTTTGAAATAGCTTCTGCAAGAGATATTGAAATCTGGGCGTTTAAATTTAAGCAGAGATTAACAAAATATTCCACATTATTATTATGAGTTTGCCCAGATGGGGAATTTTATTGGAATATAAATGTAAGGTGGAAATTTTATATGCACAAAGTTAAGGTGTGAGTGTGGGTTGCGGGGTTACCCTGCATCAAGTGGTATCAGAGTAGGATAGCTCTGTTGGGAAATTGAAGAAAATTTTTTTTTCTCTGAATGAGTATAGGAAGATTTTGTTGAGAACTGAAGTGTGAATTTGTGATAAGAGAATGAAAGGAAGATCAGATTTTTAAATCCGATATGCAAAGGTACACAATTGTAGTGAACAGAATTGCAGAAATGAGTAGAGGACAAGATCAGGCAGGATCTTAAAGGTGAGATAATTTTCTGATTTGAAATTTGTGATTAAGGTTTATGGTTGCAGAGAAGATGATGGAAGCAAACCTGACATTCATCTAAAGGCTACATAGGGAGGAAAATTGCAGTGTTCTGAAGAGAAGGTGAGTTGAAGAGATAGCCTAGAGAGAGTAGAAGAGAGTGCTCAAGAGGTTCCAGAGGCAGTGAACCAGTACTTACCAAAAGACCAGATCCAGTGAAGTGGATTGGTGAGATAAGTGGCAGCAGGAGAGCTTGCTGTTGCAGAGGCTAGTGCAACTCATGGTGAGTGAGAAACTCATGGAGGATATGATCATGGAGGATCAGATAATAGGTTCAGAGGAATGCCACAGAGGTAAGATGACTGACAAAGTCAGAGAAAGAGAAATTGCAGTAATGAAGGTACAATTGCAGGTACTACAGGAATGGATGCAAGAGCAGGAAAACTAGAGTGGAGGATGGATCTTTCCACTGAAGGGAAAGAGAGTGATTTGGAAACCATTGCAGATGAGGTTGAGGCAAAGGGAGATTGCCTTATTGAAAGAAGAACTCAGAGTTCTTGAGTCAGAGATGGAATTTGAAAATTCCACATGCAGATCTGTTCAAAGGGAAGTGCTTGAGGAAGCAGTCAAGACTGAAAAGTCTTGTGGTTTAAAAACTAATGAGTTGTGTATGTTTGCAAGTACAGTACAGGGAGATGAGCAAGCTTTAAAGTTTGTTAAAGAGCAGGAGAGAGAATTGAATCTGAAGTCTGTTCATATCAATGCTGAGATAGCAAGATCTTAGGAGGAAATGAAGACAAAGAAGTCTAATCAGAATATTGGTTCAGAGAGAGAAGGAAAAGCTGATGATTGGTCAAAAGTCGGTGAAGGTATGGAAAATTGTGTGAAGTTTCTGAGTTCTACTCCTAATGAAATTGTTGAATTGTATAGGAAACTAGATCTTCAAAGAAGAGAATTGGAGAGGCAGAGAACTTACACAAAGGATAATTTGCTGAAGAAGCAAGATATGAAATTTTTCATGAATGACAGTCATGAAGCAGAGGATGGACAGAAGGAGAGACTAGCTGACAGTCTCATGGTGAATGAAAATCAGCATACTGATGTGCTGACAAAGGAGTTGGAAAGGAACTCAGAGCAACTAGAGGAAGCTGAGGAGAAAGCCAGTAAAGATTTTCTGAGTCCTGAAGAAGACTTGGAACTGCAGAGAGAAAACTTGGTGACTGAATCAACAAGTGAGACCATTGGGTCTTGTGATTTTAAAGCTGACAATTTGATTGTGTTTACAGGTGATACAGAGGACAGTCCATCACTTGGAATTGTCTTGAAAGAAGAAGAACTGTTGCAGAAAGAAGGTGAGACAATCATGTCTCATATGCAGAGGCTCGTTACCATGGGTGACAAGGAGGAGTTGGCTTGTTTGTATAGCCAAGAGAAGACTGTGGGGTAGAATTTTGGAACTGCTACAGTGATAGAGGATGAAGCTACAGTGTTTGAAGAACTTGATTTGATTGTCAGAATCAATCAAGATGATGATGGACAATTACTGAAGATTGTCAAAAGGGAAGATGAAGATTATGTTGGAACTAATTTGCAGCATGTTGATGAAATGCTTGAGAAGAAATGGCTGGAATGTTTGCTGGAGACATTTGAACCTGAGGAAGAATTTGTAGACACTAGAATAAATTTGCTTGAAGTTGAGAAAGGAGCAGATACTAGTCTGTTAAAATTGATTTTTATTACTAGTATACAAACAGAGATAAATGGATATGTTACTACAGGAAGAGAATTAAATGATAATTTATTTTCTAAAGATAAATTTGCAGGTGATGAGAAAAAGAATGTTGCAGAGGGACAGGAAGTTTGGGAGGCAACAACATGTGGGGTGACATCTGCAGGAATAAAACCGATGTTATCAACCATTGGGGAGATGACAGCTGAGGCAACATTGACAGCAACGACATCAATGTTGGAAACAAGAAAAGCAAGAACAGCAGTCACAGCAAAAGCAGCTACAGCATTTGAAACAACAGAATTTGGAGGCGACAGCAGTAGGCAAAAAAATTTCCAAACAGAGGAAAGGCTGGACATAGAGATTGAAAGCATCAAAAGACTGATGATGAAGGTGTCTCAGAGGCAATAGACAGTAGCAAGAAAGAAGAGGAATTTCAGCAAGGGAAAGACAAAAGTAGAGTATGAAAGCATAGTTGGAGGCAGGATGCAGAACAAGATATGGAAACCTGGAGAAAAGCAGCAAGCAACAGCAGATGATGACTTGCAAAACAAAGTGTGGGATCTAGGCGGACAAATATTTAAAACACATGATCAGGAGATCATGATCATTTTCAACCTTGGAAGTCTGATGCAGGAGCATTGGGCAAAGAGAAAATACTTTGTATTTTATTAAAACTTAGGGGTTCTTAAGTTTTAGAAGAGCTATATTTTTATGGATGATTTGAGTAGGTTTTAAATATTTTTAATTAAATATTGTAAATAATTGAGAATATGAGAGAATTTGATCAGTTAAGGATGTAAAGGGATTGAGAGATTTTTCTAAATATTAATTTAGAAATTAGTTTCATTAATTATGGGTGAGAGAGGATCATTAGGGATTCAAGAGTGATTTTAGGATTTTGTTGAGAAGTTGAAGGGATTGAACTTAAATTAGATCATTTTAAAATTGTATAAATTATCAAGCCTCAAAGGCATTGAAAACAATGAGTGTGAGTAGAGAAATAGAGTAGAGAACGGGGGTTTCTACTTGGAAGCCTTCGGGCAGATTGTAAAAGGGCCAATGATTTGGAAATCAGGCCAAGAAAGGAGATTGTTATGTAAGTGTTGTGTGTATTAATACATCATTTGATTTTCTGAAGTTTATGCCCATTATTGAGTATGTGTAGAATTGAATTTGTGCATTCAATGTATGAAGGGGAATTCGATCCTTTTTGAATTCGTGAGTTATTTCTTGTGTAAGTGTAATGGGATTTAATATCAATTTAGATGGTATATGATTGCTGGTTTATAAAGAAAAGGATTGAGATGGACGCACTTCCAATGCAGTAATAAATTGCTGCGTATTTTTATGAAATTCGATTTTATAAATCAATGTCAATTTTTATATTATAAACCCAATCCAGAATCACTGAGTTGAATGTTGAATGCGCTATTATGTGAAAAGGTTTCAATAGGCATTAATGAGTTCGGTCTTTCGATGAAGAAACGCTAGGTTGACATCAAATTTTTGGATATACATTGATCTGTTTGATGAGTCGATATCTGTGCAATCGATTCACAACAGTCCAGACATAGGAGACAAGCTTTAAAGGGTTCAATTTCTGTATATAAGCAGTAAATTAACATCTGCAATTGCACAGAAGGGATGCAGGTCAACTGATTCTAAGTTGAGCCTGGCAAGGTCGTTGAAGACAGAATTTTGAAGGTGATCTTTTACATCCTGGGTGAAGGATCAATGATGCAGGAAATAGTCTAAAATCAAATTTAGAACTGGCATAAAACAATGTTGTTTGAAATCCCACATAAAAATCGTGGATTGTGACTGGAATGGAGCGTTGAAATATTAAGCCTGTTTAATGCTAAGTATCAAACTCTGTTATTGAATGGATATCAGATTTGGGGTCGATCTAGTCACAGCCAATGGAACGTGATCGATGTTGAAAACTGTTGAGTTGCCGAGGTTTTTTTTTCACACCTGGATGGAACCTGCGATGCTGAATATGCCAAAGGGTTGAAACTATCCTATTCACTGTGTGATAGGATCGAACTCAAGAAATGATAGTTCCTTCGCAGACCAGAAAGGGTGGAGTTGTTCGAAGAATGGGGATGTGAATTCCAATGGCGAGCTACAATTTCAGCGTTGGAATGATTGAAGACGATTTATAAAATGGAACCAGGATAAGAGGTATTTGACTGAGGCGATTTGATTCTGTTTGAATCGACTCGGATTTTTTTTGAAACCCAGCTCCAATGCATTCAGAAGTTGTGGGTTTATTGAAATGCTATATTTGGCGGATCGCTGAAGTCTGAGCACAATGAATATCCATCGTTAGATGGACAGGTATGTAATGTGGCATTCAATTTCTAGTCAAAATCTAAGTTTTATATGGATTGCCATTGCCATAAGCTTGGTAGGTTAAAAAATGAAGGGTGCATATATAATTGAAACCTTGGTTGACTAATTGAATTAGTATGAGACAAATGTCACATGAACTTTAAAAAGAGACGAGATTGGGTATTAATATATGGTTTTGATTATAAGCACAACAACAGAAAAAAAAAAATTAAACTTCACATGTGGGTTTGTGTTGTTTTAGTATGGGGGTTTAACTTCATATTTGGTTTTCAAAATATTGATGAAAAGGTAAGGAATCTTCAATTGAAGTTAAGTTTGAAATAGCTTCCACAAGAGATACTGAAATCTGGGCATTTAAATTTATGCAGAGATTAACAAAAGATTCCACATTATTATTATGAGTTTGCCCAGATGGGGAATTTTATTGGAATATAAATGTGAGGTAGAAATTTTATATGCACAAAATTAAGGTGTGAGTGTGGGTTGTGGGGTTACCCTGCATCACATACTTGCCTTGAGACACAAACATTCCATCATCACGCTGCCAAAATTCCAATCCTAGGAAATAATGAAGGAGGCCTAAGTCATTCATCTCAAACTCTTTTGCAAGATCAGCCTTGCATGAGAGTATCAACAGTTCATCACCCATCAAAATCAAATCATCTACATAAAGTACAATGATTAGCAACTTACCCTCCACCACAACCTGGTATAGGTTCGGATCCGCCTCACTCTTGGAGAATCCAAGTCCGGTAAAATAACTATCTATCCATGTGTACCAAGCACGAGGTGCTTGTTTCAACCCATATAGCGCTCTCTTGAGCCTGCACACATGTGACTCGCTGCTGAAGATCTCAAAACCTTCGGGTTGCTCTATGTACACCTCCTCCTCAATCACTCCGTTGAGGAACGCAGTCTTCACATCCATCTGATGAATGTGCCACCCCATCTGCGCTGAGAGATAAAGAATCGTCCGTATGGAAGAATACCTTTGCGACAGGTGCAAAGGTTTCCTCATAATTGATCCCCTCAATCTGTGAGAAGCCTCAGGCAACAAATCTTGCCTTGTACTTCTCCTCACTCCCGTCAACTACTTGCTTCACTTTGTAGATCCATCTCGAACCTACCACTGATTTCCCTTCCGGCCTTGGGACAATCTCCGATGCACATTTTCTGACAATTGAATCATACTCTTCCACCATGGAATCTACCCATGCGAGATCCTCCACAGCTTCCTCGAAAGAGGATGGCTCTGTCATGATACACTTGCTCATAAGAGCCATGTATCCAGTGTATTGATCAGGTGACTGTCTCTGTCTGCACTGTGATTTAGGTGCTCCTACAATCCTCTCTGCATCTTGAGCCAGTCGCTCAGCTTCTGTAGTGCACTTCTGCCATATGATGGTTAGCGCTGCATGAGTGGTCTCTTCCAGTCCATGAACTTCCTCTTATGGCTGATCCACATCCTGAAGCTCATCCTTAGGAACTAATAGCTCCTCATCTGCATGCAAGTGTGGGTCCCTCTCAAGTGAACACTTCATGGCTTTCTCCTCATGAAATTTGATATCCCGTCGCACAACAGTCTTGCAACTGTCTGGAAAATACACACGATAGTTGTGGGACGTATCAATGTACCCCACAAATATCCCAACCTCTACGGTCAGCTCCAGCTTCTTCCTGGCATCCTTCGTTACATGAATGTAAACAGGTGAACCAAAAATCCTCAAATGGGAAATATCAGGCTTCTTACCAAAAACTTCCTCCTCGGGTGTACTCATGCCAAGTATCATGTAAGGACAACGGTTCTGCACATATACTCCAGTATTGCATGCCTCAGCCCACAAGTGTATGGGAAGGCCCTGATCATGCAACATCACTCATGCAGCACCCACGATTGTTTTGTTCTTCTGCTCAACAACCCCATTCTGTTGTGGGTTATGAGGTGCTATGAGCTCTCTTTGAATTCCTTCTACGCTGCAGAAGTCCTTGAATTCGCCAGAGATGAATTCACCACCATTTTCGCTCCTAAGAGCCTTCACCTACTTCCTCGATTCTTTCTCAACCAGTGCCTTGAACTCACAAAACTTTGAGTATGTCTTGCTCTTCTTCTGCATGAAGAAGATCCAGCACTTCCGAGAAAAATCATCAACAAATATCACATAGTACCTATGCTTTGCTGTCGAAGCTACTGAGAAAAGTCCACACATGTCTGTGTGAATTCTCTCAAGGATCATCATGGCACGACTATCCTTCTCGTGAAAGGTGGCTTTCACAAATTTTCCCCAAGGTACATCCCTTGCATTGATCTGACTGTGCAAGAGTACCCTTAGGAAGCCTAGTAGAAATCTGCTGCAGTATCTTCAAAGCTCCATGGTGAAGGTGGCCCAATATTCGGTGCCACAGCTCGCCATCATCCCGGCTCACCACTCCTTCTGCCTTGCCTGCCATTGTTGCGCAGCCATCTACCTGCAATTGATAAAGGTTCTTAACTCGAACCCCTATCCTCCGGGTATCACCAGTTACCTTACTACGCAGGAAAGCTTTCCCTCGCTAAAGACAACATCATATCCCTTGTCTTCTAACATCGCCACAGAGATCAGATTCTTCTTCAATCCTGGAACATGCATCACTTCCTTCAATACTATGGGTTTATCAAACTCCCTCTCAAAGGAAATGGTACCAATATTGTTTTCACTATATCTACCATCATCACCCATCTCTATGTGCACTCCAAGATCTTTCTCATCCAGATCAGTAAACAAATCTTTGTCTCTGGTCATGTGAAAAGATGCACCACTATCAAGAAACCACATTGAACACATCATACTTGAGACCAAGCATACAATCAGCAAAAAATCCAGCTCAAACTATGAGGCTAAGGCCTCTCTAGCTGTAGATCTAGCAGCCTGCTTATTTTTCTTCTTCTGTGGACAATTAGTGGCGTAATTTCCGTGTTGTTGATAGTGAAAGCACTTCACCTTGGACATGTCCTACTTCTTGCCTTTCGCACTGGATTGAGAAGAATTCTTCTTGCTCTTCCCCTTCCTTGCTTTGGCAGCCAAAGCACAATTTTCTTCATCAGAGTTATTTGATGAAGATCCGTCCCTGGTACTTCGCCTTATCTCCTCTTGCATAAGATCTGACCAAAGTCGCTCCCATCCTAGAAATTTCTCCCGACCATTGACAAATTCCTGATAGGAATGCAAACTCTTCAAAAGCACAAGGAGAGCCAAGCTCACCAAGTCCTCATCATCTACAGTCACCCCCACACTTCCTAGCTCATCCCTACATTGGATGAACTTCGTGAGGTACTTGGGCATACTATCGCCTTTCTCCATTTTTATGTTCCTGAGTTTATCCTTAAGCGCCAACTTCCTTTGGTCGCTCTTGCTTTGGAATAAGTCTATCAACGCTTTCCACATCAAGAATGAAGAAGCCTTGCCATGAAGGCTGGACACTATGTGATCCTTTACACCTTCTAACAGAATTCTTCGACACTTTGTTGTCTTCTTTTTCCATGCGTCAAGTACGGCAGCATCGCTAGAAGTAGGTTTTGGAATTTCTGCATCTATGAACTCCTTCAACCCATTGTCATCCAGCACCGCCTCCATCTTGTCCTTCCATGCAATATAATTTGAGCTGCCCTCAAGGGCATACTCCAATCGCAATCCGTTGAAAGACATCTCAACTTCGACACCAAGAAAACACTGCTGCAAATTCGAATTTCACCAGCTCAAAAATCAATCGCTTCAATGTTTTGCAATTTCTCCAATGATCAATATCGCTCTGATACCATGTAGAAATTTGAATAACTGATATGTTATTTTATCGAGATTCTCCTGATCACACACTATTTTAACTGCATGCACAAAACAGAATATCTTCTACCATTGATCATTAATTGCGGAAATAAAAACAATCGCATGTGCACATTAAAACCATAAACAGTCACACATATGAACACAGTATTTTATGGGAAAGCGTAAAGTTGAAAACCCCCAACTATCTGTATATTATATTTCATAGAGATCATGTAACAATCAATATTGTACAAAGCTCCTCACAAGCTCTCAGTACAATCTCCAATTGCTACACACTAATCAAGCTCAGATCTAGCAAAACACATGCTCCAATCTCTGCCACCTGTTAGCCTGCCTCTACTGCACAATCCCTACTGAATATGGGCTATGAATGAACTCGAATCCACCTGGTATGCACTGTACAATCCTCATTGGCATCTCCATCAATGTGTGGTGCAAACTCATGCACCAGTATAGTCACAACTGATAGTCACACTGCACTTTCACCTACCTCTTCACTGGTCTCCACTGAAACTGTCCATGCAATGTAGTTAAATTATGTATTCTTTAGTTGATTAATGAGTTAATAATTAGTGAATCAATTAATAATTAATTCACACCACTCTCACTAGTGTATCAATCAGTTAGACTAGATACAACTAGCTCAACTATGTTTAACTCAGTTAAACTGAACACAACTCCATCAACTACTTTAATAACTCCACCAAACTCTGTCACATGAGTTCTAACTGAAGTATCCATGCAATAGCTCCACTTAACCCTCAGGAATAGTGTAATTCCTTCTGTCAGCTCTTGTGCCACATCTGTGCACTTAACTGAAGTGCTCCAGGAGAATAAGATAATGTTTATAGTCCAAATATTATTAAGAGCTAATAATATTCGACATATCTATTTTCAGAATAGCAATCTAAAAATAGATTCCGCCCAATATGTCTAAAAATAGAAGTCCATCTATTTTTCCAACTTGACCAACCATCCACAAATAGCATCTTGCAACTCATAGAATCATGATCGAGATGTCTAAAAATAGACATTGTCAAAAAATAGACTTTGCGCCAAAAATAACCTGCGGGCCCACTTAGTGAAGGCAACTTCTTTCCACTAAGCTTATCATCTTGCTACAATCTCAACCGAGAATAAAAGAGCTCACCAATATAATCTAATTCTTTGGATGATATAAGTGTAGAAATAGATAGTTTCCTATTTTCAAAAGAAAAATGATGTCAAGGGTTTGCCAGTCTAAATGCACCCAAATGAAGAAAAAAATCTAGAATTAGATCATGGGAATTGAGTTGCAGCAAAGCATGATTTTCAAGTTTCAAAGGTCCAAGTTACAAAGAGCAGTGGCAGATCAGAAATTACAGAATGAAAAATCTGCCAAATACATTCAAGGCACTGATCTACAATTCCAGAGATCTCAACTCTGAGGTTTTTGACACCTCCTAAAGGAGCTGCCCTCCCCAGCTGGAGCCACTGTTATCCTCCTATATTCTACAATTTCACTAGGTGACTATGTTTTTGCTATAATCTACTGAAGATAGCATTCCTTGACTATCAGCTATCTCCAGAAATCTCACTAGGCTTCATTATCTTCATAAAACCTAATTCACTATTTCTCAATTTGCCTTCCCAAAATCACCCTGTTGCCCTTAAGAACTCATTTTGGGCTTTAAGTGCTCTCATTTTCATTCTTCTTTCCTACCTAAAGCCTCAATTCCTCATTTTCCCCACTAAAAACCCCCATTCACCTTCACCATTCTTCCTTAGGTGCACTAAAACAATGTAAAAAGTCCCTTTTTACATTGTTTTAAATCAAAAAATAAAAACCTTTCAAACCCATTTTTTTTATATGTTAAAACTCTATTTTCTTAAATATAAAACCCGACCCTTTATAAATATTAAAGCCCCTGCTTTAATGTTTTTAACCCCCTGCACTTTGTTGAAACCCTCCATATGGCCCTTCGCTTTTCTTTAATAAAAAGCATTTTCGCTTGTTTTATTAACCCCTAGGCCCCGCATACACTGAACCCCGTGCTACAGTGAAGCCCCTCCACCTGTCCGCCCAAGCCCTACCTTTTCCTACTTGCCTGTCCCTCCCAAATTCCCTACCACCGTTGATCGATCTCCCTCGAGATCCAACGACTCTGATCCAATATCGCACATCTAAAGGTGCGGGGGTTAAATAACCCCAAACCCTGCGAAATAGACGGTTTTCACCCCCGTACCTCCTTCCATGCGTCATCCAATGAATGGAATCGCACTCGCTTGTCCGAAACCATTTACCACTCCTCATCCCATGCGAATACCACCTCCCTCGATCGCGAAAACCACTCTTCCACCTCCCACCAAATCCTGATACCGCCTTCCGATTCAAACGTTCCAAAGCCTTGTGGCTTTGGAATGAACCCCTGTAGCCACCATGAACCTCTACAAAGCACTCCTAATGCCTGAAAACCCCGAATAAATTCATAAAAGCCACGAACGCAGGTTTTAAACTAATTGGTTGTGTTATTGTGCAGGTATCATGGCGGGAATGTGAGAATTGCATTCAGAGGGTTCAAAGTCATTTGAAAAAGTGTTCTGGGTAACGATCCAGAGGTTATTGTTTCATTAGAAGGACTCAGAGCATAATATAGAGCAAAACACCAATGGATCATGACCATTGGTGGTCATACAAGCACTCCAGCACCAGAAGATGCTCCACTGTGCAACAAAATACAGACAGAGATAAAGAATTAAGAAGACAACAGTTAGAAGACTGTGACAGTGAAGATTAAAGGATTTGAGATCAGATCAAGGATTAAAGTGTTAATCATAAATTAAAGGAAAAAAAATCAGAATTAAGGAGAAACAGTAAAGAAAACAGTGAAAGAAAATCCAAGTTAAAAGGCCTAAACAGAGTTTAAAGATAAGATCAAACAAATATTAGCACAAAGGCAGATCTGGGTGACTCAACAGAAAACATTTACTTCTTCAAAAATACATTTGGACACATACAGCATGTTTTCTTTCAATAAAGACATCAGCAGTTATTACAAACAACCAGAGATGTTTCTCATCTACCCAGCAGTTATTGAAAAAGTTAATGAAAAAGCCTTAAAGTCAAGCATATCCCAAATTTAGCGCGAAAGTTAAGTTAGGAGTTATTATTACAGTGAATCTGTCTCATATATTTTGCCTTGGGGCTTGCATGGTCTCAAAGGTAAAAAATGCATTAACTCTGTAACAAATAACATCTGAAACCCTAGCTTAGGATCACCTCCTCATTTTGTAGATAAATTTTGCATGTATTATTCATTTTTAGTGTTGGTTGGTTGCTTGGTTATCTAGTTCGCTATTGATCAAAGGATTGATAGCTAGGCTGGATTTGAGAAAACTTTGAGTTGCATAGATCATTGTATTGGAGTAATGTAATTGTTTTGAACATCAGTAATACAATCATGTTCAAAGGATTCTTGAGCGATGTTAATGGTGAAGTTATCCTTTCTTTGTCAATGTTTTCCTTCTATTTTCCATTCTGTCCATTATTTCTATGATAAAAGTACATAAATTTTAGATTAAGATATGTTGTCTTGGCACCTTAATTTTGTCTGCTTTCTTTATCTTAATGTTTTCTTCTGCAAGGTCTAATTAGAGAATTCTTAATTGCTCTGTGGTTCCACCTAGCTTGTTGTCTTGGAAATGATTCAGTATATTCAAGCCAAAGAAGTCTATGGTATGCCCTGTCCTTTGGTGTAGCTTGAAATATTGTTTTTAAGGCCTTTCTTTGAAGTATACTTAGTAGAGTCTAACCAGGGAAGTCTATGGTACGCCCTATCCTCTGGTTTTCCTTAAATTGTTGCTACAAATGTCTTTGGAGTGTTTGATTAAAGAAGATAGGTTTATATTGCTCTTTAGTTGCACTCATTGTTATCTTAAATGTTTTCTTTGTCTGAAAGTAATTTTAGGATTGCTGGATTGTTGTCTTAAAGGTTTTCTTATTAGATTCTGGCCAAAGAAGTCTATGGTATGCCTTGTCCTCTTTTTTGTCTTAAATAGTTACCTAAAAGGCTTTTCTTGTTCAAGTAAAGTTAAATAATTCTTAATTTCCCTTTAGTTTTTTTTCTTTCAAAACTTACGGTCATTTCATATTCTATCTAATCTAAGAGATCCACTTGATATAGTTAGCTTGCCCTATGAAAACCCTTGCAGATTTGATGAAAAATTAAATCCTTTTATGAATCCATAGCCCAAGGGATTAATGTTTCTCATGGTCTATCTATTCAGCTGAAACACTTCATCAATTAATCACACCATTATTCTATCTATCAACCAATCCAATCAAACAAACAAATAGTCCTAAGAACTTCATAACTATCCCAAAATCAGAAAACAAAAGCATAAAGATATATCATTTATAAACACTTACATAGAGAGAGCCCTCTCTGAGTCCAAGAAGGCTAGGTCCATGGACTCCAAAGTGGTTTGATGTGGTTCCCTATAGATTTTTTTCTTGCCAATATTGCAAATCACGAGGAGCCAACAGTACAAGTGACTAAACCTTATACTCTACATTATGAAACTAATAAACCAGAAAGAGATGGATCATTTTGTGAAAGAATATTTGTTAGCTATGCCGCTCCTTGTTACTACATTCACACTTGGATCCTCTCGATGGGGTTTAGCATGCACCATATGCAGATTTTGTGTTGGGGTTGTTATCACTCCACCAGATTCCCAAGGCTAAGGAAGGAATCCCAACAGAGGTAACCACAAACCAAGCTTTTGACTTGATAGCTAGCCCTATCAAGTCAGAGAGGGCTCTCTCCAAAAGGGTCACAACCAATAAGGCTGGATAAAATATGATGTTAGACTAGATAATGGGAGCAAGGGTTGATTTGATTTTGGGTTGGGCTCACTAAAATGAGTATAGATCAAGGGGACTATAATTGGGCCAATGAGATAAAATTACAGTCCATTCGATGGGGCAAGTTAGGTCGAAGGTTTAACACTTAAGGATGATTTTGGTGAGATTAATAGACCGGTGAAGAGCTAGGAAGAGCATATGAGATGAATTCTCCCTAAAATGAAGAAAATGGACAAATTATGCAAAATTCCTCAAAACAGAGAATGAAAAACAGGAATTCTGCCTTTCAACTTGAAATTAAGCATATCATAGACATGAAAAGGTTTATGAGCTTACAATACATTCATACAAATGATCACAGAGAAAAAACCATGTCAAACATTCATATCACATGAATCCCAAATAAATAACTGCAATTTATCATTAATGTCCAGGCCAAAATGCTTCTTGATCAATACAAAACTTTCAAACTAATGCCAACTTCCACCCACTACTAAAAATGAGTCAAAATGTACATGAAGTCCACCTTCCTCAGCCTTGGGAATCTGGTGGAGTGATAACAACCCCAACATGAAATCTACATGGTGCACGTTGAACCCCGTGGGGAGGATCCAAGTGTGAACATAGTAACAAGGAGCGGCATAGCTACCAATGAAGATAAGGGAGATCAATCAGCTACAGGGGTATCGATCCATAAGGTGCCAAAACATAAAATAGGAGTTGATATACAGTGCACAAAAGAAACCTTTATTGAGGCATGAAAATAATTCACCGAGGGTGGTGTATCAACATCAAGTAGACCATTTCAAGGCGTTGGAGGAGATGAAGAGATTAAACCCTTCCTAAAAGCATGTATGAAATTACTGCGCAATAAGAAGGCTTGGAAAATATGCAATAATTAATAGATAATTTTGTAGAGAAGGGGCCACCAATGGTAGAGAAATGTGCTATCAATAAAACCTACAAAAAAGGAAAAGAACGAGTACAAAGATGTGCCTAACTGTACAGATAGGAGCTTATGAGATGTACCAGGTAATTCTTGACCTGGGGTCAGATGTGAATTTTCTACTAAAACATACATGGCAGCACATGGGCGAACCCAAGCTGGAATGGTCCATGATCCAATTGTGCATGGCCAATCGGTGTAGGATCATTCCTCTTAGGCGGCTGCCTCAAGTCATAGTCAGTATTGATGGCGTTAATGTGAAATCCGACTTTGAAGTGATAGAGATCATGCATGATACAGATCCCTATCCTGTGCTGTTAGGATTGGATTGGGCTATTGACATGGATGGTGTCATAGACTTGAAGAAAAGAAGGATGGATTTTTAGAACAATGGAGTTTGAGTTATCATCCCTTTAGACCCCGCCTAAGGACATAGATATACGGATCATGTGCACACTGAGGACGTCACTTCCCAAATCTATAACCTAAGCTTGCGCAAAGCAGATTGGCTCAACCCAACATTAGATGGAATTCTTAAATGGGATAAGGACATCTCTTGTTCTTCAAATTCAAATGAGCAGCTCAATAATCGGTAAAACCAATTGCATGAGGTGTCGGAGATGAATAATCATATGACTAGATACCTGCATTGTATAATATCTGATGTATGTAATCTACCACACTATGATGGTTCATCTGATATAAACAAGTTTATCATGACAATGGAGGCGACTGTGCCCGAAAAACAGATATTTCATGCTTTGAATCTGGGGTTGCGCGCTACTCCTGCCCATTGGTGGGAGACCCATAAGAACAACCTGTGCACCATGAATGTAGCATAATAATGTTGTTGCGCTTTGATCAGGCCACTTCCCAACCAATTGATTTTTTTTATGGCCAGGGCGATCCCTGCAAACACCTGACTACATTGATGGAGGTCTGGGATAAGAAGCCCAGGTCTGAATGGGTTCACATGTTTATTCATATATTGGAACCGATCCCTACTACTTGGTATTTCGAGACAGACCTGCGTCAAGAAACTCTCAATTGGGTTACAATGATTGAAATATTTTTTTTAACCTTTAGTTTGGCCAGTGGATCAGAGGGATGAAACGAAGCCTTGCAATATATTGAGGCAGTTTTCTTTGATGACTCCTGGCCACGAGTAGAACGTGTTGCGCCAACATGAGATGCGCAAATGCAGGAAATTTTAAACTCTCAGAATCTGACCATTGAAGAACATGATGTGAACCCTAGGAATATCTTGATCAATGAATTTGAGGGCCATCACACAATGGTCGGCCCCTCCCCCACCACACTCGACATAACAAACCCATTAAGGATTAGACAGGTGAATATTGGTTTCGAAGAATAACCTAAACTGGTGAATATTGGAGACTACTGGGATGATGATACTGTAGGTAAATTTGTTGATTTTTTGAAAAAATACCAAGATTTATTCCCTACAAATATTTTTGAAATGAAGGGAATCATCAATGACCTAGGGGTTATGAAGATCACTTTGAAGCCAGATGTGCGACTAGGAAGTACCAGATATCCCTGAACTTGAAAAATTGTATCTTATGTGTATCGTTTGGGATACTGCTGGGACATATTGTGTGTCAACAAGGGTTGATGTTTGACCCTACCAAGGTCGCAATAATAGTTAATCTGGAGGTGCCTGCGAATGTGAAGCAGCTGCGCTCGATCTTGGGGCACACTGGGTATTATCGGAAATTTATTCAGGGCTATGCATGTTGGAAATATGATGCAGAGTGTTGTCCTTGATGGCAACCCACTTGATGAAGATGATGGCAACCTACTTGATAAAGTTGTCCTTGATGAAATGTGTCTTGATGAACTTGTTAAATGATGTAAATCTTATGTATCTACAATTAGTACAGAAGGTAATGATGGAAGGAATGACAGTATGTGCCAGAACATGATGAAAAGAGTATGTCTCAAGGCATACGCGGATTTGTCTAGACGAATTAGCGTATGCACTCGGGAAATAACGTGCCAGGTCGCGTATGGGAAAAAGTGCTCTAAATTTGTAAAACCAGGGGTAACTACCATGGTATTGACCCATTGTATTGAATGATGGTTCACCTATGTGATCCCATCCAGGAATACCATTGGAATTTATGTGGTTTTGACTCATGGTATTGATGAAGGGTAACCCTATATAAGGAGAAGAAAATCATTGTGCAAAAGGGGTGCAAGTGGTCTGGGTTTTATTGAATACTTCACTCTGAAGTATGTCTGAATGGAAAGGGTAACAGTTTGATGATAGATCTGAATCTGTGAAGCACCTATGAAGAAAATGATGAAGAAGGTTATCTAGATCTGAAATGTATTTGTATCTTCTAGATCTGTTTAAGAAATGTTTAGATCTGAGATGAGGCAAACATCTGTCTGAAGTGAAGGGTTAAATCTGAACTGAATATCTGACTTGAAGAAGTATGCTGCTCTGTAATGATTGAAGATCTATACGCTATTTTTTTACAGCGGAAGCGCGTATATACGTGGGTTCTACAAAGCGAAAGCGCGTATGAGTAGTGAAATCAGTTCTGGAGTATGTGCAGAGGTATACGCGGGTTTATATGCATGAAGGCGCGTATATACGCCGGATCAGTAAAAGGAAAGCGCGTATGAAAACTAGGGTTTGTTGAATGATGAAGTAATGTCTGATCTGTTCTGTTGTGTTACTGCTATCTGATCTGGGTTGTCTGAATTGATAAGTATCCATTTTGATGTATGATTGAGCTTAAATGTATGGAGTGGGTCCAGTCTGAAAATATGATGAAAAGTGGCCTACAAGTTGTGCTATAAAGAAAGCTTTTGGATCCAGTGTGAAAATTGATGAAACGTGGTCCATGGTGGTGCTGAGGGTTGTAGCCTTTAGTCAGGGGGTTGTAGCTCCCTTCCAGGTGAGGCTGGTAAACGAGAGCTGTGGGTCGTAGCCTTCCGTGAGAGTAGCCACCGGAGAGTGGGCTTTGGCTTCCCCTTTCAGAGAGGTCAAAACGAGCGTGTGGTGCCTGCGTACTGGTATGAGTCTGCGCCAGTACATAGTTGTAAGATGTTTTCTTTATAATAAAATATTGAAGACTGAGACAACGGCAACGGTGGTTTTCCCCCGACTTGGGTTTCCACCTAAAATCCTGGTGTTCATGTGTGATGCTTATGTGTGATGATTTACTTTGTTATTACTGCACATGTCTGTTGCTATATAAACATCTGATGAATGAATAAATGCAAGGTTCTAAGTAATGAATTAATTGCATATTAATATCTCTGCATATACGTGAGTTTTGTGAAGGGTGTCCGCGTATATACGCGAGTCTGATCAAGTAAAGTAGAGTATGGGTTTTAGAGCATGAAAAAGTAAAAATATTTGAGTATGCCCTAAATATTGATTCACCCCCCCCCCCCCTCTCAGTATTTTTCCCAACAATTGGTATCAGAGGGAGGTCCTTCTGCAGAAGCTTGATCGCTTGAAGGAGATCCGTCGAAATGGGAAGTCATGAAGGGTTAATGTCTATAAGGCCACCTCTATTCAATGGAAATAATCTTTTATTCTGGAAGATACGAACAAAAGCATATCTGCAAAGTCTTGGTGCAGAAGTATGGGCAATCGTGGAAGGAGGTTATCAGTATCCGGCAAGTATTCCTACTGATGCAGCAGAAAGGAAGAAATATGAAATCAATGCCAAAGTCGTCAATGTGTTATTAGGAAGCATGTCTGAACCAAAATTTTCTAAAGTGATGCAGCTAAATTCAGCAAAAGAAATATGGTACAAAATCATTCTGAGCTATAAAGGAGATACAAAGGTAAAAATTTCAAAACTCCAAACTCTCAGAATTGAGTATGAAAATTTAAGGATGCATAGTGATGAGAGTATTGCCAGATTCTTTTTGCGTCTAGATGATATTGTAAATCGTATGAGAAGTTTGGGTGAAACCATAACTAATACTACTCTGGTGGAAAAAATCTTAAGATCTTTGACTTCAAGATTTGAATCTAAAGTATCGGCTATTGAAGAAAGGCAAGATCTGCAAACTCTTACTATTGTTCAATTACATGGTATCCTGACTGCTTATGAAATGAGACAAGGAGGTCCCTCTCAAATCAAAGAAGCTGCCTTTAAGGCGTGTGCAAAAGGAAAAGAAAAGGAAATTGTCAAGGAATCAAGTTATATTTCAGAAGAAGAAGAAGCAAACTTTGTGAGAAGACTCCAACCAGGCACTGGAAGATTCAGAGGTAATCTTCCCTTCAAATGTTTTGATTGTGGAAGAGTGGTTCATTATGCTGCTAAATGTCCCTATAAACAATTTGAAAAGGGAAAGAGTTATTATGCAAATGAAGATAATAATGAAATGTCAGGTGAAGATGAAGAAGATTCTGACCAAGATCTGCTAGTGCTCATGGCAAAGAAGCAACAGAAGAAGGCTACTCAAGAAAAGAATATATCTCAGAAAACATGTGCAGTAGAAAATGAAGAAGAGGAAACAGGTATTGATTGTTGTTCTTGTAATCCACTTACTTGTGCATGCAATGATGAAGATAGTGAAAGTAACAGTATAAGTCTAGAAGCAAATCTCAAGATCAATGATGAAAGTAATTTTTGGGATCAATTTAAAAGGAGGGAATCTATCCTCAAGGATGTGATCTCTAGATTGAATGAACAAATAGAAATGTATCAAAGACTTGTTGAAGCCTAGAAAATCTCTGCTTCAAACATTGGGGGAAAACCACCCGGTCGGGACCTTAAGACAGCTCCTTTTCCGTTTGGGATGGTGGCTCCGACTGGATTTAAAGGACCAGTTTCCTTATACTAAGTGGATTGAATTGGATGGGTGAAAATGGGACTATATTAACAGAAAATAAAACTATCTAATCTAAACTAAATACTGATAAAGAAATTCTAATTTTAACCCGGGTGATTATATGTGAATACAACTTAGGATTGTTTCAATCTAATAATAACCATGGAAATGTATTATTAATTAAATTTAAATATGCAGAAACGAATAAAGATAACTCTGTTTAATAAATTAAACAGAGTTATATTAGCATATTGCATTCATCATCATATACCATTCATATATGCTTATAAATGATAACATTCCAATTATACTCAAAAATGATAATATAAAAAGGAAATATTATGAAAACCAAATATATAAATGATAGCAAATTCTTCAAATGAATACCATATAACAGAGAAAATCAACAGTGAATAGATAAAAATACCTCATTCATCTTGAAGACTGTCAAATGAAATGTGATACTCTGATCTAGTAACTCCGATGTAAAATTAAATCCAAAGGCACAAAAATGCAACACTTCAAAGATAATTTGAGCACACAAAAATCACCAGATGTGATCTTTCATATAAATATAATAAGGAATGAAGTACAGAAATGTTAGCTCCAAATCCCAAAAATATTACAACTTCCGATCCTTCTCTAAATGCATGAGAAGGATTTAAATAATAAATTACATAACAAAATCCTAATACTACTGCCACAATCTATCAAATTAAAACTGAAATGCTATTTTGAATAAAACTGATTCATTGTTTTTCTCCTTCGCTTGATGAAGCCAAGTTGCAAATGTTCAACATATCTCGGAGTCTTGGTGGATGACTCATCTCAGTATGCAACTGTCCAGCATAGGTGGCATCAGAAAATTCTGGAATTAGACAATCGACATCGTTTGATAGAAGTTTGATAGCTGTCTGTTGATTGTTTGGCTTGATCAAATGAGTCCACATACTATCCCAGGATATCGTTTGAAGTTTGCCGATTTGTTGACTTTTCCTTTCCATTTCTTCTCTCCACCTGTCTTCAGTTTCTTTTATTTTTGGAAAACTGCCAGGAACACAGTCTGAAATGAGATTGATTGAGTATAAGCTGTCATTTATGAGTTGCGTGATATTATTCATCATATTTCTGGCCCTTGATATTGCTCTCTCAGCTTTCATTATTTGATGTTCCCATTCTGTAAATAAGATTTCTTTGTGTTTTTCCTCTATCCTAGGAAGATTTGCTTCTTTTCCCTTTTCTGTATCCTGCCAGTTGAGAAACTCAGAAATATTTTCATCGGCATCATCTATTTCTTGTCTAAGAGTTATGATATTTTGGATCAAAGATGAAGTAATATCACAAAAAGGTTCTGCTTGTGACAACTTTGAGCAAAATTCAATTAACTGCCGAGTCAATAGTTTATTAGCCTCAAGGGCTTCTGATTTGAATTCATTTAACTTTGGGTAATCTTTAAACTTATCCAAAGTTGCTTGAAATTCCTTTTCTTGAATCATTTTTGCATTTTCCTCATTTTGTAACAGACTTTGTAACTTAGAAATTTCTTCATTTAACTGTTTTTGTTTGCCTAAAAGTTTTTCATCAACTTTCTTCTTTTCTTCAGCAAGATGTTTTTCCAATTCTTTAGACCTGAGTGTCTGATCCTGTAGTTGCTGTTGCAATTGGCTAATCTATTGCTGATTTTCCTTAGATTGTTCTTCCAGTGAAGCTATGTGAAGATCTTTCTGAGTTATCAGTTGAGAAACTTCTACAACTTTATCCACTGTTGCAGCACTATAAGCTCCTGTATACTGGGACAATTTCGTGAGGTCTTCAAATGGATTCATTTCATTGTTCTTATAAACAATATTCATAAAGTCCTCTGATGGAGTAGAAAATATGCCCTGTTCTGTTTTTCTTTTCTTTCTTTGTCTTTTGACAACAGCCTTATGTTTAGGGCTGTAAAATACATCCAAAGGAGGGATCTCCTCACCTTTTAATACAATATGCCCTGTAGGATGTTCAAGAATGATTTCAACATCCTGCTCTATTTGTTCTTCATCTTTATCCTGCAATCCAAGCTGTTGAGCAAACTGATCATATTGTTTTAATAGCTGAGAAGAAACATCAAGATTAGTGGAAACCATAATCTCCTTAGTTATTTCTTTTCCTTTTTCTTTATCTATGCTCTGCTCAGTGCTTTTGTCATTCGATCCATCCTTTTGATTATGCACATCATCATTGATATTTGTGCATTTGTCTGTCATTTGAGCAGTATTTCCCTTTGGGACATCAGGTTTGTCAATAGTGACCACTTTTTTAGTATGTACAGTCGGCTGGTTGACAGCCGATTGTGTAATGATTTTGCTGGTAGATGTTTCTACTGGCGTTTGGCCGAATGCACCTTCTGTCTCTGATTTTTGGATTTGAGTTCTCAGCTGGTCCAGAGGAACTCTCAACAATCTCTGGCTTCTAAATAAAAGAAATTTATTTATTTCCTCCTGTTGAAATTTAGACTTGGCCAAGTCAAAAATTCGAGGAAAATTATCTAATGAAACAAACAAATCATCGAACAGATCTGGTTCATGCTCAAAACGAGCAATTGAAACTGAAGCAGTGACATCAAATGCTATCTTTTTTGGATCATATTGTCTTCCAAGAATGGTTGCAAATTTACAACCTCTTATCTTGGAGACTTCCTTTTCTGCATGCTTGAAATCATTTAGAGTGAAATGACCACAATTGAGTGGGAATTGAGGCCACATTCTCTTCTTACTGTTGTTCAAAGATCTAGATATACCTTCAACTGTCAATTGATAGGAAACTTCTTGAGCGAGAAGTTTGTCTGGAACAAAAAGCGGAAGAACATGCGGCTCCACTATACTACCAAAAACCCTGATGTATGTAAAATTTTCCTCCCCAAACCAATCTCCGATTGCAGACAGGTCGGCCTTAGCTTTATCAGAAAATCTAGGAGGAAAGCGATTAAAAATGGTTTGGAAAACAGGAATGAGGAAACCATGACAGATTCTATATACATTAGCTTGGAAATGAACCTTCCAAAGCAATTTATGATAAATATGAATTGGAACAGGGTCTTTGGGAGTCCATTTCCATCCAAATAAGGGAAATTCGGAATTGAAACAAATAGCATCAAGAATATAGGCACAAAAGAAAAAAGGAGTAGAATTTCCAGCGGTTTTTTCTTGTCTGTATTCGAGTATCCTATTGGCCATTCTATCAGAAAGAATAACAGCCCAATCCATAATGTCGGAATTCACAGCAGCTAGGATTAATGGGACCATTTGTATATAAAACCTAGCTGAATTATCATTGCCAAATAACCTACACATCATGGCAGCTGCATAGCAATATGGAGGCAGAAGGGAATCTACAGAATACATACCGGATGCTTCATTTCGGTGCTTCTCTGGGTTTTTCCTCCAATCTTTGATAGGGTCAGATTGGACTTTGTTATTATCAGCAAAATCTTTGATAAATTCCTTGTTATACACCTTCTGTGGGTCTGGAAGGTGATACATTGCTTTCAAGTCTTCTGCTTTAAACGAGCCGAAAGGCACTCCAGATGCTGAAACAAACGTTCTATCTTGTATCTTTACACTGTCAATAACCCATCGAACTACATCATAGTAAGGCATGATGCTCGCTCTGGCTGCAATTCGATGCAAAAACGAATTTGCAAGTGTTCTTTCATTGATATCAGAATCGTTATCCGAGCTATCTTCGTCTGGAGCTGATGCCTTCTCCACTGTGACCTTGGGGTCTTCTCTTTCCAATAGGTTGTAGACTGCGTCCCATGTCATTTTGCCAAGACCTTGGCATGATGTATCTGTGACTAGTCTTAGCTTTATGGGCTTTTCTTTTGAGACCGTAGGAGTTTCGGCAAACTTCACTGGTAGAGCAGTCTTATTTCTTCTCCCTCTCTTTGACATTTCTGCGTCTGCTACCGCTTCCCTTTGTCTATGAATGAAAGAACTTGGTGTTCTTTAGCTCTGCAAGACAATAAACTCTCAGTCGTGATCAACAAGCCACTCAAACGGAATGATTTATGAACTTATGGTTTTCATTTATTTGTTTCGTATATTGCGTAAATGCTCCTTTTGGGTCACACTTACGTATTTAAAACCAAATCATTAACCATATTCATTTGATTCGTTATTGAATGCCTTCGTACCAATAAATATTTGGCGCTTGTGATATATTAAAATATTCACTCATTCTAAATTTTTCGTATGCAAATAGATGAATCGCATCGAAAGTTTTCGAATGGCAGATGAAGATCACAATACGTTTATCCCGATTGATCGATTGCAATTGCAGATCTTTCCGATCTCTAATGGTGGGGTCTACCATATAATTTGAACAAATGTTCGATTTTTCTTTTGAAAGCGCACATCGGATCGTGGAATTTTAACTAAGCGTAAAGAGTTTCTTAAAGACTGTCCCGATTAATCGATTGCGATTGACCGCATCGCATCGGAAGTTATAATTAACTGTTTTAAACTCTTAGCGATTGAAAATTTCCGATTGGACTAATCGCATCGAAGGATTTGAAATAGGCATATGAAATTTCTTTTAAAGGTTATCTCCGATTCTCCGATTGCGATTGAACTTTTAATTTTGATTTGTTTTTTATGATAAGGCCTTGTATATTAGATCGGATCGTAAGTTTTTGAATGTTGAATCTGTTTAGTAACAATATGAAATTTTCCAAAACAATGAATTTTATTTCTAAGTGTTTTATTTCTAAAAAGAAAGGGACCCTATTTCTAAATTTTATTTCTAAAATTTAAGAAAAAGGGAGGGTTGTTGTATGGTACAACAAGACTACATGACAAAGTAACCAATCACAGTGAAGGACTTGAAGCAGAAATCATCTCTCTGAAAGCAGACCTTGAAGCATCAAATAAGAAGAATGAAGAACTTCTACAATCATTTGAAAAGGAAGGACGTGAAGCAGAAATAATCTCGCTCAAAACAGATCTGGAAAAATCAAATAAGAAGAATGAAGAACTTCTACAAATCTTTTAAGAGCAAGAAAATGGGTTGAAAGAAGAGATCTTAAATTTGAATGATCAAGTAGAAGAAGGAAAAAGGGTTGAAGAAAGCATGATGAAGCAATGCCAAAAATTGGAGGTTGAGGTAAACATTCTCAAAGGTAAATTAGAAGAAAAGGATAAACTCTTGAGGTTTCAAGATAGTACTAAGATTCTAGACAATATTCTTAGTAGTCAAAGGTCTCCTTCTGTTAAACTTGGTCTTGGTTTTCATGAAACTGTTAAAGGAGAATCTAGTTCACAAGGAAATGCTAAGGATTCAAAGGATATCAATGCAAAGCCTGAAGTGTTGAAAGAAGCAAAAGGTCAACCGAAAATCATGAACTCTCAAAAGAAATCATTCCCTCCTTTGATCAATAATGTTGAATGCTTTAAAAGTCATAATTATGGGCATGTTGCAGAAAATTGCAGAAGCATATTGTTTCAGTCACAAACAAACAGATTTTATACAGAAAGGTACTTAGGGTTCTTTAAGGGATATTTTTTTTCATGCAACAAGTATGGTCATAAAGCAGCTGATTGCAATAGAAGAAAGTATAGAAAAACACATTATGATCCATATGCTTACTTTTCTGGTCATGCAAGATGTTATGCCTGTAACAAGTATGGACATGTAGAAAAAGAATGCAGGATGAATAGATCTGAGAAATTGAACAATTTCTAGCACACAATAAGAAACTTCAAGCAAAGCTGGAAAAGGAAGGAAGACCGGTCAGAAACGTAGGGAATATTGACCCTACTGCAGTCATCCGCTTCTAAAGCTTACCTCTCTTAATGATTGCAGGAGTGATGTGAGATAAATTATAGGATTTAGTAATGTATCATCATAGGGGGAGCAATGTATGGTGATTCCCATGATTGTTTTGGTTATTCTAGTTATGTTTATTTCTGACAGAGCATCTGATGTTAAGAAGACAGGTACAGGAGGTACAACTTCAGGGGGAAATGAAGGAATGTGAAATTTTCAATGTGCTAATTTCCATACGCAGGTTCAGTGAACTAAATCCGCGTATACATGCGAGTTAAAGTAGAGACAGTCGCGTATGCACTAATGATAAGAAAATTTGTATGACAGCTGAAGATCAGGAGCATAGGTTCAGGGGGAGCATCAGTCTGACTACTAATGATTGTATTATTGGCGCTATATCTGCTTATTTCTCAGATCTAAATGATTATGACATGATACATGGTTTCTTATGATGAGATTATGGATGAGCCCTGTTTGCTTTTTACTAAAGAGTATTCTTTGTTTTCACACATGGATGAGATGGAAGTCTTATGATTCAGAGATAAGGACAGATCATGCAGAGATTGTTGCTGACAACTTGTTGTTGAAAGAGTTTCAGGTTGCACAAAATAAGGAGGAGCCTTGGTCATATGGAAAGGATGCTTGGATGCACTCTTTCAGGGGGAGCATTAGCCTTGCTGAGTATAATGCATTGTTGGCATTATGATGATTCTGAAATAAGATCTCTCTCTTGAGGTATTTCTGGTACTGGTCATAAAAAGTCATATTTGTAATTTGATGAAAAGGTCATGTTGAGACCTATGATGTAAATTTGTAATATTCAGTCATGTAAGGACTTGATCAAATATGTAAACCCACTTGGTTGGGTACTTGAGTCAAAATGTGTAAACCCTCTTGGCTGGGTAGTTGAGTCAAATTGTGTAAATCCACTTGGTTGGGTATTTGAGTCTCATATGTAAATCCACTTGGTTGGATCTTTGATGTAAGTATGAGTCCTTGGTGATAGGAAGGTCATAGATTCATGTACTTCATTGAAAAATATGTTTGAAGATTCAGCATGAACTTAGGGGGAGCATGGAAACTTCAGTGCACATCAGATCTACATGAGGAGAAAAACCTTTTGTTGGTATTGATCCGCCCTTTGCCCTTGATGTCAAATGGGGAGAGTGAAATGGTGTTTGAATAAGGGGATAACAGTGGTTATGCTTAATGTATCTATCTGTTGTGGTGATCAAACACCATCGTGGTTGCCATCAAGTCCAAAGGGGGAGATTGTTGGCAATATGATGCAGAGTGTTTTCCTTGATGGCAACCCACTTGATGAAGATGATGGAAACCTACTTGATAAAGTTGTCCTTGATGGAATGTGTCTTGATGAACTTGTTAAATGATGTAAATATGATGTATCTACAATGAGTACAGAAGGTAATGATGGAAGGAATGTCAGTATGTGCCAGATCATGATGAAAAGAGTATGTCTCAAGGCATACGCGGATTTGTCTAGACGAAGTAGTGTATGCACGCGGGAAATAACGTGCCAAGTCGCGTATGGGAAAAAGCGCTCTAAATTTGTAAAACCAGGGGTAACTACCATGGTATTGACCCATTTTATTGAATGATGGTTCGCCTATGTGATCCTATCCAGGAATACCATTGGAAGTTATGTGGTTTTGACTCATGGTATTGATGAAGGGTAACCCTATATAAGGAGAAGAAAATCATTGTGCAAAAGGGGTGCAAGTGGTCTGGGTTTTATTGAATACTTCACTCTGAAGTATGTCTGAATGGAGAGGGTAACAGTTTGATGATAGATCTGAATCTGTGAAGCACCTATGAAGAAAATGATGAAGAAGGTTATCTAGATCTGAAATGTATTTGTATCTTCTAGATCTGTTTATGAAATTTTTAGATCTGAGATGAGGCGAACATCTGTCTGAAGTGAAGGGTTAAATCTGAACTGAATATCTGACTTGAAGAAGTATGCTGCTCTGTAATGATTGAAGATCTATACGCTATTTTTTTACAGCGGAAGCGCATATATACGCGGGTTCTACAAATCGAAAGCGTGTATGAGTAGTGAAATCAGTTCTGGAGTATGTGCAGAGGTATACGCAGGTTTATATGCATGAAGGCGCGTATATACGCCGGATCAGTAAAAGGAAAGCGCGTATGAAAACTAGGGTTTGCTGAAGGATGAAGTATGAAATGTCTGATCTGTTCTGTTGTGTTACTGCTATCTGATTTGGGTTTTCTGAATTGATAAGTATCTATTTTGATGTATGATTGAGCTTAAATGTATGGAGTGGGTCCAATCTGAAAATATGATGAAAAGTGGCCTACAAGTTGTGCTATAAAGAAATATTTTGGATCCAGTGTGAAAATTGATGAAACGTGGTCCATGGTGGTGCTGAGGGTTGTAGCCTTCAGTCAGGGGGTTGTAGCTCCCTTCCAGGTGAGGCTGGTAAACAAGAGCAGGGGGTCGTAGCTCCCTTCCAGGAGAGGCTAGTAAACGAGAGCAGGGGGTCGTTGCTCCCTTCCAAGAGAGGCTGGTAAACGAGCGCATGTGGGTGCCTGCGTACTGGTATGAGTCTGCACCAGTACATAGTTGTAAGATGTTTTCTTTATAATAAAATATTGAAGGCTGAGACAACGATAGTGGTGGCTTTCTCCCGACTTGGGTTTCCACCTAAAATCCTGGTGTTCATGTGAGATGCTTATGTGTGATGATTTACTCTGTTATTACTGCACATGTCTGTTGCTATATAAACATCTGATGAATGAATAAATGCAAGGTTCTAAGTAATGAATTAATTACATATTAAGATCTCTGCATATATGCGAGTTTTGTGAAGGGTATCCGCATATATATGCAAGTCTGATCAAGTAAAGTAGCGTATGGGTTTTAGAGCATGAAAAAGTAAAAAGATTTGAGTATGCCCTAAATACTGATTCACCCCCCCCTCTCAGTATTTTTCCCAACAATGCAATGATCACTGCGCCTTTGGAAAATATCCTCAAAAAGGATGTGACATTCTGCTGGGATGATGAGTGTAAGAAGAGCTTCGAGTTGCTAAAAAAAAATATGGTTACTGCACCCATCCTAGTCTTCTCGGACTGGTTGAAGGAATTCCATGTACATGTAGATGCATTGTGCATTGCGCTCGGATACGTGGTAGCACAGCCCGGCCTAGGAGAAATAGATCACCCCCTTGCCTATGCCAGTCGAAAGCTCTCCACCACAGAACGAAACTATTCAACCATAGAATGAGAAGGGTTAGCTATGGTGTGTGTGTTGCATAAATACCACCACAACCTGTTGGGAGGCCACTTTAATATGTTCATTAACTATTTTTCTTTGAAATACCTGGTCAACAAGCCTGTGTTGGGGGGGAGGATCTACCGATGGTTGTTATTGTTTCAGGAGTATGATTTTGAGATTGTGGTAAAGCCCATATGCCTGAATTTCAGGCCAGATCACTTGTCGCACATTGAAACTGGTGAAGACGCGACCAACCTCGAGGATGGCTTGCCCGAAGCGCAGTTGTCTGAAATAAAGGTGGTTGATGATCATTTAATGGTTATCATTTAGTTCTTTACTACTATACGTGCACCTGACGAATATACAGTCCAGCAGAAGAAAGAACTCAGTCCAGAAATTGTCGGGAAATTGTACAAACTGGGTCCAAATGAAGTGCTGTGCAGGTATGTCCTTGAGTATGAAAGACGTGAAATTCTGGATGAAGCCCATGGAGGAATCATTCGGGGTCACTACGCCGATAAGGAAATGGCGCAAAATATTCTGTAAGATAGTTTCTGGTGGCCCACACTACTGCACATTATCACGCCTGCAATTTTTTCCAATGGATAGGAAAGCCCTCACGCCGAGATGAAATTCCCCTACACCCCCAGATGGCACTGCACACTTTTGAAAATTTTGATATTGATTTTTTCAGCCCTATCAAACCCCTTAGAAAGCACAGTGGTGTGTACTACATCATCACAATAACGTATTATGTCACCATATGGGCTGAAGCCAAACCTGTAAGGCACTGCACTACCGATACTACCATGCAATTCATCTTCGAAAACATTGTGACACGGTTTGGTTGCCCCAAGATTCTGATCAGCAATCAGGGCATGCATTTTATCAATGAAACCATCGATGCACTCACAGAAGAGTTCAATATGCACCATCAGAAGAGTACCCTGTACCACCCACATGAAAATGGCGCAGTTGAATCATTCAACAAAATATTGGAGCCAGCGCTCACTAAGGTATGTAACGCTAACATAAATTATTGGGATGGACAGGTACTGTGGTTCTTTGGGTGTACAAGACGACCTGCAAGAATTTGACCAAACAGACACCTTTCAGAATGGTGTATGGGAAAGAGGCTATGTTTCCAATGGAATTCATCATCCCGAGTCTACGCATTGCAGCACTTACAAATATGGTGGAAGAAGATGCTTTGGCAGAACGGTTGGCGTAGCTGGTTGCTTGGGAAGAAGATCATCTTATTAAAAATTATCACCAGCAAGTTCAGAAGGCATGCGAAAAATCATGGCATGATCGTCACATCAGACATAAGTTATTCCAGGTTGGGGATTTGGCCTTATTATATGATAGTAAGTTTGCGTGCCACCCTAGGAAATTGTGAATGCACTGGCTTGGCCCTTATGTGGTGAAGGAAATCACTAATGTCAGTGTTGTACGTCTGGCCACCTTGAATGGTCAATTCCTCCCTAGCTATGTTAATGGAAGTTGCCTGAAGCCATACAAGGAAAATCTTGTGCCCACACCTCAGTGGCTCGGCATGAGTCACATGTTTGTGTTGGGGGCCTGTTGGAGCAGGGTCCCATGAGGCACAAGTTTCAAAGCTCATTTTTTGGTAATATTGTATGTGCGTGTTGTGCAAAGGGAAGTCAAGGGGCTTTGGGGTGGTCAAAGTCCCCTATTTTTTATAAATGAAATTTAATATAAACTATGGGTCTCAAACCATGGTTTGAGACCATAGTATCTATGCACTAGGCATATTATAAATAGATAGAATATGTCTAAGCTAATTAGTTAATGATTGTGGAAGATAGTTTATGATTTTTCTCGCAAATAGTCTGTAAGATTCTTGTCGAGTTAGGGTTGGGTGAAAGTCACCTGTTGGTTGTGTGTGCAGAGACCTAGTCCTAGTTGTGTGTGAACTCCACTGGCTGTGTGCGCGGAAGGGTTGTGTAAGGGTTTAGTAATATTTTTTTTGTAAGGAAGATTGATGTACTGAATGATATATTTGGAGATAATATAAGGAACTGTTTTGGAAAACTTCTTGTGTTATGAATCTGTGCTATTTACTGTTATGATTTGATGAGATCACACTATATGTTTTCTTACTAATGAATGCGCAGAGCTAATTAATACATTCATTTATGAATATTGATTTTTGTTGAGCAAGATCAGGTTCTGATTTGTTATCTGTGTTGCAGCAAACCCTATATCTGTGATACCATCTGTGTGTTCTATTATATCCATTACACAAGATCTTTTGATAACTTACATAACAGATATGTTTAATTCTTTAATGCGTTTTTATTTGGATCGGCTTCTGTTCTGTATGTCTGCGCCAAAGTGATAGAAATTTTGTTGTATTCTGTTAAGGGTTGTGCAGTCTTTGTGCGTGCACATATATAATTTTGTTGTGGGATTTTACCGAGGACAACTCATCAATTCCTCCCTCAAGGCATGGAAAATTGGTTCCAGCACCCCCCCCCCCCCCCCATACTGCTTTGGTTGAGACTTTGGTCTACACAAGAATATCATTATCGAAAGGGCCAGTATTTGGAGGGTTTGTTGGTTTACCTATAACTTTTAACCTAGGTTAAGACCCCTCAAGCCAACACTCTTTAGATGTTCAAAGGCCTTAGTTGCTTCTGGAGTCCAATAAAATGCTTCTTTCTTTAGTAATTATGTTATAGGTGTCAATATTCTCCCATAATTCTTAACAAACTTATGATAATACCATGTTAACCCCAGAAATCCTCGAAGATGCTTTATGGTTGTGGGGTTTTTCCATTCCTTGATGGATTTAATTTTTTTAGGGTCTACCTTAACACCTTCATGAGATACAATATGACCCAAATATTCCACCTCCTCTACTCCAAAGAAACATTTGGAGGTTTTTGCATATAAGTGTTTCTCCTCCAATAGTTTGAGAACAATGTCAACATGTTGAACATGATCCTTCCAAGACTTGTTGTAGGTTAGTATATCGTCAAAAAATACTAACACAAATTTTCTAAGGAAGGGTTTGAAAATGGAATTCATCAAACCTTGAAATGTGGAAGGTGCATTAGTAAGGCCAAAAGGCATGAAAAAAAATTCATAATGACCCTCATGAGTTCTAAATGTTTTTTTTTTTCAGAATGTCTTTAGTCTTCATTCTAATTTGATGATATCCAGAATGAAGATCCAATTTTGTGAAGTAAATTTCTCCATGTAATTCATCAATGATGGGGATGGGAAATTTATCTTTAATAGTGAGATTTTTGAGCTCCCAATAATCTAGACACATACTCCATGATCCATCCTTCTTGTGCACCAATACTACTAGAGAAGAGAAATAACTTTGACTAGGTTGAATTATAAAAGCCTCTAGCATTTCTGCAAACATACGTTCAATCTCACTCTTTTGGGCATAAGGATATATATAACGCTTGATGTTTAAAGTAACACTTTATGGAATCAAATGAATAGCATGATCATGATCACGAATAGGTGGGAGTCCTTTGGGAGTCTAAAACACCTTGGAATCATTGTCCAATACTTTTTGGAGATCTAGAGAAATAGATGATTTTGATGTTTGAACCTCTAGTGAGCATACTTGTGCAATTATGCCTCATTATTCTTTCTTCAGAAGATTTTTCATCACATTAGAGCTGATTATATTTCTTGGCTTCCCTGCGATACCCCATAATTCAACTTCCTTTCCTTCCCAAAAAAATTTCAAGAAAAGTTCTTGAAAATTAAAATCCATTGTCCCCAAATATTGTAGCCATTGGACTCCTAGTACAACATCAACACGACACATTGAAATGGAGAGCATTGGAATATTCAATACATATTACCCCATGGTAAGCTTTATATTATGGCACTTTCTAGAGAAATTAATAGGTCCTCCATTTGCAGCCATCACTCGGCGCTTTGGTGTTGGATATAAGAAGCAATTCAATTCCTTGGCTACCTTACAATGAATAAAATTATAAGTACTGCCTGAATCAATCAACACTATTACATTTTTATTCTTGATATGTCCTTCTATTTTAAGATTTTTTGGAGTGGTAATTCCTGCCAATGCATTACAAGATATGGTCGGATTCATTTCTTATTTCTCTAGGGTTGGTTCCTGGTGTATATCCTCTTCTTTTGAAGTTTCTTGTTCATTTTCTTCCTCCCCTTCACAATCTACGTAAAATAGTTTCTTCTCAACACACTTATGACCTTTAGTGTATTTTCTATCACAACTGTAGAAAATCCACTTTGCTATTTTTTCTTCCAATTATTGTGGTGTCAACCTTGTAGGTTGTTGAATTCTAGGCGTAGCAACACTTCCATCTTTATAGCTGTGAGTGTTAAGCTTCCTTGTTGCCATAATTTTTCTTTCAATTTTTCTTTCCAACCTGAATGAATTCTCCAATGACTGAGGTTCCCAAAGGAGAACCTCATGTTGGATGTTATCCTTTAAATTCCCTATGAAGACATCAACCCTTTGTTCCTCTGGAATAGCAGTTACCCTTATATTCAATTTTTGGAAATCCTCAATGTGCTCTAGCATTGAACCCTTTTGTGTGAGATTTATCAATTGGCTAAAGAAGGTGTTTCTCTTTGTATCCTCGTAATGTGCTATCATTTCCTTTGTAAAAATTGACCAAGTGAAAAAAAAATTATGAGAGAAAATCCATAGATACCTTACAAATGTATTGGTTTATAAATATAAAGTTGCAATGCATACCTTTTGTGTGTTTTTCACATTATGGAGATCAAAATATTGATCCATATGTAGTATCCATGTTACGGGATCCTTGCCATAAAACTTCCTCATATCTATATTTGGAATATGTTGGGTCTTCAATCCAACGTTAGAGTCTATGAAATCATGATTAACATTTATTTTTTTCTCATCATGAGTTTCCTCTACTACCTTTTCGCTATTAGGAATATTTTGTTGTAGCAACTTTGTCAAACCTTCCATGTCTTTCTTCAAATATTCAATGTTTCCTTTCAGTTCTTCTTCTATAGCTACCATGCCATTATTCAACCCATCCATGTCTGATTCTAAACCTTCATTTTTCCTTTTAGTTCTTCTTTGGTTTCTCCTTGTGAGAGAGAAATTTGTTGCACTTGGTCACGTAATTTTGATATATCATGTTGCACTTATTCCTCTTCATGTATCATAGTAGAGTTTTATGAGGGCTTAATGGGTGTGGAATTATTTTTTGGAGACATTATAGAACCCAATACTGATATCTATGCTTCAATATGCCCATGGAATCACTTCAAACTGATTTATCAAACAAAATTTATGCAATTTTAAAAAACGATACACACCTTTTTCTTTCTTTTGTGAAGCTTGATATTGAAAATGATGTATATTTGTGATTTTTGATCCCCAATTTTTGAGCTTCAATCCTATAGAAGACCTCTTAGTCTTATTCCAATCCCACAGGTCAAACCTAATTTGGATTCTTCAAGATAAATTTATGCCCAATCTCCCACAATGACCTAATTATGGACTATTTAGTAGAGCGCATTTGTACGGTGTTCCATGTGTCATTTTTTCAACCTTCGACTCTGAAATCAATACATAAGAAACTATATTCCATGCAATTTCTGCCACTTTTTACATAATTCGAATTTTATTCCTGAAACAAAAGTTATGACGATTTTACCTCGGTCTCCTGTTTGAAATGAAATTCTAGATTCTGCAAAAACCCTAACTTCCATAGATCATATCTCCAAAAAAATTATGAACCAAGGTCTTAAATTTTTACAATACATTCATCAAGATTTAGGCTCCACGTGGTAAAATTTCATCTTCTGAAACCTCGTATAAAAAAAATTATAGCGAAAATTCCAAGATGACCTTTTTGAAGAAGCGAAACACCATAATCCTAGGCTCTGATACCAAATGTTTTGAAACCATCTCACAAAATAGAAGAAAATATAGATCATCGACTTAGAATTCAGCCTCTTTGAGGGGGGAATCTACTTTACATTACATAAATGAACAATCTTTAGGTGATTCAAATGACAAAACCTCGTTTCTATATATAGTAGTCCAAGAGGTCACAATATAATCCTAGCCGACATAACTATATCAATGTAAGGGCACAACAATAACAATAGTGAGGATATATGGGGCACAATAATAACAATATGGGGAGTACATGGCCACAACAATAACAATAAGGGGGCTACACTAACAATAAGAATAAGGATATACACTAGTATTATAAGGACCTAGCACAATCAAGTCTGCTATGTTGTGCCAGTTCATTGTTCCTCATAAGAGTTCATATGTTATTCTTATAAGGAATATATGAGGGTTATACTAGTCCTCAGAAGAATGTTTAGATTTGCAGTAATATTCGGACAAATTTTGGACTTCTTGTTCAGTTATGGGTGCATCATTTTATTCATACAATGGGGACATTTATGCAATCCTGGTATTTAAAATAAGAAATGAAAAGGAAGATACTAAATTGGGAGGCATTGATAGCTCAGTTCTGTAGTGATTTTTACTTTTTAGATGAGGATGCACTGATAGATGAAGCTTTGAAAGAAATTAAGAGGGCGTTTTTCCCTACTGGAAAGCCTATTGTCGAATTTAAAAACTATGAGGATTTTGGAAATTTACATGAATTAGGATTCGAAGAAGTTGTTGCTTGCAGAAATATGAATAAATAACCTGATGGAGATGATTTGGAGGAATTAAGGAATTTATCCTTTAAAACGTCTAAAGGGGAGAGAAGTATCAAATATGGTCATGTGGTAGATGTTTCCCATTTGAAACCCCTAAAGTTGTGCAAGCACAATATTGGAACTAAAGAAAATCTCAAGCTATCCTCTATTGGTGACTATTGGGATGAACAAATTACAAAAGAAATATTTGATTTGCTGAAAAAATATGAATATTTGTTTCCTACTTCAGTTTCAAAACTCAAAGGAATTAAGGGATATTTGGAGAAATGAGGATCATTTTGAAACCTGATGTGAGGCCAGTCAAACATCATCCATATTGTCTGAACCCGTGAGTTAAAGTAAAGGTTAATAAGGAAATATATAAAATGTTGGTTGCATGTCTTATATTTCTAGTTGATGAAGACGAATGGATAAATCCTATTTTTATTCAGGACAAAAAGGACTCAATCAATTTCAAAGTCTATGTAAATTATCTAAGTCTTAATATTTCATGTGTTCATGATCCATTTCCCACTCCTTTCAGTGATGAAGTGTTAGACAATGTTATGGGTTACGAATCCTACTCCTTTAGAGCTGGGTTTTATGTATATCATTGGGTCTGTATGGCTAAGGAGGATAAAAAGAAAACCACTTTCACCATTCAATGGGATTCATGTTCTTATCATGTTATGCCATTTGGTATTAAGAATTCTCTAGTTTTATTTTGTAGAATTGTTATTTTTTCTTTCAGAGAATATATTCATATGTTTCTTGAAGTCTATATGGATGATTGGACAATTTATAGCCTATTAAATAATCACTCTAGTTTGTTGCGGGATGTGTTTGATCGATGTAGGAAACAAAAAATCTTGTTCAATTTGAAGAAATGTATTTTTGTTATGCCTTTTGGTACTTAGTTGGGCCATAATCTTTGCAAGGACGGTGTATGTGTAGGCACTGCTAAATTTGTAGTGATTCTAAACATGCATCTTCCAACAAGTGTTAAACAGTTTAGGTATACATTAGGGCATACGAGGTAATACATAAGTTTTTTCCGCAACTACTCTTTAATTGTCGTGCCACTAGAGAAGTTGTTGAAGAAAGTTGAGCGTTTTATATGGACTAAAGAATGTGATGATGCTTTCAACATAGTGAAAGAGACCTAGATTGGAACAAAGAGTTTCATGTACACATTTATGCATCTAGAATTGATTTGGGTGTTATTTTGGCGCAACCTGGTGAAGGTAACCTTGATCATCCCATTTATTTTACTAGCAGGAAACTTTCTAATGTTGAAATAAATTATACAACTAAGAGGGAGGTTCTTGCTGTGGTATATTCACTTCAAAATTTTAGGCATTATTTACTAAGAGGACCTTTCAATTTTTTCATTGATCACTCTACATTGAATTATCTTGTTGACAAACATGTTCTTGAAGAGAGAATCTATAGATGGTTTTTATTTTTTAAATAATTTTCATTTGAAGTTGTTGTCAAGACAAGTCGTACTAATGTCATCTTAGATCACGTTTCTTGCTTGGAGTTTGGAGAAGCGAGAGGTTCACTTGATGATCAATTTCTTGATGTTGATTTATTTAGGATAGAAATTGTGATGGATTATCTTGAATATATTGCACTATTTTTAGCAATTGGTAAGTGCCTAGACGATTATTCCACTACTCAAAAGAAGCATTTGGTGGTGTGAGTAGCAGATTATCAATTAATTGCATGTAAATTGTACAATATGGGGCTTGATCATATCTTGTATTATTGACCATGAAATGGATTTCATATTGTGGGAATGTCATTGTGGTATTACGGGAAGTCATGTCGAGGGAAAATCCATTGCAAGGAAAGTGTTGCAAGTTGGACTATGGTGGTCGACTCTCTTTAAAGATGCCAAGGAGTATGTTGAGAACTATGATGTATTCCAGTGAGTTGGGAGGCATTCCCATCATGATGAACTTCCACTACATCGAGACAAAGTTATGCAAGTTTTTGAGAAGTGGGTTGTTTATTTTGTTCGTCCCATAAACCTCCCTGCTTGGCATTCACATGCTTGCTACATTATTACCGCAACTAATTATTTGACATGTTGGGCTAACGCGGCTCCTATTAAATATTGTACAGCTAGTACTATAGCCAGGTTCATATTTGAAAACGTTATTACTTGGTTTGGTTATCCAAGAAGCCTTACAAGTGATCGGGGGTCGTACTCCATTAATTAAACTATTTCCATTTCATTTTGGGAGTTCATGATTCAGTATCATAAAAGTATCCCATATCATCCAAAATAGAATGGAATCGTTTAATCTTTCAATAAGATATTGGGAAAAGGACTTACTAAGGTGTGTTTTTCTAAATGGTATGATTGGAATGAATACGTTCCTGGTACACTATGGGCCTATCACACTACCATAAAATGTCTTCACAAATATACTCCCTTTCAAATTGTATATGGAAGAGAAGAGGTGGTACCTACTAATTTTTTTTTCCAAATTCATTAATTACACAAGTTACCAAAATGTCTGATGATGACTCTATTGCAAAACATCTACAGGAATTATGGGAATTGGATGAGAAATTTTTCCTTGCATAATTTCATCAAAGTGTTGAGAAGGAATGACAAAAATCTTGGCACGATTGACATATCAAAAGGAAGGATTTATTTGTGGGATACCAAGCGTTGTTATATGATAGTAATTATCTTAAACATCTTTTGAAGTTATAGATGCATTGGTTGGTTCCTTTCATTGTTGCAAATATAAGAGAATTTGGAGTCGTCAAGCTCGCACAACTTGATAGAATTATTCTACCTAGTTGGGTGAATGACGCATACCTGAAGTCCTACTATTTTTTCTAAAATCATTTTATTTTCTACACTCTAACAATAGGGCACAAATTAGGTTTAGGATCAAGTTAGTTGTGTCAGTTAATTAGTTTTTTTAGTTGCATCATTCATTTTTCTTATTTCTTAGTTGAAACCCACCACAACCCTTTGTGGTTAGGGAGGTGTATGTTGTCATTTCCATCATTTATTAATCCATTTAATGCAATTATTTTCATCTATTGAGTCATTTCCCTGTATCAATGAGTTTTTCGTGATTTGATTTCTAGTTTAAAGCATTAAATCACTTTTAGTAATATTTTTCATTGTGGCATTTCATTTTTGGGTCATTTTCATCATGTCTTGGGTTTTTTTTCTTGGGTGTCATCAATACCCAAATCGAGTTTGATTTTGTTAAGTTGTCTCATTTAATAGCCAACGGTCAAGTCATATATCGCCATATCATATATTTTTCTATAAGTGTCATGCATCGGAGCATGATTACTCAATTATGTTTTTATAACCTTTAGAGTCTTTCACCCTGGCTTCTGCATATGTTCCCCCTATGTCTAGTGTTTTTCGTCATCCCCCTGGTTAGTTTGTTTACAGTCATCAACCATCTATCATGGGACACTCTACTAAACTAGTCATTCCTTTTGATTTCTTAGATGATCTTATTGAGCATATAGAGGATATATTTGGGAAATATGAGAAGGGCACTCTGGTCGAAAATGATTTGTCTGGTCCAGCTCTATTTATAGATCTTAGTTTGGAACTTTATATGTATACCCTTTCGACTCCATTATGCGACGTTTTTTTAAGGATCAAACCTAAGTTTCAACCATTGCACTAGTCTACCTTTATGAAATTATGGTATTTTCTTATATTCAGCACTAGATGAATCCATGAGATCTAAAAATTTCCTTATCATAAATATACATAATGGCTTTCTATGCTTCAATAAGGATTACCCTATTCATGTGGATGAAATTAAAATCTCACTGGATTATCCATCCATGGTCAAGATATCTTAATTGCATTTTAGATTACCTCAAAGCGAGGTAAGAAGAAGGTGTTACATAGCATTTTGTCACCATCCCTGCAAACCCCATCTCGCACATTGGAGGACCATTTCTGTGACTTATATGAAGTTTCATGCCTTGCAAAAAGTGTCATTTCATCCCTTGCCATGAGAAGAACATTTCCTCTGTTGACTTTTCCTGGAACAAACCATCAAAAACACATGATTTTGGGTTGGCGTTGGCAGGAAGTTATGGCCTCCCACTAATAAAGGAAATTAACACTGGGCCCCATGCCCATTGGCACTCTGTCTCAGTGATCTGCCCGCGGCGAGCTGTTTTTGGAAATTTTTTTAAATATAGAAGCGAAGTTTCCATGCTAACTACTTTGTGAGTGGATCGGTTTGGGTTGTTTGACTGAATAACGTCGAGCACCTTCCTTTGGCTTCTTGTTTCCTCCTTTTGGGGCAACCTCCCAAAGGATAAGGCCTCCCTTGCACCATTTAGGGATCCCAACCTCCTCCTCTCCTTCTATAAATACATCTCTCTCACATAGATAAAGCTAGATGAATAGGAATTGTTGAACATTTTGCTGAAACAGTCTGATATAGTTGGTGTGAGATAGAGCAGAGAGAGACCCCTGTCGAGAGAGAGCTTAGGCTTATTTCTTCGCCACGTCCAAATTCCCTGACGAATGCTTGAGACGCATTTTGACTAGACCCCCTAAAAGAGGCTGCAACGTCAAGGCTCATTTGGTTGTAATCTCTTTCTTTCTCTTAATATATACATGATTGATGTTTTGGTTCCCATATTGTGTTGATGTGATTGATCTTACGCAATACGTTTAATTCTCCTTGACCAGTTAGATAGTTATGAATGCAAACATTGTTTCGTATGTTGCTTTCGTTCTCTGATCTTTGTGCAGGCACCTAAGTACCATAGCTGAAGGACCACGATGTGTCGGGATGAAGAACGGGAGACTACCGCCACAGCTATGACAACTGCGTTGGATCAAAGGTAGGACAATCTATCCCGACTTAGTTTCATTCATTAACTAGGAATCGATGCATTAGCATGTCCTCTTGCTACTAGACCCACCCTAGGGCTAGAGGGATCGCCTCTATCCGTAGAGGGGATTTACCTATACAAAAATTTGGTGACTCCGCTGGGGACTAGTGTGTGTTTGTCGTCTCATTGTTTGTTGAGCATTTGGCTTGTCAAGTCGAATTTGATCGTTTGATTTATTTTCTGCTTTACTTGGCTTGCCCGACTGTTTTAAACCATCATGTTCAGTTCCAGAGTGTCAAGTCTGGCCTCTGCTTAATGGTTTTATCTTTTTCCCATGGTTTTCTAGCTTGGCACAGTTTTTCCTTGAACAGTCGTGCCGATTGGCGTATGTTGATTTTGTCACAGGTGCTCCAACCCCTGTTAGGCATGTATTATAGCCTAACAGTCATGCCGAATCCTGTAGGATTTGATTTAACCTCTTTGCTGAGCTTTTGTTAGTATTTATTAGCTCTGGATTGCTTTTTTACCTTGCAATTGGTCTATTGGGATTGTTTTGACTCTGTAGTCTCAGTCTTCTCAGTTGTTTGTCCATCATCTTATTAGTGGAGTTTGTAGCCCTAGGGTTTCTATGTGTCTTGTGTTTTTTTTTCGGCCCTCTCCTCACTGAGCCTTCTGAGTTAAGTTTGAGTCACTTTAATTTTTGTCATTTCATTTCGATGACTGATTGTGTTAGCATTTCTCTCGATTATTTGTGTCTTTGGTTCGTTGGATGATCACTTTTGTTTTCGTTTGAATCTCCATTTTGTCACTTTGAGCATATATTACATTTCTCGTTGGATCGTTTTGAAAGCCCTTCATTTGTTTGGAAGTGTGCATCCTTGTTTTGAGTGTGTTTTATGTTTGTATTGCATTTTATTTATTCATTTTATATATTTACATTCATAGTGCTAAAATATATTACTTTTTTTTCTTTTTAGTGTAACAGTGCATTGTGTGCCTCATTCATCTAAAAAACAAAAAATTGCATTCTTTCGCTTAGCTTGAAAATGAAAATGTTCTTTTTCATAACTAGCTCTTAGCGAACTAGGAAAGAGTTTTCATTTTATCATTTGATTGTATTAGATTCATTAGCGAAATTCTTCTTATGTTTCAATTGATTGTTGCTTTGTTAAATATTCATATCCTTCTCTTAGCTAGCATTCATTGAACGGAAATGATGTTCTTTTTCATGTAGTGTGAATTTAGGAATTCGAGATCACATTTGGTAAGGCCTTGAAGTCGAAACATTAATTCAAGATCAACCTTAAAATGAATTCAATCAACCTAACGAAGCATTGAAACCTAACGCAAATATTTTAGAGGTCTAGGCTAGTGATGTGTTTCGGCATCGTTAAACCTAGTAGCTATCATTTGCCACTTGGCATTAGACAACACTAGTACGGATTTGTGCTCCCCGTACCATCGTGTATATAAAGGGATACCCTCATAGGTTGCAATCCTTTATCCATAGGAAGCCAAGTCTGTCACCCTATAACCATGATACACTGAACACAACATTCGGGGAGACTACCTACACGTATGTCAAGTCCTTGGTCATTTCTCTTTCATTTAATCACCAAGGTGTATATGGTAGTTCACGGAAACTTGGTACACCCTCTTGCTTAGATTACCTGAGTAGTCATTTTGGTCATTTCTTGACTCTCTAAAAGTGAAAATATCATTGATCACTTGTCCTTTCACGCTCGTTTCAGCCTGAAAGTGATAGAGTCGCCTTTTGCCTGTTTCTCGACTCTTAAAATATGAAACGGTAGAGTTTTGTTTCAATGTCTTAAAATTATAGCTGCCCATGAAATACTCCTGGTTAAAGTTATCCTCCTGAGTGTTTAGTTTTACGGTTGTTTCCTATGGCAATGTTTCTGGAGTTTACCAACCCACGAATACCCTCCAAAGGGAATCCTAGTCCTTTTCCTGCTTTTGGGAATGTTGGCGCTCCTTATGGAAAAATTGTCCCTTCCTGGGTTAACTGTTGGTTTTCCTGTATGTTATTCTTGACCTCGGTGGTCTCGAGTACTCCGACCTTTTTACAACCATCTCCTCCACCTGAACAACATCATGTTGATTCTAAGGTGGACCTCTCCCTTTATTCGCCTATTTCTTCATCCTCTTCTTCTACTTCAACTGGTGAAAGTCTAGATTCTAATAACCAGGTGGCTAAGAAGAAGAAGAAGAAGAAGACAGAAAAGAAGAAGTCATATAAGAGAGAGGCCAACTCTGTGGCCATTATGCCTCAGACACCTTCCCTTGATAAATCATCCAACCTTCCACAGAAATTCAAATTCCCTTGAATTTTGTGCAAAGGTGACCACCTTCTTCGAGACTGCCCTGGCATTCCCAACGTACTTGAAGTATGGTCCGACAGCCGTCCATCATTGCCTTTGGCTTTTGGAAGTCATATTGGTGGCACATCTTCAACTAGCAATGAAAAGACTCATAAGAAATAGGGTAATATTACGAATCCCTGTAATTTGTGTGAAGGGCGTAATCCCATTCACCTTTGTCCATACATGGATGAAGCCACGAGAGTATTGGACAACCCTACTATTTTTGCAGCCTGCCTTTTGATTGGTTACCAGAATCTTTCTTTGAGTCCTCTGCTAGTTGATTCCACGATCAGTCAAGATTCATTCTTAGTCGATCTCGCTCCCCCAAAAATTCAAACTCACAAATCCATTCCTAACCAACCATTGATCGTGGACTCAGTCGATCTGATCCTGCCTATGGTTCATCAAGTCTTTTCTATTGAGAGTGGATCTCATCCCCCTCACGTTCTTTTTGTTTCTTCGAATTCCTCAGACTTGAAGAAATATCCTCCCATCCCTATGACTCAAGAAGTTGCTCTTCTTGCTCCCATGTCTGTGGTCCGAGAGAATGCTCCTCTTGTTCTGGTAACACCAGGGGATGACCATCTCATTTCTATGGTACCCCCTCCAAGTAGTTTGGTCGCTTCCTCTGATTGGAGTCGATTTATAGGATACCGTCTTCCTTCTTATGTGCCTTTTCAGATTACGGTATAGGCCTTCAATATGGTCATACCTAGCACGATTATATATGAAGGCACATCTGTTAGTGTTTTGTGTTCAACTACTTGGCAATATTTTGGTTCTCCATCGTTTGTACCTGTTACGCAGGATCTGTTGGCATTTAACAGAGGAACCAGTCAACTGTTAGGGATCCTTCCGAAGTTGCCTATCACTTTGGGAGGGAAAACCGTCTATATAGACGTGATGGTTGTTCCAAGCCCCTTGGATTTCAATTTACTTCTGGGGCGCGACTATGCTTATGCCATGGGTGCACTTGTCTCTTCCCTCTTTTGTGTGATATGTTTTCCACACAAAATTCGGATCGTGACCATTGATCAGCTTTCATTCTTTTGTCTTGAGGTGGTAGCTGGCCCACCATCGTCTCTGTCGGATATTTTCCACCGGTTGTATCTTCCCCACAACGGGTTAATTATGTGGCCACTTTTTCATTGCCCTCATCCAGTGATAGTGCCATCGAGTACAATCTATTGGGGGAATTCAATCGTGATTTCCAAGATGTTGTTCTCCCATATGATGCAAACCTCTTGGAAGCCATGACCTCTTATTCATCATGATGAAAGGTCATCAGAGAAAAGTTTGTTTCTTGTGTCAAGCTCCTTAAAAAATGAAACAAGGTATTTGGAGCAGAGTTCATTTTCTTGTGTCAAGCTCCTTAAAAAATGAAGCAAGGTATTTGGATGAGAGTTCATTTTCTTGTGTCAAGCTCCTTAAAAAATGAAACTAGGTATTTGGAGCATAGTTCCTTTTCTTGTGTCAAGCTCCTTAAAAAATGAAACAAGCTCTTCGGACCATAGTTATTTTTCTTGTGTCAAGCTCCTTAAACAATGAAACAAGTTCTCATGAGGATAGTTCGTTTACTATGTCAACCTCATTAAAAAATGAATTAGGTCGTGAGGATAGTTCTTTTACTGTGTCAACCTTGTTAAAAAATGAAACCGGTTCCCTTTCCAGTTTGAGTCTTTGATTAGATCTCGTAAAATCCAAGTCGAGTCTTTCTCTTGATCTTGTAATTGAACCTTCATTCCATCCACCTATTGATAACCAGTATTCTACTCAAGTGAATGCCATGAAGCTGGGGGGCATGTACTTTGAATTGATTCACCATGTTGGGGGCATGCAAAATTTTTCAAGCATAGTTTGTTTCCGTTTCAAGCTTGTGTAAAAATGAAACTAGTTTCAAGCATAGTTTGTTAAAGTTTCAATCTTGTGTAAATGAAACCAACTTCAAGCAGAGTTTCTTGATTTCAAGTTTGTGTAAAAATGAAACCATTCTTATTTTACCTCTCGTGATTGTTATTTTATCTGCCTATTGTTCAAAATGAGCCTTGGTTTTCTCATTCCATCGTTACCATCTGCTCAGCCGATCATACACATTCACTTGATTGTTTTACCCATTCCTGAGGAACAGTTGCAATGAGTGGTCTTGTTAGCCAACCTCTTGACCTTTACTTGTTACGAGAATTTCCACCATCATCGGTACCAGTTGATACCCTTAATACCACTCGTTCCTCCAGGTGGAGTCATCTTTCAGCTCTTTTCTGACTCTCGAAAATTGAAAATATTGTCAAGACTCTTCTCATTTTGAACTTGTTAAAGGCTATGAAAGGATATCTACCCAGTATACGTTCTTCGTTTACCCCTTTTTCGGGCTGGGATAGATTATTTATGAAAAAGGAATACCTTAACCTATCGCGACTAAGAGGTTCTCTCAGACACATTTTTCTACCTTTTCGGATCTGTGAGACTACCTACGAAAAGGTACTGCTGGAGTTTTATTTTCCGCTTCTTTTCAAACTCTCTAAACATGAAAAGATGTCGAGTTCTTCCTTTTTCAGACTTGTTATACCCTAAATGACATCGGAAACCGTCACCATGACGTCACCGAGTTCCTCCTTCCTAGGGCTTGTAAAATGTACTAGGATGGATTTGTCTAAATGAAAAACTTACATGACAAGCATATGTTATCCCCTTCAAGCTTGTTTTCCAAAAATAATTGGGGTACTCGCCAGCAATGGTGGGGGGAAATGGAACTAGTTCTCATTAGTTTCAGCAGTATGTCGCTCTTAAACATGACACTCATCTACATTCGTGTCGGGTTGGGGACATCTCATTTCGTCATTTTTTACTCCATGGGTTTGGGTAATCTGTTTTTACCTCTCATCTGCTCTTTTTCATGTCATCATGACCTCAGATCCCTTGATGTCAAATACTGCCAAATCCAGAGTCGTGTCACTGATATGTTCAAGAGAAGTTTTTGATTTGATTTTTCAACCTCCCTTTGATCCTCTTTTTGGTCTTGATTCATTATCATAATGTTCCTCTGTCTCGTGTCGATGATGTGGGAAAAATTATGGCCCTCCTTCGACCAGGTCACTTCCTGTCAACTTCAGCTCATTATCCAGGAAGTTGATCTAGAGACTCCCTTCCGGTACCTTGGAGCTTGCATGCCTCAATGGCAAGTTCTTCGCATTTGACGATAGGTCCACATAATTGGCCTTCGATCGAGTGATTATGCGGGTGTTCGACGCCAGATCACTGTTCACATTCTGTGGACTGTACTAGTTGTACCTTGAGATCCATTGTCATTATTAGTGGTTTCTCTCATGCTTGTTAACAGCTTTTATCATTGGCTAGTAATCAGGTGACTTTATTTCATGTTCGACTTCAGCTCACATATTTGCATGCTTGAATTTGTACTAGTTCGGGTCGATATGGAGCGCAAGACCCTGGGTTTTGTCTGATGAGATCTAGGCTGCAGGATATTTTGGTTTATCATGACTATATGCATAACTCTTTTGATTGGATGTTTGAGACCATACCTGAGTCTATTTGTTGATCCTTATTGCTGGATGGTTACGTCCATACCTTAGATCTCAATTTTTTTGTACTCTATTATGGATGGTTTCGCCCATGCCACATGTTCATGTATCATAGATATTAGTTGTATTTGTACTTGTAGGTTTTCTGACAGCAGTGTTTGGTTTGAACACGTTCTCGTAAAGCATTTCACTCCTCCCTCTCTCTCAGACCTAATGCTTTAGGGGGCATCTGTTACACAACATTTTGTCACTTTCCCTGCAAACCCCATCCCGCACATTGGAGGACCATTTCTATGACTTATATGAAGTGTCATGCCTTGCAAAAAGTGTCGTTGCATTCCTTGCCATGAGAAGAACATTTCCTCTGTTGACTTTTCCTGGAACAAACCATCAAAAACACATGATTTTGGGTTGCCACTGGCGGGAAGTTATGGCCTCGCGCCAATAAAGGAAATTAACACTGGGACCTACACCTATTGGCACTCTGTCTCAGTGATCTGCCCACACCGAGCTATTTTTGGAAAAAATTTTAAATATAGAAGCGAATTTTCCATGCTAACTACTTCGTGAGCGAGTCAGCTTGGGTTGTTCGACTGAATAACGTCGAGCACCTTCCTTTGGCTTCTTGTTTCCTCATTTTGGGGAAACCTCCCAAAGGATAAGGCCTCCCTTCCACCATTTGAGGGATCCCAACCTCCTCCTCTCCTTCTATAAATACATCTCTCTCACATAGACGCAGCTAGCTGAATAGGAATTGTTGAACATTTTGTTGAAACAATCTGATATAGCTGGTGTGAGATAGAGAAGAGAGAGACCCCTGTCGAGAGAGAGCTTAGGCTTATTACCTCGCCACGTCCAAATTCCCCGACGAATGCTCGAGACGCGTTTTGACTGGACCCGCTGAAGGAGGTTGCAACATCAAGGCTCATTTGGTTGTAATCTATTTCTTTTTCTTAATATATACATGAATGATGTTTTGGTTCCCGTCTTGTGTTGATGTGATTGATATTATGCAATATGTTTAATTCTCCTTGACCAGTTAGATAGTTATGAATGCAAACATTGTTTCATGTGCTACTTTCGTTCTCTGATATTTTTGCAGGCACCTAAGTACCATAGTTGAAGGACCGCGACGTGTCGAGACGAAGAATGGGAGACTACCGCCACAGCTACGACAACTACATTGGATCAAAGGTAGGAAAATCTATCCCGACTTAGTTTCATTCATTAACTAGGAATCGACGCATTAGCATGTCCTCTTGCTGCTAGACCCATGCTAGGGCTAGACGGATTGCCTCTGTCCACAGAGGGGATTTACTTACAGAACAGAAGGGTGATGATAGTTTGTATGAAAATTACGACACTCAGTGCAGGGATTGTGGAGCTTTCATTTATATGATCAATAGTGACAGGATTAAATTTTCATGTTATATTATTGTAAGAAAATTCATGCAACAATACATAAAAGGAGAATGTACATTGGATATGATTATTTTCATGGAATTATGTGTGCAAGGTGATCCGCTGAATTGGTGAAACTTACTCTTAGATGAACTTGTTGCTACTTGTGAGGATGTGTACAAGAGAGTTACATATTTCATTTATGGATATCTGGTAGTTTCTATTGTAATAATGAAATGGTGTGCCACAGAGGGCCAAGACTTAGTTGAAGTACTAGACGACGAAGCCCTTGATCTTGCCTATGTTCCATGGTTGTTAGGCCCCTATATTACTAGTTTATCCCTTTATTGTTATTATTATTATATCTCCCTTATTATTATTTTTTTTCCCATGTAGACCCCATATTGTTATTATAATACCCCATAGAATCCCATTAGTGTTATTTTTGTTCCCTTACATTATTATTGTTATGTAGGCTATGATTATTTACATCACATAAATTAACAATTATTGGATGATTCAAATGAAAAAACCTCATTTCTATATATAGGAGATTTCCCCCTCAATGAGGTTATTTTTCAATTCGTTGAACTATCGTTTCTTCTGTTTTGTGAGTTGGTTACATAACATTTGGTATCAGAGCTTTGGATTCTAGGGTTTCACTTATTCAAATAGGACATATTTTCCTTTTCGTTATAACTTTTTTTATACGAGGCTTCAAAAGCTGAAATTTAAAACATGTAGATTTGAAATATTGGTGAACGTCGTATAAAAAATTGAGATCTTGGTTCACAACAGTTTCAGAGATATGATCTGAGGAATTTAGGGTTTTTGCAGGTTCCAAAATTCAATCTCAAATAGGTGACCTAGGGAAAATTGTCATAAATTTCATTTCAAGAATTGGATTTGAATTATGTAAAAAACAACTGAAATTGCACGAACAATAATTTTTCATGTATAAATTTCATGGATGAAGGTAGAAACAGGGACACATGGCACCTCATACAAGTTTGCTCTACTGAACTAGTCTATAATCAGGCCATCGTGGGAGATCGAGAATAACTCTTCCTTAAAGATTCAAATATCGGTATGACTTATGGGGTTGGAAATAAGACTCATAGGACTACCACAAGATGAAATTTTAGACCTTGGAGATATGAAATTACATATATACAACAGATTCAATATTGAGATCCTACAGAGCAAGAGAAAGGTGTGTATTTTTTTAAAAAAAATCATAAGTTTTGTTTGAGAAATCAATTTGAAATGATTCAAGAGGCATATTGACGCATAAATATCATTGTTTTATTCCAAAATGACTTGAAACAATAAAATGGAAACACCTAATAAGAAACAAGAAATATCTACTATGACGCATGAACAAGAGGAAGAAATGCAACATGATATATCAAAATTATGAGACCAAGTGCAATAAATTTGGCTCTCGCAAAGAGTAACCAAAAATGATATGGAAGATAAGATGAATGTTTTGAATAATGGTTTAAAATCAGACATGGAAGTTTTGAAGGATGGAATAGAAGCAAAAATGTAAGGCACCATGGAATATTTGAAGAATGGTTTAAAATAAGACATGGAAGGTTTGAAGGAAGGTTTGACAAAGTTGCTACAAGAAATGCTTCCTAATGGAGAAAATGTATTAGATGAAACTGATGAAGAGAAAAAAAGAAATGTTAATCATGATTTCATAGAGTCTAATTTTATATTTAAGACCCACCATATTCCAAATATAGATATGAAGAAATTTGATGGAAAGGATACGGTAACATGGATACCACAAATGGAACAATATTTTGATCTCCATAATGTGCAACCCACACAAAAGGTACACATTGCAACTTTATATTTAGAACCCAATCATTTAGTATGGTATCAATGGATTTGTTCTCGTAAACCACTTGTCACTTGGTCAATTTTTACGAAGGAAATGATAGCACATTATGAGGATACAAAGTGTTAGACTCCTATACCAATAGGTGTCATTTTTCATGATTGGCTTGGTGAACTATGCAATATGTCAAACCTTTTTCTTGTTGCAAAGGTGTTCCATATTTTTCAAAAAATTCAAAAAAAATCAAAAATTATAAAAAATGTAAAGAGGATATACCCTAAAAGAAAAATCAAAGGGTAAGAAGAATAAAATGGTCAAAAAAGTGAAAGAAATTAACCCCAAACAAAAAGAGACCAGGAAAGTGTGCAAGTCTAAATGCCACTACTATTTCATTTTCTATAATAAGTAATTGTGTGCAGTTTGTTAAACTTGTGCCACAATTTATGAAGAGTCAAACTGTTTAAAATTGATTCATTCATTTTTCAATTTCATGCTGTAGAATAGAGAATAAATATCTGACCAAACAGTTTAATCTTGGCAGATAAGTAGATAGGTAGAGTTAATAAAAGGTGCTCAACAGTTTAATCTGAGCCCTTGGATGCAATAAGTGTAGAATTAGATAGATTTTCCATGTAAAAGAAAAGAAGATTGATAAGGGTTTGCCAGCCTAAGTGCACCCTAATAAAGAAGAGAAAATGGTAGAGTAAAGTAGATAGGGTAGGTAGATGGTTTTGCAAAGTTTCATGTGATGAATGATGGTGCTAAATGTGTTTAATCCTTTCCTTTCATCACCAAGTGCAGAGAACACTACATTGGCTGAATTTCAGAGTAAAGCAAAGTCAAAATCATTAACTTCCCCTCTCACTTTTTCCCTAACAATTTTACTAATTTCCCCCAAAGTACTAAGGAATTTGAAGATTAAAGGGGCTCAAGGCATTTTCTTGACTTTTGGAGGGACCGGACCTTCGGCCCAATAATTGAAAAGCCCTAAGTAATTGAAGTTATCCATTATTATACTCATTCACTCTTAATCATTTCCTAAGTAAAATCCCATTTTTACTTAGGAAAATCATGCCATATTTCATAAAGTCCCTCAAAATTACTTGCTATGCTAAATCTAAGTGTTGAAGTTGATATAATGCAATTTTCTTCAGAAATCTTCACTTTCTTAGTTGTGTAAATTATTTTGAGTTTTCTTTATTCCCCTTGTCATATTAAAAATTGATTTTATTTTAATAAATCCTTAGTCAAAATACCTTCTCCTATATATATATAACTCCCTTTTATAATATCCAAAAAACCCACTTATTATGATTTTTAACCAAAGTATTTATTCCCTAGTTGTTTAAACAAAAAACCCGATATATACTCCCTTTGGTTAAAAATTATCATTATATAATTATCCCCGCCCCTATGGTAAAAAAATCACATCGGTTTATTACCATATAATAAAAATATTGAAAAAGAGTTTAAAACATACGTTTTATATGTTTTAAACGGAAAAAATAAACCCGAAACCCATCCATAACCCCGACCCTTCATAAACCATTGAGATTAATTAATCACTTGGATTAATTAATAATCACATCCCTCCGCCAATGAAATCCCGCCCGAAATAATTAATTAACGTTGATTACTTCGGACCCCCGCTTATTTACTCCCCCGCCAACTTCGCGTCATGTCAACCGTCGGATCATCCGCCTGAAGATCTACGGTTCGCAAACATTCCACTGCCCATCTCCCATCCGAGAATTAACTCGCGAAATGAAAAGTGGTTTTCAAATAGTGTATGCTACGTGTCAATCTCTGAATCGCTTCGCTGCCCATCCGCCCGAAACTTCTTTTCCGCAAAGGTGGTGCGGAAAATACCGCTTACCGTCTATTTCCTCATGACGTGTCCATTGTACTCCAGTGACGTCATCCCATAAAATAATAAAATATTTGCCTCGTTTGACTTTACGAATAAAACAAATTTCGTGCATTTTTTCATCATTCTGTGTGTTGAAAGCGACTGTGCCCTCTGTGCGAAGAAATTCAAAATCAAATGCCAAACTACTGTTCAACTGAATTCCGCTGAAAGTTACTTCCAGTCCAGTTTCCCAGTGTCCATCCGCTATTAGCTGATACCTGTTAATCACAGTTTTTCCTCTAAAAACAGGTATTTACTCCATTTCACCCTGAACTCTGAAAGAAACTGAGTTTTCCTTGTTTTTCCACTAAAACGGTGTTAAATTTGATTGCTAAGTTCATTCCCTGATCCTGAAAACTGTAAATTGTGCCCCTGAACTTGCAATTGTACCAATTTCCTTCATCAAAACTTGCAAATTTGCACCCCATTTTCATAAAAACCCCTGAATTTCTGTTTCTTTGAATACACAAGAACCAAAAAAATGGAAGTTCTTATAGCCTTGAATGTAGCTCCATTGAATTCCCCCCATAGAGATTTGGATTACTTATCATTAGTGGACAAAGATTTTCAAATAAAGGACTTGAATTTTACTGAAAATCCCCTTCGAATTTATTGTCGCTGCAGAGACAATTATTTGAATGGCTCAGATATTATTGGGTTATGGGAGTCTGGTCTTCCCCAGTACCTCTTTCCCTCTGTTCATATTTTCCCTGAAATAATCCATCTTTGCCATGCCAATTATGATCCTAACCAGAGAGCAGTCTTATCCCCAAACCAAGACATCCTTTGCCCAATTACTGCTTAGTCAATCAATGAGATGCTTCAATTTCAACCTGGTCAAGCCTTGACTCCCCGTCCATAGGAGATATGCTTGAGAAATCTGCCAATTTATCTCATGAAGAGTTAAGCCTTCACAGAATGATCTCATTCCACAGGTCTTTCAAAAAGCCTACAATCACCTCCCTGCAGACTTGTATTTCATTAACAAATTGTTTTATTTTAGCAGGTTACCATCAGAATATGGATTTGGACCAACAATTTCAATACTAGTTGACAAAATTGTTTGCTCCAAATTCTCAGATTTTAATTCAATATCTTCATTCAACAAATAGTTTGTATTCAAAGTCAGAGAGAGATTAGAAATATGAAATGTGCACAGTGAATGGTAAAAGTGAAATGAGAAATTACAGGGATAGTAAAAGCATAACAGTTAAAGAGTATCAGTGGTTAAAGTGTATCAGGTAAAAGTCAGAGTGCAAGTTAAAATGAAGTTACAGAGCAGTCAAAGGTAAAACAGTAAAAGTAATTACAGAGGCAGTAAAATGGTAAAAAGAGATGAAAATACTTTCACCAACATTGAAGTTTATCTAAAGTGAAAGTAAAACAGTCAAAGGAACAAAAAAGTGAAAAAATGAAAAATACAACAAGAAGGAACATTTTTGCAGAAATTGCATATTTTAGTCATAGTTTTGTAGAAACTATTGTGATCAATAAAAGATGAATTTTACAAAACTGAAGGAGGTTTATGTTCTTAAGAGGGCCATCTACAAAAACCTCTCTCACTTTTCTAACAGCCATTATGGTTTTGGAAATATTAAACAATGTTGGAAAGCACTTTTTGCAGAAAATTCCTGTTAAGTCATTATTTTGCAGAGAATATTGTGGCCAATCAGAAATACATTTTAAAAAACTGAAGGATTTTTTTGTTCCTAAGATACCCATCTACAAAAACCTATCTCAGTGTTTTCACATTGATTTCAGAATGAGAGATACATGCACATCTTTACAGGCTATTTTTCAGACTCTGTAAAACTCTGTTTTAACATATTTTTGCAGAGCCTATTGTGCACAGTTGGAGAGGAATTTTAGGAAAATGAAAGAGGTTTATCTCAATAACATACTTATATACAATAACCTCTTTCACTTTTCACATATCTATTACGGATTGAGAAAAAAAAGGATATCATTGGACCCCAAGTTTGCAGAATTGTTGGAGCAGAATTCACAAAAAAGGGAAGCAGTTAGTGACTTGGATGCCTCATCATCAACTAAGAGTTGGATCAAATTCGAATTCTCCTCTTTTTCATCACCTATCCATCAAAAATAGTGCCAAATAGATGCATTATTTTGAGTATCCTTTACTTAAGTTCTATTTATGTAAAATAGTTGGAGAGATTTGTGAACCAATTTTGATATTTTTTTCAAGATATTTTAGTTTAGAATTTGTATAAATAAACCCTCAAAGAGAGTGTTGAGGGTGGATTCTACTACTTCGCTATGACATTGATGTTTTTGGAATAAAAGTGTTTTGGAGAAATATATTTGTGGCTTGCTGGATGACAATTTGAAGCTCAGGACTTTTTGCAGGATACATGTGTCGGACTGCAGTTCAATAAGTCTTTCTATCTTATGTCTTAAGTTTTATATCTGTTTATATTATCATTGTGTCCATTTCTGAATAATTTACATAAAGGATTGAATCAGAATTTACTTAATTGTACTCTGATTTCAGATGTGATTATTCTTAATTTTTTCCTCTAAATTGGTTATAAGCACGAATTCTTAAATTCTCTTGCTTTGCTAATTTAAACATTCTTGATTACTATAATAAAGAATTCTTCATTGCTCTTTGTTTGTAGTCATCTCATTTCTTTCTTTTGAACATGGTGAAAGATTCTTAGCTGCCTTTCATCCCTTCAAGATCATCCCATCCACTTTAAATTTTAAGGATTGTTCTTTGTCTAGCTATCTTGCCCTGTAAAGCCATCTTGTGTGTAGAATAGAAATCCAGTAAAGCCATCCTTTGACTCCATAGCCCAATGGACTGAAAATTTTCAACCTTGCCCTTAGTTTGTGGATTCCACCATTTTTCAAAACAAACTCTTGGATCTATAACTAGCCTAAAACCTTCTAAGAACAAAGATAAATTATAAAGAGAGAGCCCTCTCTGGATGCAGATTGGCTAGATTCTGCATCTGAAGGTTGGTTTGTGGTTACCTCGGGTATACTTTCATTTTCCACAACTTCAAGGAAAACCTGAGTGATAACATAGTGGCGACTCCACTGGGGATCTGAATCATTTTACTATTGTTTGATTTATAAGTTATAGACAAAGTCTGAAGATCAGCCAGGTAGCTTTTGAAATGCTTTTGCTCTGCAACTGCATAGTAAATAAATGTTGCTTTAGTCTATCTATGGTTTAGCTTATAAACTAAACCTTAGTTTCAAACATTCAATTAGATTCTCTAGTTTAATAAATCTTTGAGAAAATTTTAATTAAAAATCTTAAATTTCTTGAAGAGTTTGTAGAAGTTGTTTTGAAAATTCACAAAAAATTTGGTTTCCTGAAGAACTAACTTTTTCTTCAGAATTGTTTTACAGGTTTAGATCTGATCTATGATGGTGGATAGGGATTAGACACATAAAGGTTAAAATCATCCACCTGGCGACTCCAAAATCAATTTCACTACTAAAACTCCACTGGAGGAATGAACCTGGAAGAACAATATGGGAAGATCAGGATTTCAACTTGGATTGTTATCCAAGACATTATGTTCTTTCTAAATTGATATGGTTTTCCAATGTATATTGTATTTTAGAGAAGATCTTAGAGTAGTTTTTAATTTATCTCTTTTGAAAATTGTAAATATAAAATCTTCATGCATATTTGAGCATCATTCTTCTGAATTTTTGATATCATTTTCCAATCAAGACACTGTTGATCAGAGATCAAGAGCTTCAAGTTTTAGAGCAATTCCACAACCAAATAATCCATATTCCAAAGCATTAATAGTGATACTGGATGACAGGGTTTGTGGAAAATCTTTCATTTGATGAAATTTTAAATGAATTCAGGGATGAGTTATCAAAACTTCAGTTTGATGAGGATTTTCTAAGAGCTTTCTTTCTTCTTTTTAAATCAAGAAAATGTTCTCCTCGAGTTAAAAAATGGCTTCTTGATATAATTTCTGAAAATTATGAAAATGAAATCAAACTTTTGAATTCTCAAATTCAGTCATATAATTTCCGAAATCCTAAAGAATTCTTTGAAAATCTTCCTTCTCCAAAGCAAGAGGAAATTGTACTATCTTTTAACTTGCATATTGAAGATGATTATTCTTTCAAACACAATACTGAAGAAATAAGTTCATGGTCTAATATTCATAATTCAATTGAACAATTAGTCATTGAAGGCCTAGAAGTAAATAACATACATCATGCTTTTATTGATCCTATATCAGATTATATGGAGAATATTTTGAGCCCAAATCTGCAAAAAAAAATTCTCTAGAAGGATCAAATACATCAAAAGTGGCCTTTACACACCATATCATTTATTATAAAGGCACATGATCATAACATACTTCCAATTTTGATCACAAGCAATCAAGTTATCCATTTATTTTTACAGCTACTTGATTGGCTTCATTGGCATTTTTGTATTCCCTGATTCAATAAGATTTTTAGTAGATTAGAGTAGGTAAATGAGTGCTAATAAGCTTAGAATTTTGAGCATTTTTTTTTAGTTTTCAATTTTCAGCTAGTTTTTCATTAAGTTGGTTTGAAAATTTTTGTGTGTTGTTTTAGTTTCAGATCAGATTTCAGGTTGCAGAAAAATGACTATATTCAATTCAAGATTTTCAACCACAGCAAATGCATGTTTGAGATTGGACCAAGGCATAAGATTTCCAACTGGGAAACAATGTTTTGAGTGGATGGTAACCTACTGGAGTTGAAGCCCGAGGAGAAGACCTTAAGCTTCAGAAGTTTTACTATCATATATACAATAAAGCCACAAGAAAAAAAAGATTTCATGGTTCAGTTAAAAGCATTTTAAGGCATCTGACCTGCTGTTCTTGACTTTTCACCAGGAAAAGCCATCCCCAAGTGGAGCCAGTGTTAGACTCCTATACCAATAGGTGTCATTTTTCATGATTGGCTTGGTGAACTATGCAATATGTCAAACCTTTTTCTTGTTGCAAAGGTGTTCCATATTTTTCAAAAAATCAAAAAAAATCAAAAATTATAAAAAATGTAAAGAGGATATACCCTAAAAGAAAAATCAAAGGGTAAGAAGAATAAAATGGTCAAAAAAGTGAAAGAAATGAACCCCAAACAAAAAGAGACCAGGAAAGTGTGCAAGTCTAAATGCCACTACTATTTCATTTTCTATAATAAGTAATTGTGTGCAGCTTGTTAAACTTGTGCCACAATTTATGAAGAGTCAAATTGTTTAAACTTGATTCATTCATTTTTCAATTTCATGCTGTAGAATAGAGAATAAATATCTGACCAAACAATTTAATCTTGGAAAATAAGTAGATAGGTAGAGTTAATAAAAGGTGCTCAACAGTTTAATCTGAGCCCTTGGATGTAATAAGTATAGACTTAGATAGGTTTTCCATGTAAAATAAAAATAAGATTGATAAGGGTTTGCCAGTCTAAGTGCACCCTAATAAAGAAGACAAAATGGTAGGATAAAGTAAGTAGGGTAGGTAGATGTTGTTGCAAGATTTCATATGATGAATGATGGTTCTAAATGTGTTCAATTTTACTTTTATCACAAAGTGCAAAGGTAGATACTACATTGGAAGAAGTTCACAATAAGGCAAAGTCAGAATCATTAACTTCCCATCTCACTTTCTCCCTAAAGGTTTTACTAATTTCCCTAAAGTGCTAAGGTATTTGAATATTAAAGGGGCTCAAGGCATTTCCTTGACTTTTGGAGGGACCGGACCCTCGGCCCAATAATTGAAAAGACCTTAGTACTTGAGATTATTCATCATTACACTTATTCACTTTAAATCTTTTCCCAAGTAAAATCTCATTTTACTTAGGAAAATCATGTCATATTTCATAAAATCCCCTCAAAATTACTTACTATTCTAAATCTAAGTGTTGAAGTTGATATAATGAAATTTGCTTCAGAAATCTTCACTTTCTTAGTTGTGTAAAGTATTTTGAGTTTTCCTTGTCCCTTTGTCATATTAACATCTGATTTATTTATTAAATCCTTAATAAAATACCTTATCCTGTTATATTTAACTCCCTTTTATGATAATATCCCCAAAACCCTCTTATTATAGATTTTTAGCCAAAGTATTTAATTCCATATGTTTGAAATAAAATCCCTCATTACAATACCCTTTGGTTAAAAACATATCCTTATAAACTATCCCCGCCCCTATGGTAAACAAATCACATCGGTTTATTACCATATAATAAAAATATTGAAAAAGAGTTTAAAACATACGTTTTATATGTTTTAAACGGAAAAAATAAACCCGAAACCCATCCATAACCCCGACACTTCATAAACCATTGAGATTAATTAATCACTTGGATTAATTAATAATCACATCCCTCCGCCAATGAAATCCCGCCCGAAATAATTAATTAACGTTGATTACTTCAGACCCCCGCTTATTTACTCCCCCGCCAACTTCGCGTCATGTCAACCGTCGGATCATCCGCCTAAAGATCTACGGTTCGCAAACATTCTGCTGCCCATCTCCCATCCGAGAATTAACTCGCGAAATGAAAAGTGGTTTTCAAATAGTGTATGCTACGTGTCAATCTCTGAATCGCTTCGCTGCCCATCCGCCCGAAACTTCTTTTCCGCAAAGGTGGTGCGGAAAATACCGCTTACCGTCCATTTCCTCATGACGTGTCCATCGTACACCAGTGACATCATCCCATAAAAATAATAAAATATTTGTCTCGTTTGACTTTACGAATAAAACAAATTTCGCGCATTTTTTCATCATTCTGTGTGTTGAAAGCCACTGTGCCCTCTGTGCGAAGAAATTCAAAATCAAATGCCAAACTACTGTTCAACTGAATTCCGTTGAAAGTTACTTCCAATCCAGTTTCCCAGCGTCCATCCGCTGTCAGCTGATACCTGTTAATCACAGTTTTTCCTCTAAAAACAGGTATTTACTCCATTTCACCCTGAACTCTGAAAGAAACTGAGTTTTCCTTGTTTTTCCACTGAAACGGTGTTAAATTTGATTGCTAAGTTCATTCCCTGATCCTGAAAACTGTAAATTGTGCCCCTGAACTTGCAATTGTACTGATTTCCTTCATCAAAACCTGCAAATTTGCACCCCATTTTCATAAAAACCCCTGAATTTCCGTTTCTTTGAATACACAAGAACCAAAAAAATGGAATTTCCTGTAGCCTTGAATGTAGCTCCATTGAATTCCCCCCATAGAGATTTGGATTACTTATCATTAGTGGACAAAGATTTTCAAATAAAGGACTTGAATTTTACTGAAAATCCCCTTCGAATTTATTGTCCCTGTAGAGACAATTATTTGAATGGCTCAGATATTATTGGGTTATGGGAGTCTGGTCTTCCCCAGTACCTCTTTCTCTCTGTTCATATTTTCCCTGAAATAATCCATCTTTGCCATGCCAATTATGATCCTAACCAGAGATCAGTCTTATCCCCAAACCAAGACATCCTTTGCCCAATTACTGCTCAGTCAATCAATGAGATGCTTCAATTTCAGCCTGGTCAAGCCTTGACTCCCCGTCCATAGGAGATATGCTTGAGAAATCTGCCAATTTATCTCATGAAGAGTTAAACCTTCACAGAATGATCTCATTCCATAGGTCTTTCAAAAAGCCTACAATCACCTCCCTGCAGACCTGGATTTCATTAACAAATTGTTTTATTTTAGCAGGTTACCATCAGAATATGGATTTGGACCAACAATTTCAATACTAGTTGACAAAATTGTTTGCTCCAAATTCTCAGATTTTAATTCAATATCTTCATTCAACAAACAGTTTGTATTCAAAGTCAGAGAGAGATTAGAAATATGAAATGTGCACAGTGAATGGTAAAAGTGAAATGAGAAATTACAGGGATAGTAAAAGCATAACAGTTAAAGAGTATCAGTGGTTAAAGTGTATCAGGTAAAAGTCAGAGTGCAAGTTAAAATGAAGTTACAAAGCAGTCAAAGGTAAAACAGTAAAAGTAATTACAGAGGCAGTAAAATGGTAAAAAGAGATGAAAATACTTTCACCAACATTGAATTTTATCTAAAGTGAAAGTAAAATAGTCAAAAGAACAAAAAAGTGAAAAGATGAAAAACACAACAAGAAGGAATATTTTTGTAGAAATTGCATTTTTAAAGTCATAGTTTGGCAGAAACTATTGTGATCAATCCAAGATGAATTTTGAAAAACTTAAGGAGGTTTATATTCTTAAGAGGGCCATATACAAAAACCTCTCTCACTTTTCTAATAGCCATTATGGTTTTGGAAATATTAAACAATGTTGGAAAGCACTTTTCTATGGAAAATTCACATTAAAAGTCATTGTACTGAAAATCCATGTGTCAATGCATGTTAAAAGCAGAGAGTTTTGTTCTAGAACATCTAAAAACCCTATCTCAGTTTTCACATTGATTTCAGACTGAGAAGACCTACATTTACATCTTCTGAAACATTTTTGAATACATAGCTTTGTTTTACACATATTTTCACAAAGAACCTATTTAGTACACATGATTGGAAATTTTAGAAAATGAAAAGTTTCTCATCTTATACTTATCCTGACCTCTTTCACTTTTCCATAACAAGTTGAGAAAAAAAGGATATCATTGAATATTAGTTTGCAAAGAATTTATTCAGGTAATTAGGAAAAGAGCAGTTGGTAATTCAATACCTCTGTCATCAACTAAAGTTGAATCAAATTCGAATTCTCCTCTTCACTTGCTACCTATCATCAAAAATAGTACCAAATAGATGTATTAGTTTGAGTGTCCTTTACTTAAGTTCTATTTATGTAAAATAGTTGGAGAGATTTGTGAACTAATCTTGATATTTTTCAAGATATTTTAGTTTAGAATTTGTATAAATACTTCACTCTTGGAAGTATTTTGGGTGGATTCTACTACTTCGCTGTGACATTGATGTTTTTGGAATAAAATTGTTTTGGAGAAATTTATTTGTGGCTTACTGGATGACAATTTGAAGCTCAGGACTTTTTGCAGGATTCATGTGTCGGACTGCAGTTCAATAAGTCTTTCTATCCTATGTCTTAAGTTTTATATTTGTTTATAATATCATTGTGTCCATTTCTGAATAATTTACATAAAGGATTGAATCAGAATTTACTTAATTGTACTCTGATTTCAGATGTGATTATTCTCAATGTTTTCTTCTAAATTGGTTATAAGCACGAATTCTTAAATGCTCTTGCTTTGCTAATTTCAACATTCTTGATTACTATAATAAAGAATTCTTCATTGCTCTTTGTTTGTAATCATCTCATTTCTTTCTTTTGAACATGGTGAAAGATTCTTAACTGCCTTTCATCCCTTCAAACCCATCCCATCCACTTTAAATTTTAAGGATTGTTCTCTTATACATAGCTATCTTACTGTAATTATGTAATATTAATGTGAATAGAAAATCTGATGGCTTATGTTGGCTCCATAGCTATTTGTTTTGGAAATTTTCAACCTTTCCTTGGACGAGCGTTCCACCATTTTTCAGATTATTTCTTGGACTTAACTAATATAAAACTTTCTAGAGCAAAAAATAATCCTAAAAATTCCCTCTCTGGATGCAGATTGGCTAGATTCTGCATCCGAAGGTTGGTTTGTGGTTACCTCGGGTATACTTTCCTTTTCCACAACTTCAAGGAAAACCTAAGTGATAACACAAAGAGCAACACCTTCTTTAGCCAATTGATAAATCTCAAACGAAAGGGTTCAATTGCGGAGCACATTGAGGACTTCCAAGAATTGAATATAAGGGTAAATGATATTCCATAGGAGCATAGGATTTATGTCTTCATAGGGACTTTAAAGGATAACATCTAACATGAGGTTCACCTTTGGGAACCTGATCCATTGGAGAAAGCATTCAGGTTGAAAAGAAAAATTGAAAGAAAAATTTTAGAAAAATTTTAGCCTATCACTCACAACTATATGGTATGGAAGTGTTGTTGCTCCTAGACTTCCATAAACTACAAGGTTGACACCACAAAAATTAGAAGAAAAAATATAAAAAGGTATTTGCTACAGTTGTGATAGAAAATACACTAAAGGTCATAAGTGTGTTGAGAAGAAATTATTTTACATAGATTTTGAAGAGGAGGAAGAAAAAGAATAAGAAACTTCAAAAGAGGAGGATATACTCTAGTAACCAACCCTAGAGAAAGAATAAATGAATCTGAATATATCTTGTAATTCATTGGTAGGAATTACCACTCCTCAAAATCTCAAGATAGAAGGACATATCAAGAAGAAAAAGGTAACAGTGTTGATTGATTCGGGTAGTATCCATAATTTTATTCATTGTAAGATAGCTAAGGAATTGAATTGCTTTGTATATCCAGCACCAGAGTGTCAAGTGATTTTTGCAAATGGAGGAACTATAAATTTCTCTAGAAAGTGCCATAATATCAAGCTAACCATGGGAGAAAATGTATTTAATAGTCCAATGCTTTCCATTCCAATGGGTGTTGTTATTGTTTTACTAGGAGTCCAATGGTTATAATCTTTGGGTACAATAGCTTTTAAATTTCCAGAAATTTTCTTGATTTTTTTTTGGGAAGGAAAGGAAGTTGAATTAAGTGGTATCACAGGGAAACCAGAAAAGATAATTAGCTCTGATTGCATGAAAAATATTCAAAATAAATAACAATGGGACACAATTGCACAATAATGCTCACTAGAGGTTCAAACACTGAAATCATATATTTCTCTAGATCTCCAAAAATTCTTGGAAAATCACTCAAGGTATTTGATACTCCCAAAAGCCTCCCACCTATTCTTGATTGTGATCATGCTATTAATTTGATTCCAGGAAGTGTTCCTCCAAACATCATGCCTCAAAGATATCCTTATGCCCAAAAAATTTAAATTGAACGTATTGTTGCAAAAATGCTAGAGGTCAGTATAATTCAACCCAGTCAAAGTTCTTTCTATGTTCTTGTAGTATTGGTGCACAAGAAGTATGGATCATGGTGCATGTGTCCGGATTATAGGGAGATCAACAAGCTCACTATTAATGATAAATTTTCCATTCTTTTCATTGATGAATTATTGGATGAATTACATGGAGAAATTTACTTCACCAAGTTGGATCTTCGTTCTGGATGTCATCAAATTATAATGAAGATTGAAGACATTACAAAAATAGAATTTAGAAATCATGAAGTCCATTATGAATTTTTCGTCATGCCTTTTTGCCTTACCAATGCACCTTCTACATTTCAAGGTTTGATGAATTCCATTTTCAAACCCTTCCTTAGAAAATTTGTGTTAGTATTTTTTGATGATATATTAATCTACAGCAAGTCTTAGCAGGATCATGTTCAACATGTTGACAGTGTGCTCAAACTATTGGAGGAGAAACAATTGTATGCAAAAACCTCCAAATGTTTCTTTGGAGTAGAGGAGGTGGAATATCTAGGTCATATTGTATCTCATGAGGGTGTTAAGGTAGACCCTAACAGAATTAAAGCCATTAAGGAATGTAAAATCCCCACAACCATAAATCATCTACGATGATTTCTTGGGTTGACAATGTATTATCACAAGTTTGATAAGAATTATGGGAGAATAGTAGCACCTCTAACAACATTACTGAAGAAAGATGCATTTTCTTGGACTCCATAAGAAGCTAATGCCTTTGAACATCTTAAAGAGGCAATGTGACAAGCACCGCTTTTAGCTATGCCAGACTTCACAAAAATATTTATTATGGGATGTGATGCCTCGGGAAAATGGAATTGGTGTTGTTTTAATTCAAGAATGAAGACCCATTTCTTTTGAAATCCATCCAATCAAAGGAAAGTATTTGCACAAACCTATTTATGAGAAGGAAATGGTTGCAATACTACATGCACTAAAGAAATGGCGACCTTACCTAATGGGAAGACAATTCAAGGTAAAAATATATCGGTATAGTCTTAAATAATTTTTGGAACAAATATTGTCTTCAAAAGAGCAGAAAAAATGGATCACAAATATGTTGGGTTATGACTTTGAAATCATCTACAAAAAAGGGAAGAAAAATGTTGTTGTAGATGCACTCTCAAGAAAGGATGAGGATGTGTAATAATTTATAGGTTATAACGCGCGCGAGGGGAAGGTCCTGAAAGGTCAACCCACTAAGGTCCTCATGTTCTTATAAACCCTTCTCACTCTTTAAGGGGAAGAAATTATAGTCAAAACCCTATACAGGGGGAAGGGGGGGGGGATCATGTTCAGACATACGGTTTATCCAACCATATTGTATAACCGAAGCAAGGGATGAATGGAATAATGACAAATAAGTGTGGACACTCATTCAAAATTTGCAGCAAGATCCAGTACATCTTATACATTTAGCTGGAAAATGATTCATTATGGTACAAATTTTTGGTGTCTAAGTGTGAATAAACTATTCAACCCTTTTCCACATTAATTTATCAATCCAGGTGCGTACATTATTTCAAGGTAACGTGCAAGTTATATGTAGGAGAAATGGCACAATCCAATATTAATCACATATTTAACAAATAAAATGAACAAGAACCACTGTGACAGTAATTAAAGATAAATGGCAGAGTTACAAAAGCATTCACAACAATTGAAGAAAAATACCATAACAGTAGCTAAAAATGCTCAAACGGAAATGCAAAAAAAAACACACAGAAATAACGCAACACCTGATCAGAAGAGTGGGCCCAACCTCTGACCAGGGCTGCGATAGATTCACAGCTTACAGGTAGAACAGCAAAATGGCTTGCATTCAATTAATTAACAATCTTCTGTTACAAACTTGATCTCTTGCATGCTAACCCGATTCATCACCCTGAGACCCTTCTTATACAATTGTTCAGAAAATCGTCTCCCCGATCTAACAACTAATATCTACAAATATGCAATTGTTACAACGACCAAACTAGTTGCCGAGAGAAAACCAAGAAATGTCTGAAATAGGTCTAGAGTAGGTTTGGAATCTGTTATGATGTTACAGCGATATCAAAATGGTGTTGTGAACTTGGAGTTGCTCCTGTGACTTGCAGATGCGACCCTTTGACTCTTGGATTTGCGGCAATGACAGAATTAGTAACTCGCGTAGGAAAAATCCCCATGACTATTATTTTATTAATTAAAAATTCCAGATAAGATGATGGAAGGGGGTTTACCATGTGAGTTTAGATAATTTAATGAATATTAATGATATGAAGAAGTGAAAGAGTGGGTGAAAATGGAAGAGAAAAGTATGCAGAATTGGTACCCAACATCTCCCCCAGCTAGTTCTTCTGTGTGTCCTTATGCAACTCAACGTATTTTCAAGTCTGGGTTGGACTAACTGTGGTCGGTATGAAACTGACTGAGGTCATATTCTTTAGCCATCTCTGTTCCAGGGGGTTTATACCCCTTTTTCAGGACGATATCCTTCCACCAATCTTCGCTTGCAGTGTATGCTGGAGTATATTGATCTACTGGAAACCAAATGAGGGGGAACTAAAACCTCCTTGCTCCTCTTGGCATTATAGTCTGAAAAGGAGAATGGAAAATATCTTTTACCTGATCTATATTAGTCTTTTCTGCCACCTCTGATTCCTTTTCTCCATCACCTTTGTTTCTTAATTGGGATGAGCCTCCTTCATGCATTGCTTCTTTGTCTGCGGTCGACACTGGTTCTTGTGGAGCAGTTTTAGCCTCGTGGGTTGTTCCTTCCACATTTTCTTGTCCTGACTAAGTCGGTGGTCGTTCTTGTGTGACACCCCTACCTATTTAAATATCCAAATCTGTTTGAGAAATTTATGTTTTTTCTTGTGTAAAAACATCACTTTCCAGCCCTCTGACTGGTATTCCTTCTCCTTGTGCTTCATTAATGGAATTCAATTTCTGTGGGATAGTATCAACTTCATCCCCTATCTCCATGATTCCTTCATCAATAGGTTCCATAAGCGAGCTTGGTTCTTGTGTGACAGCCTCGAATATATCACCAATTTTTTCTTCTATTTCCATTTCTTCTGGTTCTTCCTCTTCTTCCTTCATTTCCTCCAGCTCTTCCTCTTCTACTAAATCAACCAAAGGTGCTGGTTATTCTTCCATTTACTCTGGATCTTCCTCTTCTGCTAAATCAACCGAAGGTGCTGGTTTTTATTCCATTTCCTCCGGCTCCTCCTCTTCTGCTAAATCAACTGGAGATGTTGTTTCTTCCTCCATTTCCTCCATTTCCTCTGGCTCTTCCTCCTCTGTCGAGTCAGTCGGAGGTGTTGGTTCTTCCTCCCTAGCAGCGATGACAGCTGCTACTTCCTCTTCTAATAGTTCACAAAGCTCTGCCCAGGGAACTTGGAATCGGGCCATTGCATGCATAAACAAAAAATGAACCAGTCTGTGATTGGTGAGGACTGTTAGCACCTGGAGCGAACACCGAGAAGACTACGCCATGAGTTGGAGATGTTTCATTAAAAAGAAAGGCATGTTTAAAGAGTGAACATGTGCCTGCGGGAATCGAAGATGGGCCAGGATTTTGAAATGGTATTTGAACAAAGTTTTATACCATCCTTCGCAGGTTATATATTTCATCACAAAGCCTGCTACCTCATTCCATGGATATGGTAAATATTTACGGTCATACCCTCTCCCATACTAGACAACTCTTTCTCCCACCTGCAAAATCAATTTAGGAAACTCTGGCAGGGGAATCCTCCGAGCAAACCACTGTTGTCCTTGTTGTGTTAGCCCACTAACTTCTGTAATGGCTTCTTCTGTGACGGTAATTTATACTCCTCTGACCCGATAATGATTCCCATCCAAATTTAGCGCAAACTATGTCGTGATTCCTTTGTCGAGTCCCTGAAATATATTAAAATAGATATCCCATCCTACATTAACAAAAACTTCCCACACATCTTCATTACTACGGACCAAATTTGTATCTTCGGGTTCATGTTGCACAGCCATTCGGCCCATCCTTTAGAGACTGTAACAGCACTTTGGACGCAGCATAGTGTTGGAAGGAGTGATAGCTACCAATTTTGGCAAAAGCAGCATGGTGAAAATTGAAGTGAAATAACGGTAAATACAACAGGTGATTTCTCAGGAAACAAAGAAAATCGTGGTGGATTATGGTAAGTGCGATGAATGAGATGGTACTTATTTCACATGATTTTTAAAGGACTGATCAGTTGGCAACATGTGCACATTGTTAATCCCAATACATGTTAATGATTATACTAAATACGGTGAATATCGTGGAGCATACCAACAACACAAGGTTTAATAATGATTTTGAAATAATCATTGGTGTGGTTTAACTACGTTGTTGTTTAGTTATGACAGCACCCCCCCCCCCAACTTAAAAATAGCCGTCCACGGCGACAATGTATTATCCATGGAATATTTAATTAAATCCATAAGAGTCAATGGAGACATACCTGGCGACCTACCTGAGGGAAGTGACAGTTGGCAGAATAATGGCATAATAATGGCGAAGTAATGATGCTAATGAAGTAACAGCACCGGCAGAGTAACAGAATTGGTGGAGTAACAGCATCAAGGAGTAGTAGCATCATGGAGTAGCAGCATCCAAGGAGTAATAGCAACCAACGAGTAACAACATCACTAAGTAGCAGCATCCAAGGAGTAACATAATCATGAGTTGCAACATCCAAGGAGTAACAGCATCCCAAGTAGCAGCATCCAAGGAGTAGCAGCATCATGAAGTAAAATCATCCAAGGAATAACAACATCACAAGTAGCAGCATCAGAGGAGTAACAGCATCTCGAGTAGCAGCATCTGAGGAGTAACAGCATCACGAGTAGCAGCATCTAGAGTAACAACACCCAAGGATTAATAACATCTGATACTTAGAAAATTTTTGGGAGTAACAACAGTAGCGGAGTAACAGCATCCAAGGAGTAACAACGTCCAATACTTAGGAAAATTCCAACTCCGCAGCATTGCACCTCAGTAGTATCTCCTACAAAAAAACAAGAAGTGAATAATAACAATATTTTTTATTTTTTATTTTTATTTTATTTTATTTTTAGATCAAGGATGCAGAGGAGGAATTCTCTGCACTAAGAACCTTGAGACCAGATTTCTCAGAGAGATGTTTAATGAAGGCATCCTTAGAGGTTGGACAGTGATACAGTCTCAGGTGATGTCCATTTTCTATAAAAGAAGCGTGTGTATCGTCAATTGTGACTAGTTTGACTATTCCATTATCAAATACAACATCCACTTCATAAGGCCCCATCCAGCGAGTGTAAATATTTCCTTTAAAATCCTTAAAACGGGAGTCATAAAGTGATTCCCAATATCCTCTATGACTTACCTTGTTTTTTATAAACTTATCGTGCCATTTCATCCTTTGTTTTTGAATAGTAGTAGTCCTTTGAACATCAATTGAACGGATTTCATCTAATTCATTAAGTTGATCCAACCGGTGTTTTTGGGAATCTGACAGGTCCAACTCTACTTCAAGAGCTGTTTTGAGCGTACTGATCTCAAATTATATCAGGAACAATGGGGATTTCTCATAAACCAACTCAAATGGTGAAAACTCACTTGTGTTTCGCCATGTTGTTCTGTATGCCCAGAGAGCTTCAGGCAGCTTTTGAGCCCAATCCCAATGATGGTGTGCCACAGTCTTTGTCAAGATATTTTCCAATACCTTGTTTATGTTTTCCACTTTTCCATTCGCCTAGGGGTGGTATGGAGATGTCACCCTATGCTTGACCCCATATTTCAGCATAAGCCTCACTATCATGCGTGACGTGAATTTTTCTCCTCCATCTGAAACAATCTCCCTTGGAGTACCGTAACGAGAAAAAATCTCTTCAAATAGAAAATATAAAAGCACTATTATGTTGCTTTCGCAACAGCTTTGGATTCTACCCACTTAGTCACATAATCGGTGCAGACCAGAATGTGAACCTTTCGCTGGGAAGGTGGCTTAAAGGGTCCAAAAAAATCGATAGCCCACTTCTCAAAAGGCTCGAGGACTACCTGGGGTTGTAAAGGCATTTCATCGGATCGACCAGGCTGCCACATGCGCTGGCAACTATCGCACCTTCAGACATAATTTCACGCATCCTGGAAGATATAAGGTCAGTAATATCCCATCTATAACACATTATGGCATGTTCTTTTATCTGCAAAAATTCCCTCCACAAGGGCCATCATGGGTAGCCTTCAGCACTTCGTAGATATCATCTTCAGGTACACAACGTCGAATATGTTGATCAGATCTTGTATGAAAAAGGTATCCTACCATCCAGGAATATCAGGCACTATGATGAATTATTCTTTGTTGTTCCCTATATGAAAAATAACGAGGCACCTTCCCTATAGCAAGATAGTTAGCAATATCTGCATACCACGGAGGATTAGTAGAAATTGCGAAAAATATGCTCATCCTAAAAACTATCTTCTATGGGTGTGCCTTCATCATTATTATCCATTCTGGAAAAAAAATCAACTACGTTACCCTTTCCTGGTTATCTACTATTGTAATATCAAATTCTTGAAGCAATAATAGCCATCTTGTAATGTGACCTGGAGTGATAGGTTTATTCACCAAATACCTTATTGCTACATGATCAGTATGTACGAAAGTAGGATACCCGGTGATAGAGTTTCAGAACTTGTTGATAGCATAGATGACAGCCAAGAATTCTTTTTCGGTCATAGTGTAATTTAACTCAGCAGGAGTCAAATTCTTGCTGATGTAGTAAACTGCATACGGTGTCTTGGCTACTTGTTTTCCTAAGACTTCTCCCACTGTTGTCTAAGAGGCATCAGCATGTATATGAAATGGTAATGCCCAATCAGGTCCTCGAAGGATTGGAGCTTTGCAAACCAATCCCTTGATCTTCACAAAATTTGCTTCACAGTCCTCTATCCACAAAAATTATGCATCTTTTGTTAGCAACTGGGATGTGTTATTTTAGAAATTTTTTATATAAAGCATCTATAATAACCAGCACAACTGATAAATCTATGTACCTATGTAGGTGTCTTAGGTATGGGGAAGTGCAGTATTACCTCTACTTTGGATGGATCAACTCGAATTCCAGTAGCCGAGAGAAAATTTCCCAATACTATTCCTTTTTCCCTCATCATGTGACATTTAACTATACTCAGAGACACATGGGTCTGTTTACATATTTGAAGTAATTTTTCCATATTCTCCAATCCTTCTTCAAATAAATTCCCATATCGAGTAAAATCATCCATATATATTTCAACACTGTCATTGACTAAATTAGAAAAAATTCCCAGAATTGCCCTCTGAAATTCTGCAGGCGCATTACACAAACCAAATGGGAGAACCCTATATGCAAAGGTCTCCCATGGGCATGTAAAGGTTGTCTTATCTTGGTCCTCCAGAGCTATCTTGATTTGATTATACCATCTAAACCCGTCTAGGAAGGAGAAAAACTTCTTCCCAGCCAGGGTGTCCAGGACTTGGTCAATGAATGGCAAGGGGAAATGGTCTTTTTGAGTTGCTTTGTTTAATTCCCTATATTCCACGCAGATCCACCATTTACAATTATTTTTGGGAATGATAACCAGCGGGGACACCCATTGGCTATCCAAGATGGGGTAAATAAATCCTACATCCAGTAATTTTTTAACTTCATCCTTGATAATGTTCTTTAGAGCAGGATTCATTCTCCATTGGGGTTGTCTCACAAGACGAAAATCTTCCTTAATGTAAATATGATGAGTACATAAACTAGCAGGAATCCCCTTCATGTTGGTATAATCCCAGGTGAAATATTCCTTATGGTTTTGAAAAACTTTTAGGAGTTGTTTTTTCTGGGATCCTGAAAGATTCGGGTTGATGTTCAGTGTTTTCCTGGTTCAATTTCAATAGGAATACTATCATGGGATGAATTTGCAAGGATTTCCTCAATTTCATCTTTGTTATGTAGGTAAATCCTCTCTGCGGACAGAGACGATTCCTCTAGCCCTAGTGTGGGTCTAGTAACAAGGAATCATGCTAAGGTATAGGTTCCTAGATATTCTAATGAAAGAGGATGTGATAAGATAGCCTACCTATAGTCCAATGTTGTTTTCGGCAATCGTAGTGGTGATGAGAACTTCTTGCTCCTGATTTAGCAAGTCACAATCCCTTCACTTATTGCACTTGGACACCTGCACAAAGATTAGAAAACAACAACCACATCCCACATACTAATTTCATCCAAAATATACTAGTCAGTCAAAGAAGACTAGCATATTTCATTCGATAAAGATAAAATACAAGATGGGAACCAAACAATAGTCACTTATATTAATAGGTAGAAAGAAGATATACAACCATGCTCTGACGTTGCGGTCTCCTCCAGTGGGGCTCAGGTGAAGCACGTCTCAAATATTTTCAGGGAATTCAGACAGGATAAGGGACCTATCAATGGATTTCTCCTTATTCTACCTTCTTAATAACTCAGTTATTCAACTATAGCTTAGTCCTTAAAATTCAGCACTTCAGTTGCATAATTCTCTGTGTTCAGCTTCAACTAGTTTTCATAAAGAGAGAAGGCTTGTTTATATAGAGGCAAAGGAGGAGTTTGGGATCCCTACAAAGGTGGAAGGGAGGCCTATCCTTTAGGAGTGTTCCAAGGGAGGTGGAAACTACTAACTAAAGGAGGAGGCCCATGGTTGTTTTAGTTCAACCACTCCTAATGACTCATCCCCGAGGTGGTTGGAATGGAACCTCCACCTCTATTTATTTTTTTAAATTCATAAATAGCTTGGCGCAGGCATTACACTAGGATAGAGCACCAAGTGGCATGGGCTTAGTGTAAAACTCTCAGGTCGGCGCAAGGAGGTAAAGGGCTACTCGCGCTAAGGTGAAAATAGGGATTTTCACAGCTCTGCTTAGGGAAATGTCAACAATAAGAATGTTTCCTTCATCAAAATGGATGCAAGGATGTTATTTGCAAAGCATGACACTGTTCGTTGGTCATAGAAATGACCCTCCAATGTGCGAGTTGGGTATTACAGAGACAGTGACAAAATTATGTGTAGCAGATGCCCCCTAAAGCATGAGGTTCGAGGGAGAGGGAGGGGCGAAATGATTTATGAGAACGCGTTCGAACCAAACACCACTATCGAAAACCTGAAATTCCAAATACAACTAATATCTCTGATACATGAACATGTGGCATGGGCGCAACCATCCATAATAGAGTATATAAAAACTGAGATCTAGGTATGGAGACAGCCATCCGATAGTAAAGATCAACAAATAGACTCAGGTATGGTCGCAGCCATCCAATCAAAGAGTCATGCAATAAGTCATGATAATCCACAAAGAACCCGCAACCTGGATTTTATCAGACAAAATCCAGGGTCTTGCGCTCCATCTCAACCCAAACAAGTACAATTTCTAGCACGTGAATGTATGAGCTGAAGTCGAACATGTAAGAAAATCGTCTGATTACCATCCAATGATGAAAGATGTTAACAGACGCGAGAGAAACCACCAATAATGACAATGGATATCAAGGTACAAAAAGGTACAATCCACGGAATGTGAACAATGATATGGCATCGAACATCCGCAGATTCAGTCGATCGAAGGCCAATGATGTGGACCTTGCATCGAATGCGAAGAACCTTCCATCAAGGCATGCGGGCTCCAAGGTACCGGAAAGGAGTCTCTAGATCAGATTCCTGGATAATGAGCTGAAGTCGACAGGAAGTGACCTGGTCGAAGGAGGGCCATAATGTTTCCCACATCATCAACACGAGATAGAGGAATATGATGTTTGTGAATCAAGACCAACAGAGAATCAAAGGGAGGTTGAAAAATTCAGAGGAAAACTTCTCTTGAACATATCAGCAACACGACACTGGATTTGGCAGTATTTGACATCAAAGGATCTGAGGTCATGATGACGTGGCAAAGAGAAAATAAGAGGTCAAAAGAGATTACCCAAACCCATGGAGGTAAAAATGATAAAATGAGATGTCCCCAACCCGACACGAATGCAGAAAAGTACCATGTTCAAGAGCGACATACTGCCAACACAACTAAAATCTGCTTCCATTTTCCCCCACCATTTCTGGCAAGTACCCTAGTTATTTTTGAAAACAAGCTTGAAGGGGATAGCATATGCTTGCATTATAAGTTTTTCCTTCAGACAAATCCATCCTAGTACATTTTACGAGCCTTAGGAAGGAGGAACTTGAAATAACGTCATGGTGACGAACTCTGATGTCATCAGGGTTTAACGAGTCTGAAAAAGTTAGAACTCGACATATTTTCATTTTTAGAGAGTTTGAAAAGAAGGCAGAAAAGAAAAATCCAGCAATCCCTTTTCGTAGGTAGTCTCACGGATCCGAAAAGGTAGAAAATTGTGTCTGAGAGAACCTCTTAGTCGCGATAGGCTAAGGTATTCCTTTTTCGTAAATAATCCATCCTAGCCCGAAAAAGGGTTAAACATATACTGGGTAGATATCGTTTCACAACTATTTAACAAGTTCAAAACGACAACCATCTCGACAATATTTTCAATTTTAGAGAGTCAGAAAAGAGCTGAAATATGACTACAGTAGTGACTTTTTTGTGTTTTTACCGAGTCCGAAAAAGTATAAAATATAACTCGTTACTTCATCCTTGTCACGTGAAAACCTGTTTCTACACAAGAAACATGTATAAAACCCATTTTTCGAAAATAATATCATAAAATAATCGAAAAATATGCCTTAAAACCTAATTAGGTTTGTGAAATAGCTATAAAATGCCAAAAAATAGTAAAAACAATTACTTTTCACTTTTTACCTCTTGTGGAGCTATTTTTACCCATTTTACTGTGCAATCTTGTAGCGACGATAGCGTCCAATCCAGTATATCAATCGCAAATCCGTCAACTCCAGGTAGGAGCCGAGATCCCTCTTGTCATTTTAAGCTATTCCTTTCTTCCTGCATTTGTCAATTTTGAATTTGGGGGGAGAAATTGTAAAATTTAGGGTTGTGCGGTCAGCGCGGGTTTCAAGCACGGAGTCGCGCCGACCGCCCTATTTTTAACATTAGGGTGCACCCATTGGCGCGACTATTTTAGAAATAGTTGCGCCAATGGTGCAAACCAATTTCAAGAAATAATACATACCAAAAGTCCCAATTTACAAATTCAAGGATAAATATTGACTAATACTACTTGTATGTGTGTGTTTGCAGGTAGAAAAGAGAAAAATGGTCATTGAATGGAAAGAACGGGAACATAGTGAAGAAGATGAGTTAGCCATGGAAAATGAGGGAGTTATGGAAGCCCTCAGAAACTGTGGTTTGAAAAAATTCTTCCTCACACCATGTCTCTGAGCCCAACCAGAATTGCTACAATATCTTATCAGTATATGGGACGAAAATCAAGAGAAGTTCATCCTACGAGATCAAGAACTTGAGATTGATGTTTCCAATGTGTACTTCATCACAGGATTATCACTAATAGGTGCAGCACCACTCCTAACTAGCACTCAGCCCTACATGGAAAACATGTCCATGGTGATAGACAGGGTATGTCGAGGAGCACGAAAAGGAACTGGTAGTGGGAAAGTTGATATACAAACTATCCTAGATTTGACACTATGCATGGTATTGCACACCATCACACATGTTGCGGGATCGCAAGCACCACACGAAGCAACAAAGACACAGTTGCTTCTTGCTATGGACTGCATGGCTCCGACCTTCTTCAACTGGGCAGAGGTGGTGACCATAAACATGAAGCACCAATTAACCAAATGCAAGAAGACCAAACTGAAAAAAATTGGTTATGGATCCATCCTAGTATCGTTCTTCTTGGAATGATTACCAATTTTTCAGTGACAGGAGGTCATAGTTCCGAATCCACCAGTGAGAGAGCCACAGATGGCTCGATGGGAAACATTGATGCCAAGGGCAGGGGGCGGCCAACAGATGTCTTGGAGGCCGGAATTTTTTGATTGGCTCCGTCGACAACTAATTGTTGTGGAGGATTGGCCCTAGTCTAGCACCAACTTCACTGATGACCCAGACCTCCCAATCCCGGAGGGAGAAGATTGGGATGAATATTTGGGCAAGACTCAATTTTTGAATTTTATGAGTATTATGATTTTTTTTTGTTTATGTATGTTCTGACATTAAATCCATGTGATGCAGATGTTGGCCCAGAGAGGCCTATCAGCATGTCACCAATAGCGAGGCAAATCCCTTGCGATTTCGACCCTCAAGGTGAGGGCAGCAAGGAAGATGAGATAGTGTGCAACCTGGAGGGGATCACCCAAGGAGTCCCAGATTATGCACATTTTTATGATGTTCCTTGTGCCTATCAGAGACACACTGTAGGGGTGCCCAGCCGAATTCACCACTTGCTGAGGCTACTAGTACGGGCCGTGACATGTTATCACGAGCATCATGCTGATTAGAAACCTAGGTTTATTTTATCTGCATATTTTGCGAGACATGATGTCTCGGGATGTAACAGAAACATACAAATATTTTTTGACGTTATGATGCACACAGTTGCAAACATGTGATATATATATATATATATACATCTGTTTCCTTACATGGATCTTTTTACATATTATGATGCTTTTAAAAATTATGCAAATGTCTATCTAATACAATGTTAGCCACTATATCAGTTAATGTGTTCATTCTTCTAGGAATATGTTGATAAGTAATGAAATCAAAATGTCTTTCTAACAAACGAATACGTAAATACAATCTCAGAATGTGCGGATTTCTAACCGGATAATGATTATTGAGTTGTAGAATAACAAGCTATGAATCTAGATTTACAAGCAATGCGCGTATGCTGAGGTTAATATCCTCAGTTAATAGCTCAATGATAGCACTATATTCAGCGACATTGTTTGTAGTTCGTCCTAGACAAATACATTACAGGTCTATCAACTCACCAGCAGGATTATAAATTACCCAGGCTGTTGAAGACAAATTCCTCGTACTGCAGGAAGCACCATCCTCAAAACCGAAATAAGGGGTAATAGACATCTTCACAACAAGCAAGACCCAATAAGCAGGAAAATGCTCACAAAGCACACCAAACCCAAAAACATGTACAAAACTGAAAATAACACCTATGTACACCTGATATGCACAAATCACTCATGCATAATATTTTTTGAGATACAACCCATTTCTGGGTTGTTCAAGAGGATAGCCTTTGTTACACCATTTTTTGGTCATCTAGCCTATTATCATTAGATGGACCCAAGTACACCATGTAAGACCAATGTTACTCCAAGTAAAATTGCTTTCACTATGAAAATAACTTAGCAAATCACCTTTATTAAGTTATTTATGGTCTAAACGGGAAACTCCATGGGGAAACATTAAATAAATTCATATTTGTTTGATTTTCCTCAAGGAATAATTAGTTAAACAACAGTTTAATTAATATTCTTGGTTATATTTAACCCAAAAAAAGGAAATTAATTAGATAAATCATTATTTATCTTATTATTTTCTAAGAATAATTATTTAAACATTACTTAGATAATATTCTTTGTTAAATACGACTAAATCTCCCTTAAATAATTAAATAAATCATTATTTATTTGGTTATTACTCAACCATATCCTTAAAATGATAAATAAATCATTTATTTATTTATTATTTTTCAACCACATCCTTAAAATGATAAATAAATCATTTATTTATTTATTATTTACAAATAAGGGGATTTGACTCAAGTCAAATTCCTTTTCCCTCCAACAAATATAATAAAATATTCCACAAAAGTTGGATCTAGAATTGGTTAATAATATTTTAATTATGCACCAATCTCTAGACTAACTCAATATTTTGTTATAAATAGAAGGGTTTTCCCATTCATTTGTCACCTTTTGTTGCCTAAAGATCAATTTGGATCTCAACACTTGGTATGGCTATTGATCCACAATCATAGCCATACTTTTCCATTTTTGTCTGGGTTTTCTACACCATCAAGAGAGAGGAATTCTAAATCTGAAGTGTTGAGGACTTACAAGAACCCATCCCATTGATGAGAACAGGGAACACCCTCTTGTGTTTTCCTCCCAGGTGCCATTAATAAAAATATTCATTGGATATATTCTTGTCTTGTCTATTGGATCTATGGAGTAAATCTTATTTTTCTACCGTTTAATGTCTTCTAATGCATAGATCTAGATTTTTGCAACATTTGTCTTGATCATCTAATTGTAGATCTAAAGATATTAGCAGTCATTTCTGCTGGTAGGGCTGTTTTTTATGCGTAGCTAAAGTGGTCTTTTTTCGTACACTTCTAATCAAGATTCATACTAACAACTAGCGACTCCACACAGGTTTACCATTACGACCGTTGTCGTTTTTCTGATCCTTGCATATCCAGCTACTTCAAACCCTAGGATTTCTCTTCAGCCCCTTGTTTTGCTTATTCTTGATGTTTTTTTTAACCCATAAAACCCTAAAACGATAAAAACTCTAACTTCTGCGTGTTTTCGAACCCATTGCACAGGTGACAAACATCAGCCGCAACTGAGACGAAATTTTTTTCTGAAACCTGCCGTCGAGAGTGCCGGAAGTGTAGGTCGCACTTTTCTGCCCAAAACCTACGACTTGGACCTCCAGGGCGCACTTTACAACCCAAAAAGTGCGACTTCTGCTGAAAACAGGCCAAAAACTGCGACCTGGACTTTCTGCAAGGATTTTTCTGAAAGTTTTCTGGGTTTTGCTGAGCCTCTATATATTCAGAGTTGTCTGACCTCCGTCTCTGCCCATTTTGGACCTGTACTTGTTCTGTTTCACTCAAATAAGTGGGAACCTAGCCCCCTAGGGCTTCAGTACCCTCCACTTTTTGTGGAAGAGTGTTTGCTGTTGCAGGTTGTCTGAAATTTCAGAGTCTTCGACCATTTTTTCAGATCTGATACCTCATCTTCAGATCCACTTCAGATCAGCTTGTTATCCATCCAAATATTCCCATTAAGCTTTTTTTGGGTTTTCCTTTAGGGTGCACTCTGCTTCCCTCCTAGAGATAGCCTTTCGCCACCTCTTTTTACAGCAATTTTCCTCTGATTTGTTGTTTTTTTCTGCACCACTTTCCAGAAGATTTTGTCTTTTAGATCTCCGTCCCTCTTGACCCTAGATCTATTAGCCTTTTTAGTGTGTTTATATTATTTTTTTACTCGCGTATAGACTATTTGTTGAGAGACCCGCCTCCTTGGGTTTATATTGGTGCATTATCAGCTGTTTATTTTCTTTTTTGCAGGCCTATATACTGACATTTGCAGGTTTATTTACAGCTATACAACACACTTTTTATTTTTCTCTACAAACGTCTGGGTTTAAGAATTAAAATTTACACACTTTTACAAACACACCCTAAGTGAAAAAGGGCTTGGTTAACACCGCCAATCAAAGACTCTAAAACATTGAAATCATTTGATCTTGCACCTCTTTGCCCTTGTTTCGACATTGTAATCATTTGATCCTACACCTTCCTGCCCTTGTTGGTCTCTTTTTCCCTTATGTCGTGTTTGTTTCATCACCATTGCGCCACCTAGGCGTTTATCCCGGAGACTTCTTGGCCCTCATCCTCAGTTTCCGGTTGGAAGACTTACTCCTCCACATAGAGTTCGAGTTAGTCCTCTACCGAGTCTGCACACCGACTCTTCTTCTGGTCCTTTGGGTTCTCATTCTCATCCCACCTCTGGTTCTCCCCCTCACACCTTCACTATGTCTGGTGCAGGACCTAATGCTGGTGGTATCCCCGGCCCTCCCACCGGAAATACCACTAGTGAGACCGCCACGGACACTACCCCAGCTGCACCCTTGCTCCCTTTCATGGTAGGCCTCATCCTCCCCAATTTTTACCAGTTGATAAAAGACCCTATACACCATGATGCTAGTTGTCCTGCTATGCCAACAAAGCTCCCTTTAGACATCCCAAAGTTTGAAGGTCTTGCCGGAGAAGATCCTTCAAATCATATTTGATCTTTCCATATGTGGTGTTTGTCCAATTCCATTACCAATGACTCTGTTCATCTTTGGTTGTTCCAACGAACGCTTACAGGTGAAGCTTCTAAGTGGTATGTTGATCAGGCCCCTTCCTCTCATACCACCTTTTCGACTCTAGCCCGGGATTTTTTGTCTTATTTCCAGCTTCCCCTTCATTATGACACTGGTATCGAACTTTTGAATTCTTTCCGTCAATCATCTGCGACCCGCCTATCCGATCATGTCCGGGAATGGTGGAGAAGAAAGAGCCTATGTCAATCCCCTACCTTCGAAGACCATTTCTACATTGACTGGTTCCTTAGATCTCTCTTGCCTCCTATTGGGAAAGATGTCACATCGCATTTTCCTCAAACCGAAGAAGCCGCCCTCCAAATGGCGTTAAAATATGACCTGATCTACACTCAGACTAGTTATGTTTATAACGTTCTACCTGATCTCCCTAGACCCGGTGGTGCCAACGCACTGGGGGCACCTCATGCCACCGACGGTATCGTTGGAGCTCTCTCTCATCCATACGCTCGACCTCCCATGGGTTATGGTTTTCCTGGGGGGGGGTAACACCTTCCCCCTCCCGGTAGCACGTATCCAGGATACGGCATACCTCCTCTTTTGGCCCAACCTCCTGTTTACCACACTGTTACCCAACCCCCTTATCCATATCCGCAGCTTGGTGCTCCAGCTCCTCCAGCATCAGCACCTCCACCTCCCTCGCCTGCTCAACCCTCGCAACAGCAGTCACCACCCCCTTAGGCGCAGGTGGATGCACAGCAGGGATTTGTGGCTACCCAACCACCTAAAGGTCAGGTGGCCACTCAACCTCTTCCATCTAGTTCCCCTGACTACCAGATTCTCATGATGTCCTCTAATCAGCCTTCTGAACCTTCTTCTCCTGGCCCTTCACCTTCAGCTGGTACTCATGACCCCCCTTACCCTCCTGGAATGGTTCCTCTAGGCCTTAACTATCTTGGAGCCGTACCGCCTGGTCACTACCCCTTTGGTCAAATACCGTTCCTAGCTCCCCCACCAGGAATGTACATAGTACCTGTTATGGCCACCCTCTCTCTTCCTAACCTGACCCTTGGGATTCCTATCTGGTACCTCAATCCTCCAGCCACTACCTCGCCTGTTCAACCCAAACCTTATCTTTCTTTGACCCCGGTCCAACTGGTCCCTATGACTTCTCCCGCTACAACAGTGCCTCATTCACCTCAACAGGAACCACCTCCTATTGCGACCGCTTCGCGTAAGAAGGGCAAAGCTCGCAAGGGGGCATCAAAGTAAAAGGCTGCCCTGACAAACCCTACCCCTGTTTGGCCTCCAAAGTGTACCATCCAGTGTGCTTTGTGCGATGTCGTCGGCCACGCCACCCATACTTGTCCGGAGTTGCCTCACCTTAAGTCCATGGTCAATGAGACATTTATGGAGTTTGATATCCCAGAGGTATATGTCACTATACCGGATTGAGTCCCGAAACTCAAGTCTTTGCGCACAAATCACCCTTGTGCTTTGTGTGATTTCCATGGCCACTATACTCACCTCTGTCCCCGCCTTGAATAGTACCGCTCCTCTTTGGAAGCGGTTCGCCAATTCGAGGCCAAGCGCAACGAGTCCACCGCTCCCTTATTTGCGTTTTTTGCTTCAGCAAAACCAGAGGACACGAATTCTCCCATTGACATTCCCCCTCCTGATGTCGAGATGATAGAGCCTTCACCCACCATTTTCTACCTATCATCATCCATGAGACCCTCAGTAGAAGTCCCCTTGGAGACTTCCCCTGATGTTTCGCTTGACATCCCTTCAGCAATCACCCTAGGCTCAACATCAGTAGATCCTTTATCTAATTATTCGTCTGTCACCACTTGTGATGATTTGCATGTGAACCTCTCTTCTCAATATGATGAGTCAGGTAGCTTTGCCATGTCAGATGGTATTTCTTTCACCAGTCACCCCATCCTCTATTATGATGACGACATTGTGGAAGCAGTCACCACCCCTGAATTTATCTATCCCCCCTTACATCAAACTCATGCATTCGAACCACATGCACCTTGTGGCCATTACATTGACACCCAATATTTAGGTAAGGGGGCACCCATATTTGAGAGACCAGGAGAAGCAATTCTCCACAATTCTCCTAGTGAATCTAGTCATGTTGACTCTAGTCCCATTATTCTTCCACATTTAGAAGAATATCTAGAGTCCCGTATCACTTCAGATCACTCTAGGGATGATACCCCTCATCATTCCTTCATATCACATCAGCAAACCAGTCTCATAGACATTATGGTTGACCAAACTATGAGTTTTCTTGGAGAACATCAGTTCATTATCCCCAAGCCCTACCTTTGGGATAGCAACACCATGTATGCCAACCCAGAAACTTAAAGTCCATTTGATTCATATATGCAGTAACAAAATAGATTGGTAATCATTTATTTCCTTTCTCAAATTGCATAACCATACCGAAAGCAAGTGGCACACCACATCGTTAAAATGTGTTTAGATCTCCCTTTTTCTAAATACATTTTGGCATGTCCATAACATGCCCGGGGGCACCCATGCCCCTCAACCATAAAATCCTGGATCTCAACCCATAACATCACTGAAACCCCCTTTCTCTGACAGGTCACACTTTCCAAGTCATTCCCTGGGACAGGTAGCAGTTTTCTGCCCAATACCTACTAACCAGGTCGCAGCACAAACCCCAAGAAAGTGCGACCTAGCCTGTTCATGAACTCTAGGTACCTAAAATGAACATTCAACCCAATGACATAAAAGAGTAGGATTAGACATCTTAACTACAATTGATAGATATCAAATTCCAATGGTTGGTTCATCTGCTACAACTGCTGCAAGATTTAAGGCCTCCTCTCCTCACAACATTCACCACAACTCCACCGATAGATGAGTGAATCTGGAAGGAAAATGCCTTATTAAAAGAAAACCCCTGATTTTTCTTTCACTTACAGTGACCAAAACCATAGCTCAGTTTGATGAACCGTTTATACCATTGGAAATATCCCACCAAGCCCTCAAATGGGTATCTATTAACTTTTTGTGATTTGATACTTCACCAAGACACATTTTGTCCAAGAAGCGCCACTTCAACCTTCCTCAAAATCGAATTTCTTCACTTGCAACACTCGTACCGGGGGCACCATGTTGCCTTTATACTTTTCCATGCTCGTGTCAACTTTCGTCATGAGTTACCATCTTGTACTCATGCTGTTACGGTCCCCATTGGACCCTTTTTTCTGTGTGGCAACACCATCGAGTCACCCTTGCTTAGAGTATTCGAGTTGAGTCATCATTGCTTTCATGGAGTCTGTCCTGAGTCCCTTCGCATCCCGCCATAGTCCTCCATCCTTCATTTATTGGTCCTCGTGTCACACATTATGGCCTTCAGTCCCACTATCCCTCATGATATTGTGTCTGTTGCTGCTAGGTCATCCATGCCATTTATGCTCTAACAAGGGAAGTCGTTCGTTCACTACTCAGTCCCCCCCCATTCCAACATTATCATTAGTGTCAGTCTGTCTGTCACTCTACTATTTTATCTCGTTCCTTAGTTGAGGATCCCTTATTGCCTCACCTATGGCGGACCTCCTTCTGTCGACATTAGCTCATTCATTCCAGAAGACAGGACTAGAGGGTGGTGTACCTTGGTTCCAGCTTCCACCCTTGTTCGATGCCCCGGATTAGGCAAAGGGACTCCTTATTTCCCTTTGACTTGATTGGTTCTCAGCTCCAACTCCTTTCAGCATGATCGAGATCCGTATACTTGATGGTTCAGTGATGCAGTAGCTGACATCGATGATTCCCGAGTGTGTGTGAGATGTCGCAACTCTCATGAGGGGGTGGCCCTACAGGTAGCCCCCCACACACTCAGATGACCTCTTCATTACAGCCTTCGATGCAGCTTCATACATTTGATGATGTCGACCTCAGCCGCTTGCTGCGCCTTTTTGTTTACATGTATCAGTCATATTTTTAGAGCCCTTTCCTATTTTCAGGGGCATCTGGGTTGCATTTATATCTCATGTACTCAGATATCATTGTACAAGTCCTGGCTGTTATCCCAGGCACAATATGTATGTGGGATTCATTTTTATGTCTGGCTTATGTTTATGCCAGCATATGCTTTATTATTGTGTTCTGTGGTTTTCCAGATGCTTTATTGTGTGTACTATTGCCTCGGTGGGCATAGGTATGCCTCCCCCGCCACCTATAGTAGGTACTCACTTATCAAAAATACTTGTCGCACCTGCAAGTCACCTCCTCAGGGTCTAGTTCTTTCAGCACTTTGGTCTACCTTACAATCCTCTCTCTTTGACTTCCCCTTCAATGTCTAGTGATTGAGTTCTTACAACGTACTTCGGTCATACGATTAGCTCCTAATGCTCGCACGCTGGGGGGCAATCTGTTACACCATTTTTTGGTCATCTAACCTATTATCATTAGATGGACCCAAGTACACCATGTAAGACCAATGTTACTCCAAGTAAAATTGCTTTCACTATGAAAATAACTTAGTAAATCACCTTTATTAAGTTATTTATGGTCTAAACAGGAAACCCCATGGGGAAACATTAAATAAATCCATATTTGTTTGATTTTCCTCAAGGAATAATTAGTTAAACAGCAATTTAATTAATATTCATGGTTATATTTAACCCAAAACAAGGAAATTAATTAGATAAATCATTATTTATCTTATTATTTTCTAAGAATAATTGTTTAAACATTACTTAGATAATATTATTTTTTAAATTTGACTAAATCTCCCTTAAATAATTAAATAAATCATTATTTATTTGGTTATTACTCAAACATATCCTTAAAATGATAAATAAATAATTTATTTATTTATTATTTTTCAACCACATCCTTAAAATGATAAATAAATCATTTATTTATTTATTATTACTTAATCACATCCTTAAAATGATAAACAAATCATTTATTTATTTATTATTTACAAATAAGGGAATTTGACTCAAGTCAAATTCCTTTTCCCTCCAACAAATATAATAAAATATTCCACAAAATTTGGATCTAGAATTGGTTAATAATATTTTAATTATGCACCAATCTCTAGACTAACTCAATATTTTTTTATAAATAAAAGGGTTTTCCCATTCATTTGTCACATTTTGTTTCCTAAAGATCACTCTAGATCTCAACACTTGGTCTAGCTATTGATCCACAATCATAGCCATACTTTTCCATTTTTGTCTGGGTTTTCTACACCATCAAGAGAGAGGAATTCTAAATCTGAAGTGCTGAGGACTTACAAGAACCCATCCCATTGAGGAGAACAGGGAACACCCTCTTGTGTTTTCCTCCCAGGTGCCATTAATAAAATATTCATTGGATATATTCTTGTCTTGTCTATTGGATCTATGGATTAAATCTTATTTTTCTACTGTTTAATGTCTTCTAATGCATAGATATAGATTTTTGCAGCATTTGTCTTGATCATCTAATTGTAGATCTAAAGATATTAGCAGTCAATTCTGTTGTTAGGGTTGTTTGTTATGCGTAGCTAAAGTGGTCTTTTTTCGTACACTTCGAATCAAGATTCATACTAACAACCTTCATAGTCAATTAGCTCATAGGGCCCATTTTGCAACACACGTTTAACGATGTAGGGCCCATGCCACATAGGTTGAAATTTACCTGCCCCCAGCTTATCATGAGCTTGGTCATACAGGAGGACGAGATCTCCTTCAACGAAAGAACGTGGGGAAACTGATTGATCAAAAAGAGCTTTTACTCGCTTCTTTTGTGCCTCGATAACCAAAGCCGTTAAGCGACGAGTTTCATCTAACCTCTCTAAGTAAAAGAGACGCTCTTCTTCCGATGAAGTGTTAGGCAGTAATTCCACAGCCAGCTTGAGTGAAGGTATTTCACATTCAATCGAGAGAGTAGCTTCCAGACGATAAACCAATTGAAAAGGGGTGAATCTGGTTGCACTCTTCACTAAGGTTTGGTATTCCCAAAGAGCCAAAAATAACATGAGATTCCAGTTTGATTTGTGGATCCCAATCGTACGTTGAAGCATTGTGATAAAAACTTTGTTCACAGCTTCAACCTGGCCATTGGCTTGAGGGTAGTATGGTGTTGAGCTGTCGTGACGCAGACCCAACTTAGAAGTCAACTCTGCCACCATATAATGCCGAAAATGGGAACCATGATCGGTAACGATGGCTTGAGGGACACCAAACCTAGAAATAATATGATTGAATATGAACTGAGTAGCTGTCTTACCGTCAGCGGCAAGTGTAGGCATTGCTTCGGCCCATTTGGTGAAGTAGTCCATGGCTACGATGATATAAGCATGCCCCCTAGCCGAGTGAGGGTTACACGTCATAAAATCGATGCCCCATTTGGCAAAGGGACCAACAGTAATGACAGGGTGAAGAGGAACAATTGGCGCATGCATCTTGCATTGATAAATTTGACAATCAAGACATTTACGTACTACGACAATATATTCTTTGAAAATGGAAGGCCAAAAATAACCGGCACGAAGTATCTTTTGTGCAGTAGCGTAACCAGACATGTGACCACCATAAGCGCCACTGTGAAAATCATTCAATACTTTCTCAGCTTCCTCAAGGATCAAACATCGACGAAGTACAGAATCAACTCCAACACGATAGAGCGTATCTCTGACTATACGATATGGTTGCGAGTGATTCCGGATACGACGACGGGCATATTTTGTCAACTCAGCCTGAAATGTGGAAGTATGGAGATATACGATGATATCACCATACCAGGGATCGAGGGTGCTAATCAAGAAAAGTGTTAGCCCCCTAATTTTCTCTCTTTTTTCCATTTTCCCCTTCCTAAATCATAACAATTTACCTTTGTTTTACCTCTTTTATGCACCCTCATCTTGCACTAGTCCAAGCACGGTGACATATTTCATATAAAATTTATTTTTCATACTTTTAATTCAACTTAGCATTAATTAATCATTTATTACATGATTTCTTACTTTTAATCACTCTTTATAACTTATCAACATCTCCAATGTTTATTTGGTAGTTAGAGTACTTATCGTGACCGCTGATCCTAGTGCAGGATCGGATCTTGCACCATTGCCAGCACAGCAAATCCTTGCAGCAGATCCGAACCTCCTTGATCACCGCTTCGTTTTCAGCAGCTTCATCCACAACAGCAAGATCGACCCAAAGGCAGCCGAGACCGAACCTATGAAGGAAGAAAGCTAGATATACAGCCAGTTTTTCTAACTGTTTAATTTTGAAGGCCGAAAAGCTAAATTTTGTGTTTGGTTATGTAATCAGTTGAATGATATATTTTGGCCTTTGGCCAAAGATCTATATAATGTAGAATGTAAATAGGACTGAAGGGAAGTTTTGATAGGATAAGAGAATAGAGACACAGCCAGAGAGGCGATAACAGGTTGATGTATTTTTTTATCGCCCAAATCTAGGCTGGACAATGTATTAATGTATGTACTTGCCTCAGTGAATTAATAAAAGGGAGCTACGCCTCATGTTTCACAAATTATGTTTCTGTATTTGAGCTAATGAATTGATTAAGGTACTCAACAGCGTTTTTATTTAAAATGGAAACACGCTGGTTGGCTAGGGCCCAGCCAACCCAGCACGTTTACCCCATTTCCCGTTTTCCTGTAATTTGTGTTTACATTGTCAAGTGTGATTTAATTTTAAGAATATGCATTCATGTATGATTGAAGCGGATCCGTTATGTGAAGTAGATAAATTTCCTTTTCCAGCAATTTCCTTTCCTGCACTTGATTTCAGATTGGTTTTCCTCCGCCTGGTCCAGGCAGGAGAAATAGCCCTACACCAGTGCACGTTGGTGTGATATCTCCTTTTCTGCAATTCTGTTTGATTGGTTTTCCCTGCTTGGTCCAAGCAAGAGAAATGAACCTGCACCAGTGCATGTTGGTGTGATACAGCAAACCTTCTTAGTATACTTCCTGCAATCTTCTTTCTTTCATTAAATGCTTATGATAGGATAAATGTATATTGATTGTTTCTTTATTCCTACACTCTGTTAAGATCATAAACATTCACTTTTTATGTGTGCAATTTTATTTAACATTATAATAGCACTTGCAATAATTAAGCACTCATTTTAAGAATTAAATGCTAAGTGCAGGAAGCTCTGATCCGGTGCAAGAACTAGTTTCTTGCCACGGGATCTGAGTGCTTTGAACCTGGAAAAGTTAAAGCCCTTGCATGAAGTAAAAATCCTTTAGTAAAGACACCATTTATACCTTCTGCATAAATCTTTGTTCCTGCACAGGACAGATTAGTGCAAGAAGGAAATCTCTAAAGGAGAAGGTTTAAGGGCCCATCTAATGAGACTGCTAAGTGTCTCTGTTAAAGAAAAACACACACTCAGTAGTTAAATAATAATTAGCTAAAGTGATTGCCTTTTATCTTTAATTCCCTCTTGCAAATGCATTCTTCCTTGTTCCAGTCTTAGATTATTTTGATGGTTCAAGTTTCCTTTTTCTCTTTTTAATTTGATTCTGCAATCTTTACTTTAAAGAAAGTAGAGATCTATATTAGGAAGATTCATACCATCTCTCACATTTCCTGTGCTTCGTCTCTAAGTTTATGGATCCCCCGAGTTGGAAAATTAAGTTTTGAGGAGTTTTCTTAAGTGTAATTCCTGCACCCAACATTTTGGCGCTATTGCCAGGGAGGCGAATTGATTTGGTAAGAATTTTCTGATTATATAATAGAGGTAATTTTTCCTTTATTTTTGCAGTATTGTTTGGAAAAGCTTCTTTGAAGGAGTTTTGCTAGTGTTAATTGATTTCTGACAGCATTTTTTACTAGAAGTTTTTTGTTATTTTTCTTTATTTTTTGAAATGAATGCCTAGAAAAGGTAAGGGTTTGAAGCCCACTAAGGGCCAAAATAATTCCTAAAACAATTTTCATATTGGGTCTCCTTCTATAAGTAGGAAGAACAATCCAATTCAAACCCATCACGTAGGAACAATCCACCTGGATTCTAGTGACAACAGCTCAGGTGTGGTTCATCCTGTTGAGAGTGGTACAAGTAAAAGGGAAACAATGGTGGACCATGAAGATCATTTGGAAGGGATTGGTGAAAACCAGGTAAGTGAAGAATTGTCCACTTTTGTGTTTCCAATTGTGGATCCTGATACTGTGGCGCAAATGAAGAAAATTCCACTATCAGCTCTCCCTCATTTCCATGGTAAAGTTCATGAATATCCTGACTCTTTTCTATTTGAGTTTGATATTCTGTGTAGAAGTTATGATTATTCAAATGACGCTCAGAAGTTAAGATTATTTTCTGTTACTCTCAAGGACTTAGCTCTACGTTGGTTTATGGGGTTAGGAGGAAACACTATAACCTCTTGGGATCAGATGAAGAGAGTTTTTTTGTCTAAATATCAAGAATATTGCAAAACTCGGGACATGCAGGATGAGATTTTTACAATCATATAGGATGATGATGAAACTCTTGAAGATTACCTAGAAAAATTTCTGTATATTTTACAAAGGTCGAAACTTAAGTTTGATCTCAGTACTATTAGAACCTTGTTCTTAAGAGGACTTACTGATAATGCTAGAAATAATTTAAATTTGTTAGGACAAGGTGATATTTCTTAGCAAACTTTTGAACAAATTTGTGAATTATGCAGGAAATTTTCAAGAAATCGGCACAGATCCGGTAGAGGAACTCGAAATAGAAATAGGAAAATTGAATCTAATGATGCTATGATTATTGGACTAGAAAATAAAATGGAAAACATGAAAATTGATATAATGAATATTGTTACCAAACAGTTAGACTCTTTAAAATTTAAACAAAAACTCATGAAGGAACAAGAGTCATTATGTATTTTCTGTCCTAAATGTAGAGACAAGCATCCTCCTAAAGAGTGTCCTCTTAATTTGAAAGAAACTAATAAGTGTGCTATTTGTGTAGAAGACCATGTCACAGAAAAATGTCCCTCTATACCAGGACTTAAAGTTGTATTTACAGGGGGACGGCCTGAAGTTGAATACTTGTATGCTATGGGAGCAAGAAGGAATTGGCCTCAGGTAGGTATAGGTATGGCTCCTAAATTTTCTCCACACTATCTTGGTTATAATTCACATGCATATTCTTATCCTAACACTAATTAGTAGTGGCAGTATGGGAATTAATATCAGCATGGGAAACCTTCTCAACCATGGCAACAAGGTTGGAAAGGGCCAACTCATTCTCCATATTCCTACCAGCCACCTATGCAGTCATATCCATCTACGCATAAACCTTATTCAATGCCTCAACTTCCGAGTCAGTCTACTCCACTGTTGCCTTTACCTCCACCCTTTCTACCTCCTCAGTTTCCTGCTCAACTTATGCCCAATCCTAACAATAATAAAGTAGTGCAAATGATCTATGTAACAAACCCACCTTTACCATTCGAGTACCAGTCTATTCCAGTTGGGGTTCATGATATTCAATTAAGATTGGGAAGGACTGTAACATCAAAAAATCAGAAGAAAATTATAGTGATTGTTGAAGAGAAAGGAGAAGAGGAAACTCTTAACCATTCTCTAAAAGTTGTCACTAAGCAGCCCTTACCCTCTGAATCCTTTCCATCTTCTTCCAACTAGCCTCCCTTCCCAGAGAGGCTAGTAATGGAAATAAGTGAGCCTATTTCTGAGAGTACTTTGGAATCTGAGCTTCAGAATATTTTCATTAAGATACCTTTGCTTCAAGCCATTAAATAGATCCCCATTTGTACCAATATTATTAAGGAACTTTGTCTCAAGAAACCCAGGAGGAAGCGAGTAGAACCCCAAACCATTCAATTTGTTGGTAGGGTAGCAGAGTTGATGACGGGATGTGTGTCTATGGAAAAATATATTGATCCCAGAAACCCTGTTGTCTCAGTTCATATTGGTAATGTCCTTGTCTTTAATGTTCTTACAGACATGGGGGCAGCCATTAATGTCATGACTAAGAAAACCATGGATCAAATTCGGTTATCTCATCTTCGCCCCACTCCCACTATGCTTGAATTAGCAGATAGATCTAAAATTAAGCCAGAAGGAGTATTGGATGATGTGATCATCTCATTAGATTCTTGGGAATATCATGTTGATTTCATTGTGCTTGAGCCAAAGAAATCAGTAGGGGGACATCCCTTGATCTTAGATCAACCATGGCTTGCTATGGACGATGCATATATTGGATTTCATTCCGATGATATGTATATTTCACATGGAGATTCTAGGAATAAAGTTACCTTATACCCCCCTGCCAGATCCATTCAGGACCTTCGAGATACTTTATGGTTGGATCAAAGCAGTGATGAGGAGACTCAGCCCATTTCCCTTATCCATCATTATACTGGGTCTTCACAAGAAGATGAGATTCAATATTTCCTAAATAATCTAGACACTATGCCTAATTTTGAGCCATTGAGTATATTTTCAGCCTAGATTTTCAAGATAATCATGATTCTCATTGTTTTGTACCACTGCATTTAACCACTCCCTTGAGTACTCCTAAGCCTGATACTACTCTTGTTGAGATTAGCCCTGGTAAATCCTTGCATATTAGTTCAGATATGGACTCATCTCAGTAGGAGCAGCTTGTGAATTTGTTGCAAAACCATCTTAGTGCCTTTGCTTGGGGCTATGAAGATATGAAGGGTATTACTCCTGAAACTTGTACACATCATATCTATATTTAGGAAGGAACTCGACCTATCCGACAACCCCAAAGGCAAATTAATCCAGCTCTAAGAGATATTGTGAAGGAAGAAGTACACAAATTCTTGGATGTCGGTTTTATCTATCCTATTTCCGACAGTCAGTGGGTCTCTCCATTAGTGCTAGTACCTAAGAAAGATGGAAGATGGTGTATTTGTATTGATTATCGAGAATTAAACAAAGCCACTCTCAAAGATTACTTCCCTCTCCCTTTCATTGACCAGGTGCTTGATACCCTTGCAGGAAAGAAATATTTTTCCTTTTTGGATGGCTTCAGTGGCTATAACTAGATACAAATTGCACCCGAAGATCAGGATAAAACTACTTTTACATGTCCATGGGGTGAATTTTCTTATAAAGTGCTTCCCTTTGGTTTATTTTGATGCCCCGGCTACCTTTCAAAGGGCAGTCCTGGCCATTTTTGCTGATCTAGAATTTGTAGAAATTTATATGGATGACTTTTTTGTGTTTGGTGATTCTTTTCAGGAAGCTCTCAAAAATTTGGAGAAATTACTTCTCCATTGTCAGGAATCCCATCTCTCCTTGAGTGACAAGAAATTTAGATTAATGTGCAAATCGTGAGTGGTACTTAGCCATTTTATTTCTAGTAAAGGTATCCAGGTTGATCCATCAAAGATTGAAATCATTCTGCATCTTCCTGCACCCAAAACTCAAAGGGAAGTAGGAGTTTTTTTAGGACATGCTGGTTACTATAGAAGATTCATTGAAAATTTTTCTAAGATAACTTCCCCTCTTTTCCGACTTCTAGCTAAGGATAGTGAATTTTTTTGGTCCACAACTTGCCAACAGCCTTTTGAAACATTGAAGGAAAATTTGGTACAGGCACCAGTTTTGAGAGGTCCTAACTGGTCCCTGCCTTTTCACATTTCCTCTGATGCTTCAGATTTGGCTATTGGCACAGCTTTAGGACAAGAGGAAAATAATAAATCCTATGCTATTTATTATATTAGTAATAATCTGTCTTCCGCTGAATTAAATTATAAAATTACAGAGAAAGAGTTTTTAGCTGTAATTTTTGCAATTAATAAGTTCACGCACTATATTACAGGATATGAAGTATTTGTACATACTGATCATTCCGCGATTAAATATTTGATCAACAAACCATTGACTACCAGTAGAGTGACTAGGTGGTTGCTATTGTTGTAGGAATTTAATGTTACTATTGTTGATAGACCAGGAAAATATAATGTTGTAGCAGATTTTCTTTTTAGATTAGATAATCCTGGTGAAGGAACTCCTATTAATGATGATTTTGTGGATGAACATCTTTTTGCTATGTCAAAATATTCTCTGTGGTTTGCTGACATTGCTAATTACTTGGTTACTGGGAAAATACCACCCCACTTGTCCGCTCATGAAAAGCGGAATATTATTCAGAAAAGTGTTGCATACTCCTGCATTCAAGGAGATCTCTTTTACACTGATCTAGACCTTATTGTCCGTAGATGTTTAAGAGAGGAGGAAGTGTTTGACATATTGAAATCTACTCATGATGAACCTTGTGGAGGCCACTTCACTGATAAGCGGACTGCATATAAAGTATTTCATGATGGTTACTTTTTGCCTTCCTTGTTTAAGGATGCCAAACAGTATGTCAGGCGATGTGATAGTTGTCAACGAGTGGGCCAGCCTAATCAAACCAATGAAATGCCTTTATGCCCTCAAGTCATGATTGAGCCGTTTGAAAAATGGGCTATTGATTTTATAGGGCCAATAAATCCAACGTCGATTTTGTTACAAAATGGGTAGAAGCTAAAGTTGTTTCCTTTGCAGAAAAAGTTGTTGTTGATTTTCTTTTTACTGAAATCTTTACTAGATTTGGTGTGCCTAGAGAAATTTTTTCTAAAAATGGTCCGCATTTTATTTCTAATCTGGTACAAGGTGTGATGGAGCAATACAATATCCGGCACAGGGAATCCATGGTGTATCACCCGCAAGAAAATGGCCAAGTGGAATCCACAAACAAAGTGATCGAGTCCATTCTTACAAAGACAGTAAATATGCATCGGAAAGACTGGACTGAAATATTACCAGAAGCTTTGTGGGCATACAGAACCACTTGGATAAATAGCACGGGACATACACCATATGAGCTGGTATATGGCAAACAGGTTTTGTTACCAATTGAATTCCAGATCAAAACTTTCAGAACTGCAGTTCAGTTAGGACTAGATCTCTCTGAGGCACAACAACAGTGTCTTCTCCAATTAAATGAGTTAGATGAATTTTGTAGGGATGTTGTTCAGCAGAACATACTAATTCAGCAGCAACGCAAAAGGTGGCATGACAATTCTATTCAGAAAAAGCAATTCCAACCAGGTGATTGGGTGCTCCTTTATGATTCTAGATTTAAAATTTTTAAAGGGAAATTACATACACATTGGATGGGACCTTATGAAGTGATCCGAGTATTCGAGAATGGAGCAGTAGAAGTTAAAACTATTGATGGACAAAATTCAGTATTCTTGGTAAATGGACACAGATTAAAGAAGTATTTTCAACCACTTTCTAGGAAAGATTTTACACAGCAAGTCCAACAGCAATTCGGGACGGTAGTGGTGGATGGTAATACCAACCTTTTGAAAACATGAATTCTTCTTCTTCTTAAAAATAAATAAATACAAAAAAAAATTAAATTAAATAAAAAGTAAAGAAAAAATATTTTCCCGTAATTATGAAAATCAGTTCGCTGACATGATTGCAGAAGGATCAACCTGAAAACTAGCTTGCTGGCAGGAAGATCAAAAATTTCTAATAAAAAGAGAATGTTTCTTGATCTTCAGATATGCTAGCGACCACCAAGTAAAAGAAGGTTTAGCAGAACTAACCTTTATACAATTGGGGTAATTATCATGGATATTTTTATTCAAGTAATGCTTAATTCTCGCTGCAATTATTTTTCTTGCACCAGTGCAGGCAGACCTTCCAGAAAATTTTCTGCCTTTCTTCATATTCCACTTTCGTAATATTCCCTCAGTTTTCTTCTTCAGTCCCAGAATGATTAACCTTTCCATATTCTTTTGAATTTACCCTATCCGTTTTGTAAAAACCTCACTTTACCTTTGAATTTTTTTCCCTATCCCACTTCTATTTATCCCCTCTTGTGGTACTATTCCTAGAATCCCTGTAACAGAATTCCTTCCCATTCTGGAATTTCCCTTTTCCCACTTCTATTTTCCCTCATGAATTCATTGGAGGATCTCATGCACAAAGAGAAAAAGGATATGCTCTGAAGCATCAAGAAAGGGCGAAGAAAATTTCCAATATCAGTTGAGGAAGCCATGTTGGAAGTCTAGCCTATATTTTACTTAAATTCCCTATTCTTTTTTTCAGATATTATGCTTGCACTAGTGCAAGCATGTCGTCCTATATAATAAGTGCAAGAAGAATGTTACCAATAGAATATCATAGTTTAAGTGGTGCAAGCAGACCGGTGCAAGCATGCACCCTGTCAGAAACATAGTACAATTTGTTCTTTTCATAGCATACGTCATAGGAAATTGGTCATCATGAAAGTTTATAAGAACTCCTTTCACTTAGTCGATGAGTACTTGTGCTATCATATTAACTAGGAAAAAATTATTTAAAGTACAAGGTGTTTTTAAGTGAAGAATCACGATCATTTTTTAATGAATGCTAAAGTTATTTTTTTTAATTATGAAGGAGTGCAGAAGTGTTTGACCATTTCTTGGATATAATTGTCCCTTTCCGCCATAATCCTAGGTGTCCTTCACTCGTAATGATTACCTCACCTAGCCGTTAAAACGCCGCCACAAGTACCAGTCCGGCACGATCTCAAATATGCCGCACATCCATGGCTATTTCAGAGGAATGAATGGGTGATAAGATGGAATGGATGGTGGATGGTTGGATCCCTATCTATAAGAACCAATTTTCCTGGTGTTGCATGTAAATTCTTGATTGTTCATAAACGTTAAGCAGCGATGCCGCCTGTTCGAAGCAAACCTTCGTCTCTCAGTAAGGTAGAAAAGACTGCTGAGTATCGCAATAGTCTCGCACTATTGCGAGACTCAAGCTTTCTTAAATTCTTGCAAAAAATTTTCAGGCACAACAGTGAAGTGGCCCTACAGTTTGCCATAAGTTTCAAAAAATTCCGAGTAAAAATTGGGCCTCTAAAATTTGAGGTTACGGAAGAGTTTATAGTAGCAGCGATAGGATTGGAAAATATTGGTGAGCAGTGGTTTAAAAATCATAAACTAGAAAGGAAGCGATGGCAACGTTTCGTCATCGACAAGAAGATGAAGGTAGATTGGAAGAAAGGAATTCCGCGCAGTGCCCTGCTGGGAAATTGGTGTGACCTCCTTTTTATCCTACAAAAATTCATAGCCTATGAGGGAAGGTACTCCCTCACTCTTGTGTACCATTTTAGGATGTTGCAGCATTTCGAAGCCGGTCAGCACGCCCAGTGGAGGATTAATTTCCCCCATTTTTTTCTTAAGGGCTTGGAAAAAATGGCCAAGGGTGTGCGGGACAGACGGGCAGACCAGGCTGATAAGAAGTTATATCACCATGGCCTGATAAATATTTTGGTCCAGAAACAATTATAAGTTAAAGGCATGACCTGGGAGGCATTATTAAAACAGCTACATAAAAATACAGCTGCTGGAAAGGAGACAGAGGACCCTGCCAGCACAAGCAAGGGTCTCAATAAGAATGTAAAGGGGAGTCCTTCTTACACCAGTGCAAAAAGGAAATGACCTAAAAAATAAATAGAAGAAAGGGCCCCATCTCCAAATAATAAGACATCTAGTGCACCTATTGAAGAGACTCCTTCTACGACACTAGTACAGGAACAGACCCCCGAGAAAACAACCTGTCAGTCCTTGTGGACGCAGCAAAATTTGTAGAGATCGAAGATGACACTCTGTTGCCCAATTTCATTAAAAGGGCCCGGAAAAAGAATGATGAATCTAGTACAGGAAAAGAACCACAGTTCCCATAGGACGTTGAATCCCTTTCTGCACCAGTGCAAGAAGAAGAAGAACCAGAAGAAGAGGAAGAATTTTTTGTTGAAACCTCGAGGGATACTAAGGTCCCTAAAGAAGATACTACCCCTATCGTGATAGAAGAAGAAGAATTTCTTGATGTAACCATGAGGGATACTAAGGTCCCTAAGGAAGACACAACCCCTGTCAAGACAGAAGAAGAAGAAGATTTGGTAACTCCTGCTGCTCGGATAGTTGAACTAGAGCTTCAAGTGCAGAACTTAGAAAAGCTCATAGCTAAAGCACAAGAGGATAAAGAACAAAGTAAAGAAGAATTAACTGTGGAGATCCAGAAAAATAAAGGAGAAGTTAGAGTTTGGAAGTACCAAGTTGTGTAATGTTTCAAGCGACTTAAAAAGGTGACAAAGACACTAAAGAACATTAGAAAGAAGAATTCTGAAACATTGCAGGCTAATATCAGTATGTCAGAGAAGGATTGAGCTGGAATGCTAAAAGTTTTGAAGGTTTTTTTTTGCAAAGGTAAAGACTTTTGTGAGGACACACAACAGCTTAGGGATGGGAGGATGTTAGCCCCCTAATTTTCTCTCTTTTTTCCATTTTCCCCTTCCTAAATCATAACCATTTACCTCTGTTTTACGTCTTTTATGCACCCTCATCTTGCACTAGTCCAACCATGGTGACATATTTCGTATAAACTTTATTTTTCATACTTTTAATTCAACTTAGCATTAATTAATCCTTTATTATGTGATTTCTTAATTTTAATCACTCTTTGTAACTTATCGATATCTCCAATGTTTATTTGGTAGTTAGAGTACTTACCGTGACCGTTGATCCTAGTGCAGGATCGGATCTTGCATCGTTGCTAGCACATAAAATCATTGCAGCAGATCCAAACCTCCTTGATCACCACCTCATTTTGAGCAGCTTCAGCCACGACAGTAAGATCTACCCAAAGGCAACCAAGACCGAATCTGCAAAGGATGAAAGTTGGAGATTGGCTATGGCTAGTTTTGCTAACTGTTTAATTTTGAAGGCTGAGAAGTTAAATTCTGAATTTGGTTATGTAATTGGTTGAATGATATATTTTGGCCTTTGGCCAAAGATCTATATAATGTAGAATGTAAATAGGACTGAAGGGAATTTTTGATAGGATAAGCTAACAGAGACACAGCCAGAGAGGTGGTAACAGGTTGATGTATTTTTTTATCACCTGAATCTGAGTTGGATGATGTATTAATGTATGTACTTGCCTCAGTGATTTAATAAAAGGGAGCTCCGCCTCATGTTTCACAAATTGTGTTTCTGTATTTGAGCTGATGAATTGATTAAGGTACTAAGCAGCGTTTTTATTTAAAAGGGAAATGCGCTGGTTGGTTAGGGCCCAGCCAACCCAGCATGTTTACCCCATTTCTGGTTCGCCTGTAATTTGTGTTTACATTTTCAAGTGTGATTTAGTTTTAAGCATATGCATTCTTATCTGAGTGAAAGCAGATCCGTTGTGTGAAGTAGATAAATTTCCTTTTCCTGCACTCTATTTCAGATTGGTTTTCCTCCGCCTGGTCCAAGCAGGAGAAATAAACCTACACCAGTGCACGTTGGTGTGATATCTCCTTTTCTGCAATTCTGTTTGATTGGTTTTCCCCGCCTGGTCCAAGCAGGAGAAATGAACCTACACTAGTGCACGTTGGTGTGATATAGCAAGCCTTCTTAGTCTACTTCCTGCAATCTTCTTTATTTCATTAAATGCTTATGACAGGATAAATGTATATTGATTGTTTCTTTATTCCTGCACTCTGTTAAGATCATAAACATTCACTTTTTATGTTTGAAATTTGATTTAACAGTATAATAGCACTTGCAATAATTAAGCACTCATTTTAAGAATTAAATGCTAAGTGTAGGAAGCTCTGATCTGGTGCAAGAACTAGTTTCTTGCCACAGGATCTGAGTGCTTTGAACCTAGAAAAGTTCAAGCCCTTGCATGAAGTAAAAATCCTTTAGTAAAGACACCATTTATACCTTCTGCATAAATCTCTATTCCTACACTAGTGCAAGCAGACTGCGATAGTGCCGGACAGATTAGTGCAAGAAGGAAATCTATAAAGGAGTAGGTTTAAGGGCCCATCTGATGAGACTGCTAAGTGTCTCTGCTAAAGAAAAACACACACCCAGTAGTTAAATAATAATTAGCTATAGTGATTTCCTTTTATCTTTAATTCCCTCTTGAAAATGCATTCTTCCTTTTTCTAGTCTTCGATTATTTTGATGGTTCAAGTTGCCTTTTTCTCTTTTTAATTTGATTCTGCAATCTTTCTTTTAAAGAAAGTAGGGATTTATATTAGGAAGATTCATACCATCTCTAGCATTACCTGTGCTTCGTCTGTAATTTTACAGATCACCTAGGTTAACAAATTAAGTTTTGAGGAGTTTGCTTAAGTGTAATTCCTGCACCCAAAAAAAAATTGTATCGTCCAGAATACGGTCCTCGGAATGAGACGAAGCAGAGTCGGAAGGGAGGGAACAAATAAAATTAGCAAAAACAAGTGATTTATTTGATTTTCCAGTAGTAAATTCCAAATCGAACTCTTGGAGGATAATGATCCACTTCGAGTATTTCCCCCCCGGCAATTGTTGAGACAAAATATAGGTCATGGGGTTGCAATCGGAAATCACAGTCACCATACACAAAAGGATATAATGACGAAAGCGCTGGACGACCTGGACCGTAGCTAGTGCTAACTTCTTGACATGAGCATAACGCATTTCAGGATCGAGAAGGTTACGAGACAAGTAAGAAATAACATGCTCATGACCGTCATCGTCGTCTTGTACCAAAACCATGGCAATTTTACTAAAAGCGGTAGCTAAGTAGAAGTAAAAATCACGATGATAATTTGGAGGACGTAATAAAGGAGCATTGACCAACAATGTCTTGAGTGTATCAAAATATTGTTGAGCAACCTCCTCCTTACATAAAGGGACATCCTGTTTCAAAAGTCGCGTGTATCCTTTAGCTACTTCAGCATAGTTCGGTATAAAACGGCATAGAAAATTGGCCTTACCTTGCAAACTCTGCAACTGATGTAATGAGGATGGAGAGGGGAGATTAAAAATAGCCTCAAACTTAAGTGGATCAATTTGAATCCCATCTTTAGATACGATAAACCGTAAAATTCTACCAGAATCGACGCAGAAGACACACTTATGCAGATTAAGCCGAATGTTGTAGTGTCGAAAACGAAGAAAGATCTGACGAAGATTGTTCGGATGGTCCCTACGCTTAGCTGAATGAGCCGGAAGGTCATCCAGGTAAGGTTGAACGATGTGACGAATGTCATGAAAAGTTTAGGACATCTCTCGCTGGAAAGTGGCCCTGGCATTCTTCAAGCCAAAAGGGAGTTTCTTCTATGCAAAGGTACCCCAAGGACAGATAAAAGCCATCTTATGTTGATCGGCAGGGAGAATGTTAATCTGATTATATCCAGAAAAGCCATCCATAAGGGAAAAAATCTTACTACCGGCACAGTCGTCAATGATCTGATCGATGAAGGGAGTAGGATAATTATCCTTAGGAAAAGCCCAATTGATGTAACAGTAATCAACACAGACATGGATAGTTCCTTGGTTCTTGAAAGGAATGATTTTTGAAACCCAATCTGTCAAGGGAATTGGATAAATGAAACCAGCTTTGAGAAGTTTTTCAACTTCAATTTTAATGGCTGCAGCCTTTCTAGGGTGCACCGAACGAAGACGCTGGCGAACAGGCTTCGAACCGGGATAGGTAGGGATTTCATGCACCACTATAATAGGATCAATGCCGGGCATTTCTACATAGGACCATTCGAAAACATCACAGAATTCGCGGAAAAGACTAGTGTATACTTGGACTTCATTTTAAGAACAAATGATTCCCACATTGATGTTCTCAGCGATTCCCATTTTCACGGAAATGTCAATAGGCATTGTCTGTGTGATATTGCTCAAGTTACCTTCTGTAAAGACTTCATGTGTCAGAATTGGCATTTGAAGCGGAGGAGAGGGACTTGAGATGCAAAACGCTCAATACATGTAGACATAGCCCCAAGGCTAGGCATAAACAAATAACGATGATGACCATCGTCCCACGGCAGGTCTTCAAGAGACATGGTTTCCACGATGGCTTCATCGGAAGGAAACACTTCTTTCAAAGGATCAGGCGAGTCTGAATAGTCGAGCCAGGGGGATTGAGAATACACATCAAGAGACAAGCTCAAAGGAGCACCATCAGAAGGTGGAGTATCTAATGCAGCAATGATTTCACAACAATTGATTTCAATCAGACTCAAAGGCATAGAATCTCCATATGAATCGACCTGTTCATGCGAAGGAATAATCCACAAGTCATCAGACCAAGAGATCATATTAATTTGAATAGTCTTTGGTGCTGAAAGGGAAAAAATACCCATGAGGGTTGGATCCTTGAAGAGACCCGGCCCAACACTCTTGAAGGGAGTAGGTATCTTATCCACATACGAAACGTTGTTCTCAGAAGAAGAGGTGAAGAATGGCAATTGATCGACAGTAACAATCTTGCCCTCGTGTGGAAATTTCAAAACATGGAAGAGGGTGGACGAAACACAAAGCATAGCGTGAGTCCAACTGCGACCGAGTAGGAGATTGTACTTGAGTTTAGCATCAACGAATTCTACTTCAACATTGACTGTCTTCCCTTTCAATGTAATCGGAAAACTTGCGAGAACACCCATAGTTTTTTATTCCCTTCCATCAAATTCTTCAAGGGCATTTGGCGAGGAATTCAGGGTCGGAGAGCTAATGGCCTTCCAGCAAGAAGCTGACATGATGCAGATTGATGCACCTTTGTCCACAACGCCTCGATGGATTTCGAGACCATTAATAACTACTTTTATAATGAGTGCAATCTAATGTGTAAATCGTGGCATGAAATTCTCTAGATCGAAAGCGAGAAGGCTAGTATCAACATGATCAACCCCGCCAATCGCAGATAATAAATCTTTCCACTGAGATGGACAATGTTGGAGTATTTCTAACGTGGACATCGCGGATGGCGCCTGTGCTAAATCCTCAATAATACTGTAATGTTGAGTAGCACAGGCGTTGGGATTATAAGAAGATTTCCGGAGAACACCTTTGGAAGGTGGTCGCATAACGGATTCAGCACTGGGCCTTTCAATCTCAAGAGGGCCGGAAACAGGTGGAGGAGGAGGAGCATCAGCGATATCCTTCCTCGTTACTTGATGTGACCCTGCATAATCTTTCGACCGAGTAGCAATGGAAACGGATACAGAACTGTTCATCATGAACACTTGAGAGCCAGGTGGAACAGATGATTGAGGCTATTCGACCATCTGGGTCTGCTGAGACGGAAAAGGTTCTTTAAGAACAGCAGGAGTACCCTGATTTCCTTTGAGAAACCTACTCACTTCAGACCGTCGAGGACATTCCTTGGTGTAGTGCTCTTCATCACAAATCAGACAGGGATACTTCACCTTACGCTGGGAACCATCATCAACACGAGATTTGGACGAATCTGGTTTTGGGGCATCGGATTTGGGTTTGCCTTTACCCTTATTTTTCCCTTTAGAAGTGTTATCTGTAGGATTAGCCTGAACGGAATTGACCTCCAAGATTTTACCAGGATTCGAACTAGACTAAGGAGCAATATCATTGGAATAATTAGACTTTTTCTTCCCATGGTTAGAGAAAGAAGACTTACGCGAAGTCTAAGACAGAAAAGCAATAACATTGTTGACAGATGGGGTCACCTGTGATGTAGAAGTTCCAAGTCAAGGGGCATCAGTCAAAATATCATACAATATGCCCGATTGAGAGTACACGAGATCAAGGTACGGGGCACGAGCAATGGCCTGTTCCTCGGTTACACATGCCCCCATATCTATGTCTTTCGCAATCTAATTGAAAAAGGAGGTAGTGAACCAATGAGTAAGAAGTTGATCAGGAATTTCAAACTTGATCAAGCGACGACGACATCTCCATTCATGAATATGGTCTGAGATATGAGTAGCCCGGTCCTATTTCAAGGAGGTGAGGAGGTGCGTCCCGGATTCATAACGAACCGATAACTAAAAATGAGTAAGGAATGTCATAGCGAGAGAGTTGAAATATTGAAATATACCGTGAGAGAGCTCGATATACAACTTAGCAGCAGCACCAGTAAGATTCCGTTGGAAAAGACAAATTCGAATGGAATCATCAACCCAAGAGTTAGAGGAACACCACAAGTGGTAAGTCATAACATGTGCTTGGGGGTCTTCTCCGGACTTGCCTTCAAATTTGGGACAATCACCAGGAATCTTAGTGAGAACCGGAGGCCAATACGGGTTGTGAAGAATAGGATCATTCATTAAATTTGACACATTCGGTAACTCCAACGTGGTGAGAAATGGTATTTGAGGGTTAAAAGGCATAGCAGGTCCTTGATAAGAACCCAAAATTTCATTCCATCCTATTTGAGAAAAATTCTACCCCCATGGGCTCTATCCCGAAGGATTCGGATGTAATGTTCCCAAATTTTAGCCTCAAAGCTAAATGGAACATTAGAGTTAGCAGCAGCTCTAATCGGTGAATAAATGGGTAGAAAAGCCCATAAGTTTCCTAAGGATGAATAAAAACACTCCAAGTGTGAAAGGGGACACTCTTTATAGCTTAATAAAACACCTCCATGTGTGAACAGGGATAATATCAAGTTGATTCAGTCCACTTTGACTAAGTCAACAGCGCAATTGTGGAGGAGGAGGAATCAAAGGAGGAATAACGCAGTTTTGGAGGGAGATGAACCTTTGGATAGAGATGACCTAATTGAGTGGGGCCAAGGGCAACAAAACTCATGTTTTATTTAAGGAAGAGGATGGTAGCATTACTCTTCATGTTTTAGATTTTTATTTTTGTCTGCTCAGACGTTTTGCTTCCTTTGCTGCTTAGCAGGGTTGTAGTGTTGTTTAGCACAGGGTGTTCCCGAGTGGGAATTCCACATATTCCCTCGAGGAGCCTCATTGGGAGATTTTTAATTCATCATTCCACATCATGTTTTTAGGCCAAGCTTCAGCCTACTTCATCAGCGCAGTTTCTGCAGGTGATTGTGCAGTGTTTCTGGGTGCAGCAGTGGAAGGGATTGGCCAATTGAACTCAACTAGCTCGTTAGCAGGAGACCGGGTAGCAAGGGGTAAGACCGATGGGAGAATGGGCTGCTGAAGCTCGGTAGACCTAGAGGATTGAGGAGTTTCGAATGAACTTCCCGGTAAAGGACTACCTCTAGAAGGGAGCGAGGATGACGAAACCGGTGGTTCCGCCACCGTGACTGCTTCTCAACAAGAAGGAAAAAGAAAGATCCGAGCAAAGACACAAAAAACCGAGGCAAACAGAAAACAAGCCAAGTACTAAAAATTTTATGGGCGTGTGATCGTGGGTAGTTTATTTTACGACACTGAAACCAATCTTTGTTGTTTCATGTTTTAAGAGTCAAGAAACAGGCAAAAGATGACTCTAGTCACTTTCAATGTTGAACAAGCGTGAAAGGACAAGTGCTCGATGATATTTTCAATTTTTAAGTGTCAGTAAAGATCAAAAATGACTGCTCAGGTAATCTAAGCAAGAGGGTATGCCAGGTTTCTGTGAACTGCCATATACACCTTAGTGATCAAATGAAAGAGAAATGACCAAGGACTTAACATACGTGCAGGTAGTCTCCCGGAATGCTGTGTTCGGTGTATCACGGTTACAGGGCGGCAGACTCGACTTCCTATGGATAAAAGGATTGTAACCTAGAGGGGTCTCCCTTTATATACTCGATGGTATGGGGAGCACAAGTCCGTACTAGCGTTGTCTGGAGCCAGATGGCAAACGACAGCCACTAGGTTTTAAGACGCCGGAACACGTCTCTAACTTAGACCACTAGAATTTTTCGTTAGGTTTCAATGTTGCCTTAGGTTAATTGAAATATATTTTAATGTTGATCTTGGATTAAGTTTCAATTCCCAAGCCTTAACGTATGTCGGATCTGAAATCTTCCTAAATGCAAAACTACATGTAGAAGGATACCATTTTTGTTCAATGAAAGCTATCTACGAGAAGGAAAGAAAACTTTCAAGCAGTATCAAATAATGAAATCATGCGAAAACATCCATTAATGCATCTAATGCAATCTATAGAAAACAAAACTCTTTCCTAGCCTATGCAATGCAAATTAAGTGAGGGAATGTTTCATTTTCAAATAAAAAGAATGCAATATTTTTGTTTTTTCAATGCAATAGAGCAAACAATGTACTAAATGACATGAAAAACAAAACTAAACACTAGCTTGAGGGATCGAATGTAAAATTTGAAACAGAATGACTCCTCCAACATAAAACAAACACAGCAATACCCAAACCAATGCTACAATCATTTCAAATCAAAGAAAAATCTCCAAAATGACCCATGCAAGCAATGTAATCGGTGCTTGGATTAAGAGGAAGAAAAATCAAACAAGCAAGGCAATTATCATTCAACCAATGAAAATACTCAACAGGATCAAAGAGACCAAGAGCAATTAAATAAGGAACGAATATGACAACTATCAAGAAACTCAATCTCCAAAAAGAAGGCTCATTTCACCAAGGCACTCAAAAACCCTAAGACCTCAAGTCACACTGATAAGAAATGGACAAACAACTAAGGAAAATGAGCTTCCAGCAATCAAATATGTCCAAAACACTTCAATTACTCTCAAGAAGAACCCAAAAACAAAGACAACTGACCAAAAACTCATGAAAATCTCACACCCAAAAACTCACAGGGGTTGGCGCGACTGTGAGGCGGTATTCAACGCCAAACAGGGGATGGCGCGAGTGCTACAAAAGCAACATGCGCCAATCGACGTGAATATTCAGGGGGAAACCGCGCCAAGCCAGTTAACCAATGGAAAGGAAAAAACTCAATAGAGCAGAGGTCAATCTTGACACTCTGGGGCTGAACAAGGGTTTGAAGCACAGTTAAACAACCAGAAAGGTAAACAACAAGACCAAAAACCCAAAAAATGACCCAACAAGATCAAAGACAAACTCACACTGATCCCCAGTGGAGACGCCAACTTGTTATGTAGGTAAATCCTCTCTGCGGATAGAGACGATCCCTCTAGCCCTAGGGTGGGTCTAGTAACAAGGAATCATGCTAAGGTGTAGGTTCCTAGATATTCGAATGAAAGAGGATGTGATAAGATAGCCTACTTGTAGTCCAATGTTGTTGTCGGCGATCATAGTGGTGATGAGAACTTCTCGCTCCCGATTCGGCAAGTCACAATCCCTTTGCTTATTGTGCTTGGACACCTGCACAAAGATCAGAAAATGAAAACCACATCCCACATACTAATTTCATCCAAAATCTACTAGTCATTCAGAGAATACTAGCATATTGCATTCGACAAAGATAAAATACAAGACGGGAACCAGACAATAGTCACTTATATTAATAGGTAGAAAGAAGAGATACAACCATGCTCTGACGTTGCGGTCTCCTCCAGCGGGGCTTGGGTGAAGCACATCACAAAGCTCGTCGGGCAATTCGGATGGGATAAGGGACCTCTCAATGGATTTCTCCTTGTTCTACCTTCTCAATAACTTAGTTATTCAACTATAGTTTAGTCCTTCAAGTTCATCACTTCAGCTGTATAATTCTCTTTATTCAGCGTCAGCTAGTTTTCATAAAGAGAGAAGACTTGTTTATATAGAGGCAAAGGAGGAGGTTGGGATCCCTACAAAGGTGGAAGGGAGGCCTATCCTTTAGGAGTGTTCCAAAGGAGGTGGAAACCACTAACTAAAGGAGGAGGCTCGTGGTTGTTTTAGTTCAACCACTCCCAATGACTCATCCCCGAGGTGGTTGGAATGGAAACTCCGCCTCTATTTTAAAAAAACATTTCATAAATATCTTGTTGCGGGCATTACACTGTGACAGAGCGCCAAGTGGCGCGGGCTTAGTGTAAAATTCCCAGGTCGGCGTGAGGAGGTAAAGGGCTACTCGCGCCAAGGCAAAAATAGTGATTTTCACAGCTCTGCTTAGGGAAATGTCAACAAGAATAATTTTTCCTTCATCAAAAGGGATGCAAGGTTGTTATTTGCAAAGCATGACACTGTGCATTGGTCACAAAAATGACCCTCAAATGTGCGAGTTGGGGATTGCAGGGACAGTGAAAAAATGTTGTGTAACAATATTCTGGTTCAATATTTTTCTGTGTTTCACAACTCATGGCAGATTCTAAAATCTGACGAGTTGAATCAGAAACAGAATCAGGATCATTAATAAAATTGTTCATGGTATCTTCCTCAGATTATTTTTTGAATTGAAGGGCCTACCCAATGGTAAGGACCGATCTAATTTCTTTATTTTCAGGTTCGGATTCTTCCATTGGTAGATGTTTCTACTTAACTAATGGTTTCTCTGATGGACTTGGTTCTGCAAGAGGATAGAGAGTGAGGTTCTTTGTAACCATCCCATTTGATATAACCATATTTCTTGATTGACACCCAATATAGGCATCCGCGGTTGCAAGCCAAGTTCTTCCCAAAATCAAGGGATGACCACCGGTTGGGGATCGTGTTTGTAATACAAGGAGGTCCACGGGATAGTGCCATGAGTCCACCGAAATAGTAACATCTTCCAACTTCCTTATTGGTTTAATTATAGACCTATCTGCCAATTCCAAGACAGTAGGGGTCGGCTTAATGTTTCTAAGACCCAATGCGTTCATTGTTTCAGAGGTAATGACATTTATGGCAGCACCCAAATCTAACAGTACATTTGGGATTTCAACCCCATTAATTTGTATCGTTAGAATTGGATTCCCTGGGTCCCCATATTTTACAGGCATGGATTTTCCCAGCATGATGTTAGACAATCTTACCATCACATGGATGGTCAATGGATCCCTTGATTTCTTCCCAGGTTTCTTATAATAGTATTCTTTGAGATTTTTCGTGTATATAGGTACATCCCTCATAGCTTGGAGCAGGGGGATTTTAACAAACAAATTTTGTAACTCTCCTAGAAAATCAAATTCTGCTTGAGGGCTCTGTTTACTCAAGGTCAATATTTCAGGATATGGCGGATTGACTGGATGTCCCTGGTTAACAGTATCTTGGGGAGGTGTTCGATTTACAATTTTTTGGTCTGGTTTATTCCCAACTATTTTTTGTTCTGGTTCCGTAACTTCATTTTCAACTTGTTCAATGATAATAGGTGAAGTTGTAGCATTCACTACCTGCCCAGATCATAAGTTTATTTCATTAAGCCCTGCGATAGAAATGCTATATGATGGAAGGTTGAGAGTGTCAACTTGTTGAACCCCTTTATTGTTAGGATTCGGGTTCGGTTGGATAGGAAGTTGAGATCGAAGGGGTGGGTTACCTAGAGGTACATTGGAAGGAAAATGAAGTTGTTGTTGTGGCAATGATTGGGAAAACTGTCTAGTCGGAGAGGGTTCAAGCCATTTCTGAGCCCATGAAGGATTCGAAATAGTCTGTGGAAACCATTATTGCCAGGGTGGACATTGATATTGAGACCACATTAGTGAAATAGGTATAGACTGAGGACCCATATTAAAATTATTAAAATAATGAGACGGGTCCTGAGGCATACCTAGATTCATATTCGATGGTTGGGGCTTCCATGGCTTCTTTGGTCCCATGAAATACAGTTGATCCACCGTGCTCTCTTCACTTTCTCCTTGAAAAACTGCCTTCAATCGTAGCAAGGAAGGGCATGAGCTGGTCGCATGGGCCTGTTCGCAAATTGCATAGGCTTCAACTGTGTTCACATTAGAGAAATTTTGAGGTCTAAAATGGCCCTCCTAAGAAAAATGTACAACCAAAATAAAATTTATAAGAACAAATAGGATTCAAGTTGATGATGTCAACCATGAGGGATGATTCACCATTTTTGGGGTAAAAAATTAAAAATATTAAAAGATAATAAAATAATAAAACTACTTTTTCAACTTGTATTTTCAACTTATCTCCTTAAGGTTTTACTAAAAAAATTTGCGAGAGTACTCGTTGGATGCAAAATTTAATTCCTCATCCAAGGAGTACCCATGTTTCATATTTTCGATGGACCCTTCTACATGAAAAATGAGAAATACATGAAATAACGTGATTGTAATCATGTTTTTCATATATTTCTCATTTTTCGTGCAGAAAATTCCATTGGAAGTATGAAACATGGGTACTCCTTGGATGAGTAATCAAATTCTGCATCAAACGAGTGTTCCTGCTTGAAATTTGAGTAAACCCATAGGGAGATAAGTTGAAAATACAAGTTGAAAAGGTAGTTTTTTCTTTTTTCCCTCTAAAATTTGATGATGTAATCTAATTCTATTTTATTATTTCCACTATTATTTTATAATTTTGTTAGGAGGCCCATTTTAGACCTCAAAATTCCCCTAATGATGGGCATTCCTTCAGCAGATGTTTCTTTCTGCACTGAGGGCAGAATATAGCCATATTCTCTTCCAACTCCATTTTCTTCTGCTTCACTTGCAAAGTGTCGATTTGGGAAGATAATGTACTTAGGATATCAATCCTTAGCTTATCCAGTAGATTTCCGATTTCTGCCTTTGTGACCCCTCCACCATAAGTTTTTGATGACCTAATTCCTTTTTATTTCTTGCAGCCCCTCGCGAACACTGTATGAACAGCCAACGGATAGTGTCAAAGTCTTCCTTTGATATGTCTCCCTTTCCTAATATGTTTAAAAGTTCAGAGAATATTTCTTGTGCCTGGAGAAGGATGATCTTAAAAATATCTTTGTCCAGGTCACTATGGCCTGACCTTTGTAGTATGTATTTAAATCATTCTACACAATCTTCCATATTCTCATCTTCTTTCTGCACAAACTTAAAAATGTCCTCCTTAATATCACGGGATTTACAGTAATCCTATTATTTCTCCAGAAAATTTTCCTTCATCTCATCCCATGAGGAGATAGTCTTTCCTCCTAAACCCATGAACCATCGCAAGGTTGTCCCCTTTAAGGTAGCCGGAAATATCTTTAATTTCTGAGCATCAGCAATATAGTCATACCCCCGATAGACAATATCAAATTCAAAGAGAAATGTATCGGGGTCCTCAGAGGAAAGCCCATGAAAATTAGGAAAATCTGTTAGAGGGATGGGCTTCATTGGTGCATCACCTTTGATGTCCCCAATTGGGAAACTAATAGAGTAAGTGGTAGGTGCCATAAATATCCTCCAATACACACCCGTGATTTCAACTGGTTCTGCAACTGATAATTGGGGTGATTCAATTGCAGGAGGTTTCACAGCACTTCCTCGATCTCGTGGTGATGCAAACTCCTTCAGGAGTTCTTCTTCCCAATTGGAATTGCTCAATTCCTCCGATCCCCTACTTGTAATTTCTTCTCCTTCAGCCGACAATAGTGGTGTTTCTTCTACTGATACTTTATTTACTTCTTCTTTTGTCATTGAAAGGGTCTTCTCTAGTACCGTGGATGGCACTGGTTGCACAACCGACTGCCCCTCGAACTTCATCTGAATTCTTTCCCTGACAGCAACATGAGAATATGCTTCTGATTCAGCCTGTGCGATGATCTATTGGATATAAGTATTCCTTCCCATATCCCTTCCTTTCTTTATGGGTCTTCCTTTTCCCCTCTTATTCAAATCTTTGTTCATACAATTGGTGAGAATAAATCATTAAAATAACAGCAATGCTCAGGACCTAGAGCAGGAAAAAATAATTTCCTCCCTAAGATGAGAGATTGAACTCAAGAAAAAAATCAAACAAACGTAAAATAAATGAAATTTGGGTCAAAACAGAAAATCACACAAACTTGAAAACTTAAGGTTCAGGACCTGAAGTAGGATAATCAAATACCCTCCCCAGGACGAGAAATTTCCCCTATGAAAACAATCAGAAAGCAAAAAAACACAACTCTACGCTCAGGACTTAGAGAAGGATCAAAAATTCCTTCCCTAAGATGAGAGATTGATCTTTGGATCAATTATGGATCATGTTCTTGCACCTTGTTATCCTTCCCTGGAAACAGCGCAAAAACTTTGGTGTTCGAGTGTCAATAATCTATTCAACCCTTTTCCACCTTAATTTATCAATCCAGGTGCGTACATTATTTCAAGGTAACCTGCAAGGTATATGCAAGAGCAATGGCACAATCCAATATTAATCATAGATTTAATAACTAAAATGAACAAGAACCACTGTGACAGTAATTAAAGATAAATTGCAGGGTTACAAAATCATTCACAGCAATTGAAGAAAAATACCATAACAACAGTTAAAAATACTCAAACAGAAATGCGAGAACAACACACAGAAATAATGCAGCACCTGATCACTAGAGCGGGCCAAACTCTCTGACCAGGGTTGCGATAGATTCACAGCTTACAGGTAGAACAGAAAAATGGCTTGCATTCAATTGATTAACAATCTTCTATTACAAACTTTATCTCTTGCACGCTAACCCAATTCACCGCCCTGAGACCCTTCTTATACAATTGTTCAGAAAACCATCTCCCCAATCTGACAACTAATATCTACAAATATGAAATTATTACAATGACCAAACTAGTTGCCGAGAGAAAACCAAGAAAGGTATGAAATAGGTCTAGAGTAGGTTTGGAATATGTTATGCTATTACAACAATATCAAAATGGTGTTGTGAACTGGGAGTTGTTCCTGTGACTTGCAGATGCAACCCTTTGACTACCGGATCTGCGGCAATGGCAGAATTAGTAGCTCGCGTAGGCAAAATCCCCATGACTATTATTTCATTAATTAAACATTCCAGATAAGACGATGGAAGGGGTTTTACCTTGTGCATTTAGAGAATTTAATGAATATTAATGATACGAAGAAATGAAAGAGTGGGTGAAAATGGAAGAGAAAAGTATGCAGATTTGGTACCCAACACAAATATCGCTTATATATTTGTAATAATTCCCAACTCAAACAAAATATTCTTTTTGAATTTCACACCTCTCCCTTAGTAGGGCACTTAGGATTTTTAAAAACTTACCACAAGGTCAAGAAGGAATGTTTTTGGGATGGCCTTAAATATGATATTCAAAATTTTGTGGCAGAATTTTTGGTTTTCCAACAAAATAAAGTTGAGACAATTAATACACTGGGTTTGTTATAACATGTATCCATTCCAAATAACCATTGGGAGGAGGTTTCAATGGGTTTTATCACAGGTTTACCCAAGTCCGAAGGAAAGAGTGTCATCATGGTGGTAGTTGATATAATTACCAATTATGCACACTTTTGTGCATTATCTCATCCATTTAAATCCAATACAGTTGCTACTACATTTATGGAAACAATTCAAAAGCTACATGGAAACCCAAAGATTATTGTAAGCGATAAAGATCCCATTTTCATTGGATATTTTTGGACGAAATTATTTTCTTGTTTGGGTACTCAACTAGCTCATAGCTCATCTTATCATCCTCAATCTGATCAGAAAACTGAGATATTGAACAAATGTTTGGAAGGATATCTTCATTGCTTTGTATTTGATAAACAAACACAATGGGTCAAGTGGTTACCTCTGGTTGAATGGTAGTATAACACTTCCTTCCATACTACAGTAAAAATGACCCCATTTATGGCACTTTATGGATATCATCCATCGTCCATCACATCGTCTTTAAGAGAAAATTATAAGGTTCAAGCAGTGGATGATCACATCGAGCATCAACAACAATTTCTCCAACTCTTAAAGGATAACCTCACTTTGGCGCATAATTGAATGAAACAACAGGCATATCAGCATCATAGTGAAATAATTTTAACAAGTTCTCCAACCCTTAAAGGATAACCTCACTTTGGCGCATAATTGAATGAAACAACAGGCATATCAGCATCGCAGTGAAATAATTTTTGATATAGCTGACTTGGTATTTTTATGGCTACAACCATACAAAAAAACGTTCCTCAAGCAAGCTAAGAAGGATAATAAATCATCACCAAAGTATTATGGTCCTTACAAGTTGTTGCAAAACATTGGTACTATGGCATACAAATTGGAGCAGGTTATAGATCACAAGCTCCCATTTCAAACAATATTTCCAAAACTTGACGAGGAATGAAATTCATATTGGAACCTAAAGCATTCATGGAAACAAGAACCTGAAAGCTACGAAATTGATCAATTTCAAAGTATCTCATCAAGTGGAAGAACTTACCCACTGAAGATTCCACACGGGAGGATGATAATTTTATAGAGAAGCATCCATAACTACTCAAGCATTGAGGACAACACTTTTTTGAAGGATAGGGGAACGTTAGGCCCCTATAATACTAATGTATCCCCTTATTGTTATTATCAGTGTATCCCCCTTATTGTTATTGTGGTGCCCATGTGGTACACCCTCCTCCCATATCTACTGAAGTAACTTCCCAACTGGGGTAAACATGTGATGAGAGGCTAATATGAACTAATTCAACCTCCTAGGTGACCTTAAGGAAGTGGAATCGATGGAAACACATCACACATACCTTCCACATCAGCAACAAGACTCCCAGAAACCATCCCAATGACTCAGGTAACTATACCTCGGGTCCCACTGAGTTTTTAGACCATTAAACCCCGAGACACTCCCACAGTATATGCATGGGTGCATCTGGAAGGCTCTAGATGCTCCCAAAGCATAGGCATGCATGTTTCCAAGGAATTTTTCCCATAGACCTGTGCCAGCGTCCCTGAGATTTGAGCCACTTTTTCAGGACCATATTCAGGTCACTGCCCAAAACTCAATGAAAAGTTCAGAAATGAATTATAATAGTGGAACAATAACACATTGCTAAAACATTGACAAGGACTTGACTGGACCCCTACTATCCATGATAGGCATTTCGTCAAACTTGTCACAAATATGTAATCTGCAGGTTTAAACAACATATCTAAGCATAGGGGTCTCATACTTATCTAAGAATCGATAAGAATCATTGTTCCTTGACATCATTAGTTGAATTATCATCTATTAGTTCATAGATACATTCCTCATTCATTTACAAATCAAAACAAGAGGAGAGCCATATATCATCACTATCATAATACATTCTTATAACCAGTATAATAACAACATAAATATCAAGGATACATCAGCCATAAAATCCACATATAAACCAGTGTACTTACACATAATATTTCAATGAGAGAACCTCTTATTAATGAATTCAAAATCCAACCCAGGATGGGACTACCATGTTGCACCCGACCATATATTGGTTGAGCCAAATATCTCTTCATCTAATCACCCCCATGCCATATTCCAAGAATGAATGTGGGTCTAAACCACCTCACCCTCATCAATATAAACCAAAATTTACCTTAATCCACTCTGGATCACTAGGCCAAAAAAATAAACATGTAATAACAGGCTTTACCATGATCTCTACTGGATCACTAGGCCAAAACAAGCATGGATGCCACCAGATTTCTCCACCTACACCATGAGGAATTTTCCTATCTCTTAGTCCCTCATGCTTTACCATAATCGACACCAAATCACTAGGAGCTAAACCGAAACCCACTCTCCAATATTTTTTGTATATCCAAACTCGAGATTCCTAGGCCTAATGGAGATTACCCACCTCTAGGATTTACCGCAATCCAAACCGGATCACTAGGCCCTAACTGAGGCAACACACTATTCGGCTTTACCGCAACCCATAGTTCAGTTTAGGGGTTACTAGGCCATGTGTTATATCATTCAGAGATCCACCTCACTCAGGTTTGATTCTATCCGATAATCCAGCTCAACCAAAACATGAGAACCCCATCACAACATGACAATCCAAAAATGGAAAGGTTAGGCTAAAAACATTGTTACACCTGGAAAAACCTAGTCCATGACAGAAAATAACCACATGCAATACCATGCATGCCAATTCTAGCAAGGAAATCACACGTGCAAATCGATACCTGCAAAGAACCATGTTTTAGCTACTTAATCTTGCTCTTCCTTGCTCCTTCCTTCCTCTTGCCTTCTTTGCCTTTCTTGATCCAATTCCAAAGTTCTCCGAGAAAACTCTAAGTGTCCAAGAGTGGGAGAGAGAGAGGAAATAATGAGTGAGCTCCAAAAATAAACTGACAAAAGTTATCAACTGGTCCTCAAAAGCATTTTTATCAATTAAGCATCTATTTTCTTCATTTTCCATTATTTTCCTTCATTTTCCTCCTCACATGCAGCATGTGATCTTTCACCTTCATTTTCTCCTATCTTCTATTATTTTCGTAAATAAATGTGCCAAAAAATCCATTTTTCCTTTACAAAGCCTGTTCCATTTCCTTTTTCAATCTCCTTAGCCATAATAAACCGAAATGAACACCCACTAGGATGTGTTTCCCAACATTCAGCTTGGAATAAGTGTCCCATCAACCGTGGTTATTATTTTTCATTTATTAACTTTTGTTACATGGAATTTTCACCAAGGTTGTTATTGAACCCTCCCCCTTGGGGGACACCATCCTCAGTGTTCAACCACACATATACCTCAACAAAACCATTGAAAATAAAACATACTACCCATGTATCTTTATAACATAGCTCGATGCAGTATTTACAATGACACCCTGCTGAAAAGAAAACCAACATGACAAATATAATGAAATAACACCCATACCTCTTATTAGAGCTTTATAACATAGCTCATGGAGGTATTTACATCCATATACATATGTACATATACCAAAACATCACCAAAACATATACCAAACATCATACCAAAATTTTTTTTCCTTGAACCTGAAAATAATGAAGGATACATAACCCACATCTGATCTTCCATTTCCCATTTAGCTTCATCAGTCCCAAAATGCTTCCAGTGCACTTTAACTTGCTTGATTTCTCAGTTCCGAAGCATGAGCACCTTTCTCTACAATATACATTGAGGATTCGGCTGGAATTATCCATATGGATCCACCTATAATACAAACTAGTCAATCACATGATCAACATACTTAACATACTTCTTAAGCACTGATATATGAAAAAAATCATGGACTTTCATTGTGGAAGGCAGTGCAAGTCGATAGGCTATTGTTCTGATCCTCTCAATAATCCTGAAAGTTCCCCAAAATTTTGGTGCCATCTTGGCACATGATCCAATCCGCAAGGAGATATTCTTGGGCTTGATGTGAAAGTACACCATTCCCCAACCTGAAACTCCTTAAAGAACTTTTTATGATCTGCATAGCTCTTCTGTATATCCTATGATGCTTTTATATTCTTCTTGATTACCTCTGTTTCCTGTTCCATTTCCGCAAACATGTCCGGCCCAATCAATACCTTGTTAACTGGGTCACTCCAACTAATGGGAGTATAGCAACTCAACCCACACAATGCCTCAAGCAGACTCATCTTCGAGCATTCTTGATACTCGTTGTTGTAGGCGAACTCTATTTGTGTAAGTTACTCTTCCCACTTTCGTTGTTGATACATCACATACATCCTCAACATTTCCTCCAAGATTTTGTTGACCCTCTATGTATGTCCATCTGTCTATGGATGATAAGCTAATATGAAGGCCAACTCGGTGCCCAAACTTGCAAACAACTCCTTCCAAAACTTGGAAGTGAAATTTTCATCCCTATCTGACATGATGTTCTTTGGAACACCATGCAATATGATAACATCTCTGATAAAAACCTGTTCCAAATCACTATCTGAATGCGTATTCTTCACTGGAATGAAGTGTGCAACCTTTTTCAACCTATCTACAACTACCATGATGGAATCATACTTTCTAAATGTCCTGGGAAAACCTGTGATGAAATCCATGGAAATGACCTTCCATTTCCACTTTGGAATCGCAATCGGTTGTAGTAGTCCACCTGGATGCCTACACCTTGCCTTAACCATTTGACAATCCAAACATCTAGCCACAAACTTTGCCACATCCTTCTTTAAATTCTTCCAATAATAGAACCTCTTCAATGCATTCAATGTCTTCTGATAGCCTGGATCACCTAAATATGGTTTCGCATGAAACTATCTCAAGATCACCTTCTTGATCTCATTATTGTTTGATGCATATATCCTATCTCTAAACCTAACCACTCCATATATTGTGAGATGGAAATACACATCCTATACACCTTCACCTATACATGTACCTATACTCTGCTACAACCTGTGCACAATCTCCATATATGTGTCATCCTATTAACCTGCCTACAAGATCCTATCTTGTAAATATGTCCCATAAGCACTCAAATTTGCTGTGTGATTTACCTGTATCCTCCTGATAAGAGAATTTGTGACCCAGTTCTCCTTTCCTTTGATGTATTTGATCTCGAATTAAAACTTTTTGATCATTTCCAACCATCTAGCTTGCCTGGCATTCAGATTCGGTTGGTCAAATAGATACCTCAATCCACTTTGATCACTCATCAATACAAACCTCCTTCCAAGAAGATAGTGCCTCCCCATTTTCAAGGAATGTATGATTGCTACTAGCTCAATATCATGCATTGGTTAGTTCTACTTTTGCTCATTCAGTTCCGTGACTCGTAGCATACCATCTTTCCATCCTACATAAGGACTCCACCAAGTCCTCTCTTGCAATCATTTTTACATACTACAAACCCTTTTTCTGGATCTGCAATATTTAACATTGGAGAATGTGTCAACAACTGCTTAATCTACTCAAAACTGGCCTCACACTCCTTTTTCCATTGAAACTTCTTACCTTTCCTCTGTAATGATGTGATAGGATAATAAATATGTGATAAGTTCCTAGTGAACCTCCTGTAATATCCTGTCAGCCCCATGAAGGATCTCACCTCATCTACATTTTTAGGAGCTTCCCACTCCATGATAGCTCTTACCTTTTCTAGATCCATTTTTATGCCCTCCTTGGTGACAACATGTCCCAAGTAATGTACCTCAGTCTAAAATAAGTTTCATTTGCTGAGCTTAGCATACAACATATGCTCTCTCAACAATATCAACACTAATGTCAAATTCTTGACATGATCTTCCTCATTTTTAGAATATACCAATATGTCATCAATGAACACAATAAAAAAACTTGTTCAAAGAAGGACACAACACATTGTTCATGGAAAGGCTTTTCTATCCCATCAATAAACATACATACTCTTCTAGTTGTGGATAGATCTGGCATCATGACTGAAAGTTTCAGGAATTCAGAGATCTAAGTCTCTGGATCTCCTGACTGCTTGAGCTTAGCCAGCTCAGCAAAATGAGCTTCTAGATCTCTTCAGTAAAATATTTCCACCAACCTCTGGGTAAATTCTGCATAAGTAGCTATACTGGAATGCCCCAATGTAGATATACCATGGAACCACCACTCACGTGCTTAACCTTCAAGGTGCAGTGCTGCTATCTTAATGGCCTCCATCTCTGAAACTCAGTTTAGCTGGAAATATATTTCTATTTCCCTACCCAATCCTTGGTTGTGCACTTGGGTGACCCATCAAAAGCATGCAAAAAGAATCTACCCAAAGTATGTTGTAGACCATTGTTTTGCATGTACCCTCTACCTCTATTGTGATTACTAAGTCTTCTATTATCCTTGATCTGGCAGAACCCTTGGAAATTTAGATTCTCTTTGAACCTCTGAGATTGAGATTCATATTCTAGGAGATAATCACCAAGAGTCACCTCCTCTTGTGTTCCTCCTACCTCATTTTGTATTGCAAAGAATGAAGGCATCGTGGAGCATTGTGGAATTGGTTGTAATGTTGATTTCTCACACCAATAATGTGAGGTGCGGGAACTCTCTCCATGTTGAGACCTTCTTAGGGTCTCGTTATGTATTTCCATCCTCATCTCCTTGATTTATTTGTAAATATCCTGCATAGTTTGGAGAATAAGTTTTGGGAACTCTCTTTCCTCCATTGCTCCATATTTATAGATGTAGTGCCCCACAGCCTGAGCCAATATTATGCTCTAATACCACTGTAATATTCCAAATTAAGAAAAAAGGTAATGTAAAATATATAACTGGAAATTGCAGCGAAATATCAACACATCAAATGAGAGCAGATCATGAAGCCATTATATTAGACATTATAGCAAAAAATGTGTACAAAATCTTGAGGAAAATGACACTTTAACTAGGCAAAACAAGCCTCTAAGAACCTAGTACATAAAACATGAAGAACAGTTGCTATATAAGAATGTTGGAGGCTAAGACAGTGTAGTTTCTGTTGGGGATAACTGATGTTGTAAATGAAATTACATAGATCTGATGATATAGTGCTTTGAAAATTTTGGGATCATAGATCTAGGCCTTCTAGCACAATTCCAAGACAACCCATAAATGGTTTCCAGAAATACACAAAATAAAAAAAATGCTAAAATGCAGCCCTAGGGCTAAATAATTCTCTGCAACTAGATAATTGATGGGAGGTGGCTAAAATGGCTGATACTCCTCCAATAGATCTCCCGAATTAAGGGCTTCTCCCCTCACTAGAAATCTAACTCACAAACTTGGGCACTAAGCCCTCCACTGCAACTGCCCTACAAAATAACGCAGTTCCTGAAGGAGACTGCATTCTAGATGATGGAAGAAACTTGGCCTGATTCCAGATGACAAAATAATTCTCAAGGACCCTCCTTGCTAGCCTCCCAAATGAAGGGCTTCTCCCTTCACTAGAAAACAAGCTCAGAAACTTGATCTATCAATCGTCCACTGCTACTACCCTAAAAAACAACACAATCCTGAAGGAGACTGCACTGTGGATAATGGTTGAAGCTTGGCCTGATGCTGGATGGTGGAAATAAATCTTAATGAACCTCTCTTGAGTGGACACTCGAAGTCCCCCGAGGATGAGGGTGGTATTTTCGCTCATAAACACCCTTGTGCTAAACATCACAGCAGACTCCGCTAAACAGTTGAAGCGTGCAGAAATTCATAAAATTCCAAGACATAAAAAATATTTAGAATGCCTTCTATGGATGTCATCCCCTTCCTTATATGCTTCGTGAGCTTCCTCACCCTTGGTCCCACTCATTAAAGACGTTACTCTCATGCATACACTCCTCCATCATAATTGTGTTGTCCTCCAATAACTCTCCACTACCTCCATGACAACATTGTTGATTTGGTCAAACTTGACCCCATCCACATGCTTTAGCCCCTATTCACACCCAAGAGTGTTTTATTCAGCTAATAAAATGATCCACATTCACATTAGAAGTGTTTTTATTCCTATTAAAGAGATTTATGGGTCTCTCTACCCTCTTATTCATTTATCTAAATGACAAAAGAAAATTTTAATATTTCAACTAGCTGAAAGCTAATTAGGAATATTACAGTCCTACCCTCCCAAATGTTTCTTTTCCTCAAGCAACTGCAAGGATGGATGCTGAAAAATCTCCTCTCCTTCCCCTGTGGCATCCTCATTCGATAAATTCCTCCACTGAATCAGATGTTCTTGAATCAACCTGCCCCTTAGTTGATCCTCCCAAGTGTCCAAGTTAGCCTTTGGTAATAAAACCAAATGGCTCACATCATAAAGAAGTGAGAGATCCATGGTGGCAACTACATGTTTCCTAATTCCCTCATTGAGGTATGGGTCATGAAATATGTTGGAGATATTACTCCCAATGAGAAGTACCAACCCGTATGATATTCCTCCAAAAATATGGATCACCCTGTGTGGCCCATAGAAAATTTCTCAACCTCCTTCTTCTGCAATATGAATGGTCTACATGGATGAAAATGGAGATAGACCAAATTTTCCACCCCACGTTGTATCTCTCCCCATCCAAAATCTATGTAGGACTCCTATTGATCTTGGGTTGCAGCAATGTTGTCCTTAAGAGACTAGAATACCTCCTGACTCTCTAGGATCCAATCTTTGGTTCTAAGAACCTTGCTTACCCAAACCATTCTAACAATAGTGTATAAAACATCATCACCATATAGAGATGCATTGATTTCCATATAAGATGTCGGATGGTGATAATAGTTCCCCAAGTGGAACCAGCGCAGTTAATCTCCTTGCTGCCCCGGAACACATCGCGGTAAGTAGCTTCCTAGCCACTTGCTCGTTTCCTCTATATTCTCATCTTCCTAGGGGTAGTAACTGATGTTTGGTGTCAACTAAGTGCACCCCAAACAAGACAACACCTGTCCAAAGCCCTCCAGGAATTGGCCATCCCCATCACTGACGGTGGTCCCAAGAAGACCATGAAGTCCAAGGAGAGGTTTTCCCTCTTGTGGAGCAATGCACTATAAATAAATGGAAAATGAATAAAAATAATTTTTTAGTTGATCAATAAGTACAAATACACAACCCTTACCATTTATTTTTGGCAAGCTGGTGATGAGGTCCATAGATGAGCTCTCCCATCTCTCTCCCAGAAAAGTAAGTCATAGTAAAAACCTTGCAGGATGGTTTTTTCCCTTCTCATTCTTGAAGCAAACTACACATCTCCTGATATGCTGGAGCACATCTTCCTTGAGACCCTTCCATGAGAATATCTCCCAAATGGCCTGATATGTCCTGATGAAATCCTAGTAACTAGAAAGGAGTGAATCATGTGTTGCATGTAGAACCTTCTCCTTGAGCTTAGAACCTCTAGTCAATAATATTTGATCCTGGTAATAGGTGACTCCATCCATCACTCTGTACCTCTCATCTGGCACCTACCTATCAAGCACTTCACAGGTGAAGTGGTTCTTGGAACACTCCACCAATAGCTGGGACTCCCAATCTGGACTCCTACTCATCAATGACAGTGTTGCTGACCTCTTTTATAAGGCACCTGTCAGCTCCTTTATTCCCTCTTTAACATGCTCAATGCCATAGCCACATGCCATAATTCTAATATCCCACTTTTACTGCCTCCCTTGCAATTTTTCCTGCTCAAGAAAAGATTTAATTTTATGGTGGTCAATCTTCACTTGGAAGCTATTTCCCATCCAAAACCTCCTAAGTTTTTCCAATGCATGTATGAAGGCAAACAACCCTATATCATATATGGAAGACTCCTTCCGATGTGGAAGTATCTTCTGACTCTCAAAGGCTACAAAATAGCTCTCTTGCACCATACTTGTGCCATCATCCACTCCTGAAGCATCACCTTTGAGCGTAAAATGCTTGGTGAAAGTTGGTAATATCGATACCAAACAAATATTCATCTCCTCCTTGAGATAGTCAAAGGCCCTCTGCATTGTGCTGGTCCCATCTAAGGCTCTCCTCTTAGCCAGATCTTTGAGTGGTGTCACATGTTGTGAGAATTCTTTAACTAACTTCCAATTCGGGGGCCTTATTGGTGGAAGGCCTCCAAATAATATAACATCATGGTCTAGAGTAAACTGCATATCTGAGTGGAATGATTTATCCAATATTCCTCTGCATAAATCAGTCTCCATATTATGTGCATAGGCTTCCTGAGGTGGATAGGTGTGCATGCCCCTGATCTTTTGATGATTACTGCTCTTCTTATCTATCCCATGCCATCTGCAAGGCCTCCCAATCTGTAGTGACCTTCCCCAGTGTAGTCAACCACTGCACACCCAATATCACATTGGTGTCAGGGGTCTTGACCACAAGGAAGTGATCTGTCAAGGTGTATGTCCCCAAAGTTATAGTCAATTTCGGAACACACTTCCCCCACTTATTATTCCTTGGGACCAAAATTGATAATCCTTCATAATCATTGGTGGGTATGTCTCCCTTCTGCACTAGTTGGGCATCAATAAAATTGTGGGTAGTCCCATTATCTATCAATACCGACACATGATGCTCCTGGACTATGCCTCGGTCTCCCAATGTCAGATTCTCTGGAACTCCCCGCAAGGATGCAAGGGTTCCTCTAGTTGGAGCAATTGCCCCATTTCCACCTCTAGGTGGTGGTGGATCTCCTCTTGGTGCTACAGTGTTGGTATCTCCTTCCAAATCTTCTTTTTTCTTCTCATTATTTTTGGAGGATACCTCATCATCATTAAGAGATCCTTTGTCTTGGTTCTCTCTTGAGGAAGAAACCTTCATAGCTTCCCCTTTTGACTGAGAGGAGAACTCTTGCTGAAGGGGGGCTCTTGCCCTTGGAAAAGTATTTTGTAAGTCTCTAGCCCTCTCGATAGCATCCTGGAGCATATTTGGTGTAGTGGATTCTACCAACTCATGCAAAGGATCTGTTATCCCATCAATAAACACATATACTCTTCTAGTTGCGGATAGATCTGGCACCATGACTGAAAGTTTCAAGAATTCAAAGATATAAGTCTCCAGATATCCTGAATACTTGAGCTTAGCTAGCTCAAAAAAATGAGCTTCTATATCACTTCGGTCAAATCTTTCCACCAACCACTGGGTAAATTCTTCATAAGCAGTTATACTGGAATTCCCCAATGTAGATAGACCATGGAACCACCACTCATGTGCTTCACCTTCAAGGTGCAGCGCTGCTATCTTAATGGCCTCCATCTCTGAAACTCGGCTCAGCTGGAAATAGATGTCTAATTTCCCTAACCAAGCCTTGGCTGTGCACTTGGGTGACCCATCAAAATCAGGTAGAAAGAATCTACCCAAAGTATGCTATAGACCATTGTTCCGCATGTACCCTCTACTTCTATTGTGATTATTGGGTCTTTTATTATCCTTGATCTGGCAAAACCCTTGGAAATTTAGATGCTCTTTGAACCTCTAAAAGTTGAGATTCATATTCTATGAGATAATCACCAAGATTCTCCTCCTCTTTTGTTCCTCCTACCTCATTTCCTATTGCTAGGAATGAAGGCATGGTGGAGTGTTGTGGAACTGGTTGTAATTTTGATTGCTCACACCAATAATGTGAGGTGTTGAAACTCTCTCCATGTTGAGACCTTCTTGGGGTCTCTTTATGACTTTCCATCCTCATCTCCTTGATTTCTCTGGAAATATCCTGCATAGTTTGGAGAAGAAGTTTTGGGAACTCTCTTTCCTCCATTGCTCCAGATCTATAAATGTAGTGCCCCACAGGTTGAGCCAAGATTATTCTCTGATACCACTGTAATATTCCAAATTAAGAAAAATGGGAATGTAGAACATATAACTGGAAATTGTAGTGAAATATCAACACATCAAATGAGAGCAGATCGTGAAGCCATTATATTAGACATTATAGCAGAAAATTTGTACAAAATTTTGAGGAAAAAGACACTCAAGCTAGGAAAAACAAGCCTCTAAGAACCCAATACATAAAACATGAAGAACAACTGCTATATAAGAATGTCGAAGGCTAAGACAATGCAGTTTCTGCTAGGGATAAATACTTCTGTAAATTAAATTACATGGATTTTTTGATATAGTTCTTAGAAAATGTCGGGATCGGAGATCTAGGCCTTCTAGCATAATTCCAAGACAACCCAGAAAGGGTTTCCAGATATTCACAAAATACAAAAATGCTAAAATGCAACCCTAGGGCTGAATAACGCTCTGCAACTAGATAACTGATGGGAGGTGGCTGATATGATATATAAATGGTTTATACTCCTCCAATATATCTCCCGGATGAAGGGATACTCCCCTCACTGGAAATCTAACTCACAAACTTGGGCACTATGCCCTCCACTGCAACTGCCCTGCAAAATTACGCAATTTGTAAAGGATACTGCACTGTAGATGATGGCAGAAAATTTGCCTAATTCCAAATGAAAAAATAATTCTCAATCACCCTCCTTGGTAGCCTCTCGGATGAAGGGTTTCTCCCTTCACTAGAAAACAAGCTCAGAAATTGGATCTATCAATCCTCCACTACTACTGCCCTGCAAAACAACACATTCCTAAAGGAGACTGCACTATGGATAATGTCTAAAGCTTGGCCTAATGTCGGATGGTGGAAATGCAGCTCAATGAACCTCTTCTGAGTGGGCACTCAAAGTCCCCCGAGGATGAGGGTGGGATTTCCACTCGGAAACACCCTTGTGCTAAACAGCATAGCTGACTCCGCTAAATATCTGAAGCATTCAGAAAGTCATAAAATACCAAGACATAAACAATATTCAGAATGCCTTCCATGGCTACCATCCCCTTCCTTATATGCTTGGTGAGCTTCCTCACCCTTGGTCCCACTCATTAAAGATGCTACTCTCATGCATACGCTCCTCCATCATAACTGTGTTGTCCTCCAATAACTCTCCAATACCTCCATGACAGTGATGTTGATTTGGTCAAACTTGACCTGTAATGTTCCCAAAATTAGCATAGAGCTAATTGGAACATTAATTTTGCTTATATCAGCTAGGAGGTGAATAAATAGGTAAGGAGGCCCATGATTAGGAATAAAACCCCTCATAGTGTGAAAGGGATCATTAGAGTAGCTCTATTTTGCACCCTCAAGTGTAAAAAGGGGCAAATGCATGAGGACAAGGTCAAGTTTGACCAAGTCAACAGTGCTGCCATAGAGGGAGTGGATCACTTTGAAAGACAGCGTAGTGTGAATGGGGAAGAGATCATTTGGTGGAGGAAACCCTAATGTGTGGGGGCCAAGGCAAGAAGGCTTTCATTTGTATAAAGGGAGGACAAGGCAGCCATAGATGGATATGTTATTGAGTATAGAATTTGGTCTGCATGACTATTTTCTATATTCAGTTGTTTAACTGAGATTGATGTGCTGCTTAGCACAAGGGATTTCCTATTTATGAATCCTTCTCCCTTATTGAGAGGCCTCTTGAGGGATTTTACTTCATTCTCCACATTTCAAGCTCAAGGCCAAGCCACCTCCTTCAGCTACAGCGTTATTCCTGTAGCAAGAAACGTTGTGTTGCAGGATGTTGCAGTGGAGGGTTCCACAACACCATTTCCTTGGCTTATCTTTCTAAGGAGGGAGCTTCTATTCCTCTGGGAGGTCAGTGAGGAAGATTCAGGAGCTGACTGCACATATTTTGCATCAAGCCAAGCACTTCCCATATCCTACAGCGTAGTCCATCTCCTTGACTGCGTTATTTCTGAGTGTATTTGCAGTGGGGGTTTGCATCACTATTTTGGAGGGTGAAATCTTCAGTGATTGGATCAGCATTTAACCTGAAAGATCCATTGGATGAGATTCAGCCATCATATGTAGCATCTTCATTTATCTTCATCCATTTCTTGAGTTGCAGCTGCTACTCAGTTTTTGTGACTGCAACTCCGGCATTTTGGCCATTGTGTATATTTCAGCCAATCCTTCTAGGATTGACTTGACATTGTTTTTCATGGGTTTAGAGCTTTTCTCCCCACCTTATTTGAGCCATACATTTCTAAATCCATGTATTGACATTCATTATGTAGCAGTGCCTCTTATAAACTGTGCAGTCATAGCTTTGTCTTTACCATATGTAGCAGTGCATTTCATATTTCTTATACATGTTCCTTTGAGGTGGATTTGCCTAAGCTTGAGTGATCATTTCCTCAAGATCTTGTACACATTATGCTGCTATAACATTAATAAGATTTCTATGAGATCTTATTACATTTTATGAATTTGATGCACACTGCTCTTTCATTGTTGAGTTTTACATATTGTTGTAGCTCCACATTTGGAATATCTTAAGATATTCCCAATAGTGTAGATTATCCCTATTTTATGATATTACATGACCCCATCCGCCCCTATTCACACCCAAGAGTGTTTTATTCAGCTGATACAATGATCCACATTCACCTTAGATGTGGTTTTATTCCTACTAAAGAGATTTATGGGTCTCTCTACCCTCTTATTCATATATCTAAATGACAAAAGAAAATTTTAATATTCCAACTAGATGAAAGCTAAATAGGAATATTACCAATTTAGTCATGTACTCTTCGTCTATCATTGATCCCATATTTAGCTCATACAATTATTTGGTCTTACTATTGTAGTACCTTTCTGACAAGTATTTCTTCATGAAAATCCTCTTGAACTCATGCCAACTCAAGTCCTTTGTCCTGATGTTTCTCACCTGCTTCACATCTTCTCACTAGATATATGCTTTACCTCTAAGGCTGAAGGTGGCTACTATGGCCTTCATATTATCTGTGTAATTATGAAAATCAAATAACTTCTTCATCCCAAGTATCCAAGCTTCTACATCTTCTAGTTTCTTTAAGTCTCTATCAAAAGTAGGTGGCTTTTCTTTCTTAAATTCATCTAGAAAGTAACCCCTATCACTCCTCCTGTAAGGATTATAATGATGATGATCATAATTATTTTCATAACTAGAACTAATGTAGTACATGTGACCATCAACCCTCCTATCCGGAGTATCCAACAACCTGCCATCCCTCACTTTTTCATCTCTATCCAACATGTGTCCACTAGGAGATCTACTTCCATATGTCCCATTAGTTTTTCCCTTTTGTTGGAACAGGGTTCCCTAACCTACGTTTTGTATAATTATGTAATATTCGGTCCTGCGTAGGGTTTTTTGGGTGGGTCAAAGCCCCTAATGTTTTGTAATGGGTTAAGGGGTAGCTCTAGGGTCCACAAACCACGGTTTGTGGACCATAGGATAGCGAAGGCTACGATATTATAAATAGATAGATAGGTGGGTCTAGTAAGTAAGAAAGTCATAAGATTGATGCTACATGTGAATTTTTAAGATCTGTGTAGGTTGTCTTGGGTAAGGACTCCTGATGGCTGTGTGCACGGAGATCCTCAGTCCTGTTGTGTGCGAACCCCGCTAGGCTGTGTGTGCGAGCTGTGTTTTGGTTGTAAGTGGATTTTTGATGCTAACGAATGTGGAATATATTTGAAGTACCTTTGTGTTATCTAGATTTATTGTGTTTACTGTTGAAGTGCATCTGTGATATTTACTTAAGCTGCAAATGTATCTGTGATCTAGAATTAACTGCGATTATAATGTTCTGTGATGGTATTTTCTAATGCGCACGTGGACGTGAATGTATTGAATAGATCTGTTAGTAATAATAGATTTTCTATGGTTATTTGTTGATTATACTGTTAAAAGAGGTGTGAATAGACTCATTCTGTGCGAACCTACTAAGTTGCAACACAATTCTACCTTAAATTACCTACTCTCTCCCACGGTGCGGAAACCTGGTTCCAGCACCCTCCCATACTACTTCGGGTGAGACCTTGGCCTGCGCAAGTAGTTCATTGCCGAAAGGGCCAGTAGTATAGGGGTTTGTTTGCAAACCTTAACCTCTGAACCAGAGTTAGGACCCCTCAAGCCAACACCTTCTACCCATGGTTGATTCGAAGTGGCCCATGTCGCTACAATTCTGAAAAACTCTGAGGAGTATTGCATTAAACTATGCTTGCTTCTCTTTTTCCTATATGATTATGTCATTGCATGCCTTACAACTCCTTATTTCTTCCTTCAAACTTCTCAGTGTGTCTACTAAATTTAAAGAGTGACCAATGCCACGCTGCTCAATTGATTCATAGGGATAATATTTTTAGTCTACCAATTGCTATTAATTTTGATCTCTTTCCTGCAAGGAATACTATGTTAGCTAACCCAAATCACAATAAACCAACGTACCTTAGCATAATTTGGGGAGGATACCTCATCTGTAAGATCATCCAAATCATCATAATACATGTACAAACATAATCATAACAACATATAGACATATAACAAATAATTGTACCAACACATAAGCATCATTCTAGCTAGATTCCAGTCATCAATGCATGACGATATCAACTACACATACCATGACCTCATGCATGACAAGAAAAATCATACCAATGTACACTCTCCACATGCAATCACTGACACACACATCAATGCATAACCAATCATACACTCATGACGACACACTTCTCAACATAACCATCCTCCTTCACATGGCAACATCACTACAACCATGACTGACACCATGCATATCCAACAAGCATATATACCACAAGGATGATTAAAACATATGCAACCGAAATGAATGCATGACCAACACACACTACCCATCCATTCCAAAGGTTGAACCATGCTTTGATACCACTTTGTAACACCTTCCTCCCATATATACCCAAGTAACTGGCTAGTCGGGGTAAACATGTGACGAGAGGCTACTATAAATTGATTCAGCCTCCTAGGTGACCTTAAGGAAGTGGAATCAACAAAAACACATCACATATACCTTCCATGTCAATAACAAGACTCCCGGGAACCATCCCAACCACTTAGGTAACTAGCCCATGGGTCCCACTAAGTTTTTAGACCATTAAACCCTCAGACACTCCCACAGTATAAGCATGGGTGAGTCTAGGAGGATCTAGGTGCTCCCACAGAATAGGCATGCGTGCATCCAGGGAATTTTTCCCACAGACCTGTGCTAGCATCCCCAGGATTTGAGACACTTTTTTAGGCCCAAATCCCAGGTCACTGCCCATAGCTCAATGAAAATTTCAGAAATGAATTATAACAGCGGAAAATTGATACATTGAAAAAACATTGACAAGGACTTGATTCGAACCCTACTATCCATGACAAGAATTTTGTCAAACATGTCACAAATATGTAATCTACAAGTTTAAACAACATATCTGAGCATAGGGATCTCATACTTATCTAAGAATCGATAAGAATCATTTTTCCATTACATCATTAGCTGCATTATCATCTATTAGTTCATAGATACATTCCTCATTCATTTACAAATAAAAATATGAGGAGAGCCACATATCATCATTGCCATAATACATTCTTCTAACCAGCATAATAACAATAAAAATATCATAGATACATCAGCCATAGAATCCTAATATAAACCAGTGTATTTACACATAAGATGTCAAGGATAGAACCTCTTATTAATGAATGCAAAATCCAACTCGAGATGAGACTACCACTTTCCACCCGACCATAGATTGGCTGAGCCAAGTCTCTCTTTAGCCAATCACCCCTGTGCCATATTCCAAGCATGAATTTGGGTCTCAAACCGAAAGAACCAACCACGCATCCTAAGGCTAAACCACCTCACCCTCATCAATAGAAACCATGATTTACCATAATCCACTCCAAATCACTAGGCAAAAATAATAAACATGTAATAATAGGCTTTACCATGATCTCCACTATATTGATAGGCCAAAACAAGCATGGATTCCACTGAATTTATCCACCTACACCATGAGGAATTTTCCTATCTCCTAATCTCTCAGGATTTACTGCAATCCACACCATATAACTAGGCCCTAAACTAATACCCACTCTCCAGGCTTTACCGTATATCGCAACCTGGGATTCCTAGGCCTGATGGAGAGCACCCACCTCTAGGCTTTACCACAATCCAAACCGAATCACTAGGCCCTAACTAAGGCAACACACTATCCAGATTTACTCCAACCCACACTCTGTTTCATGGGTTACTAGTTCATGTGTTCTATCATTCAGAGATCCACCTCACTCAATTTCTAATCCACCTGGAAATCCAACTCAACCAAAAAATGAGAACCCCATCACACCATGGCTATCCAGAAATGGAAAGGCTAGGCTGAAAACACTGTTACACCTAGAAAAACCCATGTCGTCACAGAAAATAACAGCATGAAATACCATGCATGCAAAATATATCAAGGAAATCACACATGAAAATTGATACCTGCAAAGAATCCTATTGTAGCTGCTTAATCCTACTCTTCCTTGCTTGCTCCTTCCTTCCTCTTGCCTTCTTTTCCTTTCTTGATCCAATTCCAAATTGCTCCAATAAAAATCTGTGTCTAAGAGTGACAGAGAGAGAGAGAGAGTAATGAGAGAGCTCAAAAATAGAACTAACAAAAGGTACCAAATAATCCTCATAAGCCTTTTTATCAATTAGGCCTCTATTTTCTTCATTTTCCATTATTTTCCTTCATTTTCCTCCTCACATGCAACCTGTGACCTTTCACCTTCCTTTTCTCCTATTTTCCATTATTTTAATAAATAAATGTCCCAAAAATGTCATTTTTTCTTTCTAAAGTCTTTGCCATTGTCTTTTCCAATTTTTTTATCCATAATAAACTGAAATGAACACCCACTAGGATGTTTTGTGTAATATCCCAAAATTGTGATTTTCTACAACATATGGAATATCTTAAGATATTCCAAAGTTGGAGCTTCAGCAAATCATGAGCATTGCAATGTAGATCAATTCATTAGATGTAAAATAAAATCTCACCAGCAGATGTAAGAACCTCAGCAATAATATGGCCTATATCCTCCTTCCCAAGTGGGGAAATGCATCAATATAGAGCATAAAACAGTTGTCTTCAGAAAATAACGCTATACCTGTGAGGAAGGGGACTTGGACCCCTTATAATACATCATATAAAACTCACATGCAAAATTAGAGGTGAAACAAATCACTCTAGCCAATGTAAATAGATCTGCCCAAGTCAATGTGCCTCAAATAAGCCCAAACCCCATAGCCTATCTCATGAAGAAAGTATTGAAGCAAGAATAGTGTTATTTTATGAGGGTTTATGCAGAAAATGATGAGACAAAATAGATCTGGAGTATATAATACATCAATGGCTAAGAAAATGGAGATTCCATTCTTTTCATACAAAACAAGAGTAACCCGGCAAGGGGTTCATGAGGATACAATGTAGAAAAATGCAGATCTGCAAATATGGATCTGAAAAACACAGTTTTACTGCAGCACTGAATACATATGACTGAAATATACAACTAACAGAAGATGAATTAAATACAGAGATTTTTGGGAGAAGGGTTGGCCCTTTCTCCAAGGAATAAGCTCACAAGCCAGGGATCAAACCCAGCTGCTGAAACTCTGGAAAAAATGACACAGTTTCTTCAGTAAACTACACTGTAGTGGATGGGAACTGAGTTGGCCTTATGCCAAGATGTGAAATGTGCCCTGGGACCTCCTGTACAGATCTTGCAAAGAAAGGGGAGCTCCCTCCTCTGAAAGATAAGCTCAAGAGCTAGTGTTGTAAGCCTAGCTTGTGAGCTTATTACTTGGAGAAAGGGCCAACCCTTTTCCTGGAAAGATCTGTATTTCATTCCTCTTCTATCAGTTGTATATTTAATTCATATGTATTCAGTGCTGCAGTAAAACTGCGTTTTTCATATCCATATTTGCAGATCTGCATTTTTCTACGTTGTATCCTCATGAACCCCTTACTGGGTTACTCTTGTTTTGTATGAAAAGAAGGGAATCTCCATTTTCTTAGCCATTGATGCATTGTATACTCTAGATCTATTTTGTCTCATCATTTTCTACATAAACCCTCATAAAATAACGTTGTTCTTGCTTTATTACTTTCTGCATGAGATAGGCTATGGGGTTTGGGCTTATTTGAGGCACATTGACTTGGAGAGATCTGTTTACATTGGCTAGAGTGATTTTTTTCACCTCTAATTTTGCATGTGAGTTGTATATGATGTATTCTAAGGGATCCAAGTCCCCTTCCTCACAATTATAGCGTTATTTTCTAAAGACAGTTGTTTTATGCTCTATATTGATGCATTTCCCCACTTGGAAAGGAGGATATAGGCCATATTCTTGCTGAGGTTCTTACCTCTGCTGGTGAGATTTTCTTTTAAATCTAATGAGCTGATCTACATTTCCATGCTCATGAGTTTCTGAAGCTCCAACTTTGGAATATCTTAAGATATTCCATATGTTGTAGAAAATCCCAATTTTTGGATATTACAGTGGTATCAGAGCATGATCTCTGGATCAGCCTGTGAGATCCAGCTATCAGAGAAATAAATATAATAATAAGAGTTCAGAATAATGGAGAGGATGAGATTACTCTCATCAATTTTTAGATCTAAGATGAGCCTCTCCAAAGAGGTTAAACAGAAGAAAGAAGAAAGATGCAATGAAATTCCTAGAGGGTTTCAAGGAGAAGAAAGTTGCAGTGAGACCTCTAGAAGGTTTCAAGAAGAAGAAGAAGATCCATGCACTTCCTATTCCTTGGGGAAGAATGAGGAGCATGAAGAGCACTTAGAACATGAGATTATAATTAGGTACTTGGCAGAGTACAAACATCAGCCTAGAAATTTCAAAGAGACTCTAGCCCTCCCACAATTCATTCAACTGGAGGAAGAAATGAGACCTTGCAACACAAGAAGGATGAAGGGCAATAGATTTTTATTGTCTACTTTTGATGGATCATCTTCAGCAAGAACTTGGACAAGAAGACTTGTAGCATTCTTCCTACTACATCCAGTGGTAGAAAGAGAAGCGGTAGAGGTTGCAACGCTACACATGAAGGGCAAAAGCATTTGGTGGTTCAGCCACATAAGTCATGCAAGAGTGTCTACTCTTGTAGATTTCACTCAGAGGGTGATCATGAGATTTGATGAAGAACATTCAGAGAGGGAGGAGCCCTCACCATCTCTTAAGGGGACTTATACCAGCGCTACCACAACAATGGAGGAGCAGCCTTCAACATCAGCAGTTGAGGGAGCCAATACAGTGAAGGAAAGAACTCTTGCAGCCATGCAAGGTGGTCCCAAGGTCCAGCAAGGTATGATTGTATTTCCACTTTCTATTATTGTAGCAAATATTTCAAAAGGTTGTGGAAATATGTTGTTGTATGACCCAGGATCATCACTTACTGCTAATCTAGAGAAGCAATATTTCACTGCGCTGTCCAAGAGTAGCAGTGAAGAGATAAGGACCCATTCCTCATGGGAACATTCAGATTCCAGCTTCATTCAGGAAGCTATAGAGGAAGAGATGTCAAAGGGTATACATCTTGAGATTAGAAACTCTTTCTCCTCTCTAGATGACACTCTCTCAATGAGCGTGCCACAGCTCAAAGAGAGACTTCTACTTGCAGCAAATCCAAGGCCTCTTTGGTGCTGGAAGGCCATGCATGAGGAGGAGGTATCATCCAGAGATTCCATTGGAGGTGCACTTCAACATTTCATGAAGTGCAAAGTTCTTCAAAGGTTGGAGGAGCATGGTGTCCTACCTTGGGAGGATACCAATCAATGGCAGAATGAGATCCATCACCCACATTGGGATGAGTGGATGGCAGTATGGAGCAAGAGGTTTCCAAACCCCTTGCAGATCTGATACAAGCCAGCAAGAAGCATGGTTGCACTGGTTGTTTTTGGGTGAGTTTGTTCACTCCCCAAAGACTTCTATTTCTTTATCTCATGCCTTGAGTATCATTGATAGGATGCATAAGAAGAAGGCATGGTTGTTGTGGTTGTTGAGGAGAGAGTTTGGACATCATATGTCAAATATTATGTCCATGTATACACCTTTGTTTGAGATATGTCTCCTATGCTCACATGTATTTATGTTTGAGATGTATTTCATGTATGTACATTGTTTAGGAAGGATAACTTCCCCATGAGGTATGATGGAGTTGGTTTGCACTTTGTTGATGAGACAACTCACATGTCCATCATTATATTATTACTCCCTGATTTTCATTTTGATAATGCAAGGAGGCAGCAAGATTCCTTGTTGCTATGGCTATTGTTGAGAGAGTATGGGCTGAGGTTTCTCCATACTCATCATGATGTTTTAGGGGGAGAGTATGGCACATTATCTTGTTATTTTGATCATGTATAGCTGGTATATCTTGTTGTTTACTACCACATATTAGATGAGCACTCATGCATAGCCAATACCTTGTTGAAGGACAACTTACCACGTGACATTCTCAAGCAGCAGTTGGGGAAACTGCATTGTATCCACTTAATAAACCATTGGTATCATGTAACCTTCAGCATTTTTCTGATTTGGATGCCAATTTATGATGATGTGCCATTCATTTTGGATGGGGGGATTTGTGCCAGCATGATCCATGATATGGGAGAGAGGATCTTTGGAGATCTATTTCCCTTATTTCCACTTGAGGGCAATATGATTGCAGCCACAAATCAGCGTTTTCTCTACACTTGTTATGAGTGGAGAGAAAGACAGCATGGGGTAGGCCATTTTTTCTACCATGTTCAGTTATTCAACCCACCCACATTGCAGGAGCTAAGGGTGGAGGAGATCTTTCATAAGTTGCCATGTTGGAGGGTGACTCATCTTGTATGGATGATAGCTTGGGGGTGGAGGTTTTACATGGGAATGATAGTTCCCAAACACATTTCAGACTCCATGCCTTGGGAGGAAATTTTTCAGTTATATCCTTGCAGTTTCTTGAGGACAAGCAACATTTGGGAGGGGAGGACTGTAATATTCCTACTTTAGAAAGCAGCTAAGGGGAATATTAATTTTTTATTTTTGCACCTTATATTTGGATAAATGGGTAAAGAGGCCCATGCACAATAAAAACATGAATAAAACCCATCATAATGTGAAAAGAGATCATCACAGTAGCTAGATTTTACACTTTTGTGTGTGAACAGGGGCAAATGAATGAGGACATAGTCAAGTTTGACTAAGTCAACATGCATGCATGAAGAAGAGGAGATCATCAATAAAACCAGTTCAGTGTGAACAAGGTTTAGCACAGACAGATATTTGTGAGCTGGATTGATTGCACTTGAGTGTGAAAAGGGATGAGGCAGATTGAAGAGGTCAACCTTGACCAAATCACAACACTGTCCAGATGCATTGAACCTCCTTGAACAGCGCAGTTCTAGAAGGAGGCCGCTCATGTGAAAGGAGCTAATTCATCAAGGTGGTTTAGGGTTTTCCAAATCTCTCATCTTATAAAAATAAGGGGAAGGCTCAAGAGAAGGTTGTTTATGATATTACATTTTCAGAGTATATTGTCTGTTTAGACATATCTCATTCTCTTGGTTGTTTAGCAGAGAATTGTGAGGATTTCTTGTTTAGGAATTCTCTCTCCTTCCATTGAGTAGCTCTTGGAGGGCATTGTATTTCTCTTCCACTATCAGGCATATGGCCAAGCTCCATCTCCCTTAGACAGTGTAAATCCTATGTGATTTACTTGTTTCAGTGAGCTGCAATAAGTGGGAACACTAAATCTGCTCAGATTTGGATTGTACTAGTGCCTCTTCTTAGTGAGTGTGTTTTTTAACCTCCTGGAAGAGTGTATTAGTTGTTTCGGATTTATATTTTTATCTTGGAATGTGGAAAAATTATTCTCCATCATCAACTGCGCATTTTCCTGCAAAAATTGCGTCCTTTTCCAGAGAGGTTCAGTAACAGGGTTATAACCCTTGCTTGTGGGCTTATTCCTTGGAGGGAGGGCCAACCCTTCTCCCGGAAAAGCTTTGTATTGTATTCTTCTTCTATTCATTGTATATTTCAGCTATTTGTATTCAGATCTGTAGTGTAACTTCATTTTCCAGATCTAGATCTGCAGATCTAATGTTATGTACTTGTGCTCTCATGAAACCCTTGCCGGGTTATCTCTGTGATGTATAAAAGGAGCTAGATCTCCATTTTTCTTCATGTTCTGAGAAATTGAACTCCATATCATATGTTTTCATCATATTTTAGCAGGAACCCTCTGTAAATGACACTTTTCATGCTTCAGGAAATTTCTGTTTAGTAAAAGTCATGGGATTTCAGTGTTTTTGAGCTGTATCGGGACCGGGAGATCTGTTTAACTTATCTAGAGTGATTTTTTTTTGCTAAAATTTGGTATGTGAGTCCCAAATGACCTAAGCTAAGGGATCCCACCGTCATTTTCCTTTATTTTTACGCAAATATCTGAAATTACCCTTTTTAGGGCTAAAATAGCTGCTTTTCCCCACTTTGGGTAGGAGAAATGAATCATAATTATTGTTGTTGTACATAAAATTGATGCTGAAATGTTTCTTGAAACATTCCATGGATTTATATCTTGTTGTAGCTTCATAATTTTGTTTACGTATTGTTGCAGTCCCATTATTGGGCGTTTTCCGGCCATTCTAGGTGTGAGAGGCTTGTTTATCTCAACTAGTTTGTTTGGTTTCTGATTTCCTCTTGGATTTGGATCTTATATTATCAGATATAATATATCTAGGGGCTAATATTGTTTTCTATAGCATCCATTTCTGAAAAATGCGCTTTTCAAGCATGCCTTGCTAGCAATCCCAATTTGGAATATTACATTTTGCCCAAAATTCAGCTTGGAATAAGTGTCCCATCAATCATGGTTATTATTTTTTCTTTATTAAATTTTATTACATGGAGTTTTCACCAGGATTGTTACACCATGTAGTCCCCATATTGCTATTATTATACCCCTTAGAAGCCCACTATTGTTATTGTTGTTCCCTTACATTATTATTGTTATGTAGGCTCTGATTATATTGCGACCCATTATACTCCTATATATAGAAAGGAGGTTTTTTTATTTGAATCATCCAATAATTGTTCATTTATGTGAATTAAAGGAGTTTTCCCCCTCAAAGAGGCTATTTTTCAAGTCGTTGATCTATCTTTTCTTCTGTTTTGTGAGTTGCTTACATAACAATGGCATACTCTAGTTGATGCTACTAATAGAGCCTTTAATGAAAAAATGATTGAGAAATGGCACACCAAGATGCTTGATGCTAATCAAATGATGATAAAGGTGCCCAGGTCCATTTTCGATAAATATGCATACCATATGTGGTTTGGTATCAGCCACAACAACACCTATGTTGCCCAAGTTTGTCAATAAAGACACATTTAAGATTAATGCATTACTATATTATATGTTGGAGGAGTGATTCCATCATGAAGTTTTATCTTGGTCAGGAATCCAGTGTATGCAGACATCTGAAGGAATTATCTACTCTATTGATGCGTTGCAACCTCGCAGTCTAGACATTTATGTTCCTTCATCCTCCAAGAACTTCTCAGTTACTCCTACATATGATTTTCAACCTACCATGGAGTGGATCCAGGCATGTGTGTCCTCTATTCACACAAATATGTCTATTGTGGAATCGATGGTAAGTCCACCTATTACAACTTATTGTATCCTTAACGGTGTTCTCTATGTAGGTAAGACGTATAGATCTCTAACACTTCCGTTTATTTCCATAAGCCCTTTATCATCAGCTCCTCCTATCAGTGTAGATATCGACCTTTCTACCTTTTATGACTTCACTTTTGTGCAAGAATCCCTAGAAAAAGTTGCCTCTAAACCCTTTAATCATATTCTTAGTTCTTCAAACATTTTCGATATCCTAGATGATGAACCTGATTATCCTATCCACACAATTTTCGAAGAACATGTTCATGCCTCGTCTATTACGTCTCTATCCCATAGTCATGTGTCATCCCCTCACACCACCATACCTTTCGAAACCATTTTCGACCGACATTATCAAAACTCTTACCATGAGGATACAACTAAAAATTTCATTAATATGAAAATAGTCTCTAAACTCAAGGGTATTGCAGAAACAAATCCCATTCCAAATATAGTCGTTATACCACATACTTCTCTTGTCTCGTAACTATAATCTAGCATTGTTGTCACCTCAATACAAGTTTGTATGCTTAGTCAGGATACAACATATTGCAAATAATTTTTGCACCTATTTGCACAATATCTTGATATGTTTCCCCTTCTTCCATCTCATGTCATTGCCAAAATTTGAGAATATGTTTAGCAGGAGCAAACTCAAGAGCCAGAGACCTCACTACAAGAATAGTTTGATAAGTTTGTTGTGAGTGGCCAACTGTTGCAGAATAAATTTCCTCCTTCCAACAATATTTCTACCTATGATCTTCAAAACTAGTCATCAAAACAACTTTTCCAATTTATCAGGGCTTCCTCAACCCAATTGGAAGATCGATTGGTTTGACTCAAGGTAAAATGAGCTTGTCACTATGCATGAATACTAGCAACAACAACTCTTCAGTGTTGTTGAGGAATGTGATCAATTGCGTCAGGAGAAGGAATAATTGCAAGGACAATTTGAAGAGATTAGTTCCAAGCTCCAACATATGTGGTTAATTGTTGCATACTTTATTATGAATTCCCTAGAGAATTTCTCTTTATGTGAGCCCACATAGTGTCTTGAGTTCCTCGATACTTATTGTATATAAATGGTTGTCACAAATAAATATTTTCATAGTACTATTGTCTACATGCATATATTCCAAACCCTACAACGCAATTCCAATAGAAAATTATTAGCATTATTGAACAAGCATCTAGTTCCAGAGACATGCTTAAAAAATGTACTCATGATTCTCAAGAGATATTTCACCAAGTCGAGGATTGGATAGGGTTACTCTCTAAACGTTATTTTCCTTATATTGGTTTCAAGATCAAAGTAAACAACTCATGGAACAAGCCCTTGCAACTACATATCTCACACAATAGCCAAATTTCTTTGATCAAGCTGAGGAGATTGATAAGTAGATTCATCACTTAGAGGAGGAATTGCATAAGGCCAAACCTATACTATGAGATCTCCAACCAATAGCTAAATCCCAATTTATGCATATTTTCAAGCTCAATAATGATGTTGATACTTAGTGGCAAACATTGCTTGCTTCTTGTCCTAATAAACCTGCTACAGAAGATACAATCCAATTTGTTCACAAAGTTACTACCCTACACTCGCTACCTAGAAAAATATTGTGGAGGATTTTATAAGTTTTAAAGCTCAATATTTTCATATGGTTCCTAAGTTGGGTCCTTTGTTTGAAAGAAAATCATCAGAACAAGGAGAAAGAGTTTGACAGTAGTTTCACAACCACAGAAAATCTCAGAGATCAATACAAAGGATTAAATCGAGGGCAAGTCAATAGAATGTGGTTGGGGCATGTTGGGTCCTTCATTTTTGGAGAATTTTGATCATTTTTTTTCAATAAAAGTTGTGGAAATAAGAAATAAAAGTCACAAAATTAAATAGTAAAACAAGTCAGAAAGCGAGACCAAAAAGGAAGAAAGTGGCAAATGGAGAAAAGAAGTAGATACCTCGGGATTTTCTCACGCTATAAAAGAAGATAGAGATGCCAACTTTTGAAATAATCAAGTGAAAGTTGACCAAAACAGATGGATTTTGTCAAAGGGGTCAAATTGGACCAAATCAGGCAAACATGGATCAAATCATAAAGGAAATTTATATAAATTTGCATGGATTGATTTGAAGATATGTATAGATAGAGAGAGAGGCCAACATTTTGTCAAAATGAGATTTGAAGTTCCTTTTATAATGTAATGTAATATAATTTTGTTTTTTTCTATTATTGAGAGAACTATGCAGAGATTTTGAGCAGTTTATGCAAGATCCACATTTTAATGGCTCAATTCTTGTGATAATATAAAGGATAAGTTTGCAGGGTCATTCTGATATGTCCTATGATTGAATATTTTTATATTGTGTGCCCATTTTAAAATTTGTGTATTATTCATTAAGCTTTATGTTACCTATTCATTGTGCCCAAGGATGTTTGAGGATCCTTCAAGCCTTCCATGTTTCCTTTTATTTTCACTTCTAAACCATCCATCTTAGCTTCTAGTTCATTTTTTGTTACTCTTTGTGAGAGAAAAATTTGTTGCACTTGGTCTCGTAATGTTGCATTTCTTCCTCTTCTTCATGAGTCATAGTGGAGCTTTCTAGTTGCTTACTATCTGTGTCCTTTTTTTTTTCTGAGGAATTTTGGAACCAAACAACAATATTTATGCTTCACTATGGCCCTTGAATCACTTCAAGCTGGTTTTTCAAACAAAAGTTATGCAAAATTTTAAAAAATACACACATTTTTCTTGCTTTTTAGGAGCTCGATATTGAAATTGTTGTATCTTCGTAATTTTGGATCTCCAAGGTCTAAAATTTTGTCCTGTTGTACCCCTCTAAGTCATATTTCCAATGGCACAAGTCAGACCAATATTGGATTCTTCAAGAAAACATTATGCCCAATCTCCCGTGATGACCTAATTATAGCCTAGTTCAGTAGAGCTATCTTGTGCAAAATTCCATGTGTCACTTTTTCAACCTTCTGCCCTGAAAATGATAATTAAAAAAAAACTAAATTTCGGTCACTTTCAGTCACTTTTTACGAAATTCAAATCCTATGCTCAGAGAGAAAGTTACGACGATTTTCCATAGGTAACCTATTTGAGAATGAATTCTGGAGCCTGCAAAAAACCCTAACTTCTTCAGACCATATCTCAGAAAATATAGTGAACCGAGATTTGAAATTTTTAAATGATGTTCACCAGGATTTCAGCGCTATGTGGTTGAAATCTTAGCTTTTTGATCCTCAAAGAAGAAAAAATTATAGCAAAAATTCCAAGATGACCTTTTGAAGCTGCGAAACCCAAGAATCTAGAGCTATGATACCAAATGTTATGCAACGAGATCACAAAATAGAAGAAAAGATAGATAAATGACTTAAGAATTAGCCTCATTGATGGGGAAACCTCCTTTACATCACATAAATGAAAATTTATTGGATGATATAAATGGTAAGACCTCCTTTCAATATATAGTAGACTAAGGGGTCACAATATAATGAGATCCTACATAACAATAATAATGTAAGGGAACAACAATAACAATAGTGGGATTCTATGGGGCACAATAATAACAATGTGGGGCCTACATTAATAATAAAAATAAGGGGGAGACACTAAAAATAACAATAAGGGGGTTACAATAGTATTATAGTGTTATGCAACCAGCTCACAAAATAGAAGAAAATATAGATCAATGACTTATAAATCAGCCTCTTCGAGGGGGCAACCTCCTTTACATGACATAAATGAAAATTTCTTGGATGATACAAATGAAAAAACCTCATTTTTATATATAGGAATCAAATGGATCACAACATAATCAGAACCAACATAAAAATAATAATTTAAGGGCACAAAATAACAATAGTGAGCTTCTACGGGGCACAATAATAACACTATGGGGACTACATGGGTACAAAAATAACAATAAGGGGGATACACTAACAATAACAATAAGGGGATACAGTAGTCTTATAGGGACCTAGCATGCCCCCACGGGGGCTTCACTCAACGAACCTATAACATAGCATGTGCGTTCGTGGCATACCAAACAATACCCTTAATTTGACTACATATTGGAAAATACCTCTGAAAATCGCATTATTTAACCCCCTATCAATATGAACCCAATACACCTTCCCAATTATTAAAAAAAAAACAAAAAAAACCTACTTTCACTAGATATTGTAGGTTTTCATTTTTTCATTAGCATTTTTTATACCTGTTTATATTTTTTCACTAAATTAGAGATTCATTTTTATACCTGCCAATATTAAAACCCTTTACCCCTTATTATATGCTCAATATATTATGTCATTTTTTCATCAATATATATCCCCCAATACGAACCCATGTGGTATAGTATTACTCCCCCAATGAAGCCACTGTGTATGCCCCTCTCCTTAAAATAAGTGTTGTCCTTAGCGCTTGAGTAGTTATGAATGCTTCTATATAAAATTCTCATCCTCCCATGAGGAATATTCAACAATCAAGTTCTTCCACTTGATGAGATACTTTGAAATTGATCAATTTCATAGCTGTCGATTTCTTGTTTCCATTACTACTTCAGGTTCCAATATGATTTTTCCTTCCTCATCAAGTTTTGGCAATATTGTTTGAACTGGGAGCTTGTGACCTATAACATTCTTTATGCATGAAACATGGAAAACTGGGTGCACTCGGGAAGATGCCAGAAACTCCAATTTGTATGCCATAGTACCAATATTTTGCAACACCTTGTAATGACCATAATACTTTAGTGATAATTTATTATCCTTCTTAGCTTGCTTGAGGGACATTTGTTTGTATGGTTGTAGCCATCAAAATACCCAGTCGCCTACATAAAAACTTCTTTCGCTGCAATGTTGATATGCTTGTTGTTTCATTCGATTTTGTGCCAAAGTGATCTTATCCTTTAAAATTTGGATAACTTGTTGTCGATTCTCGATGTCATCTTCCACTGCTTGAACCTTAGAATTTTTTCTTAAAGATGATGTCATGTATGGTGGATGATATCCATAAAGTGCCATAAAGAGGTTCATTTTTTTTGCAGTATGGAAGGAAGTGTTATACCACCATTCAACCAGAGGTAACCACTTGACCCATTGTGTTTGTTTATCATATATAAAGCAACAAATTTATCCTTCCAAACCTTTGTTCACTATCACATTTTTCCCATCAAATTGAGGATGATAAGATGGCTATGAGCTAATTGAGTACCCAGACAAGAAAATAATTTTGCGCAAAAATTTCCAGCGAAAATTGGATTTTTGTTGCTTACAGTAATATTTGGGTTTCCATATATCTTTTGAATTGTTTTCATAAATTCAATAGAAACTGTACTGGATTTAAATGGATGCGATAATGCACAAAAGTGTGCATAATTGGTAAGTCTATAAACTACCACCATGATGACACTCTTTCCTTCGGACTTGGGTAAACCTATGATAAAATAGATTGAAACCTCCTGCCAATGTTGACTTGGAATGGATAAAGGTTGTAATAGACCCGGGGACTTAATTGCCTCAACTTTATTTTGTTGGAAAACCAAACATTCCTCCACAAACTTTTGAATACCAAATTTAATGCTATCCCAAAAAAATTCCCTCTTAACCCTGTGGTATGTCTTTAAAAATCCCTGAGTGCCCTCCTAAGGGAGAGGTGTGCAATTCCAAAACAATATTTTATTTGAGTTGGGAATTCTTACAAATATATAAGTGATCCTCGTACCATAATGAATCATTTTTCCAGCTAAATGTATCAAATGTATTGGGATATTGCTACAACTTTTGAATGAGTTCCCACACTTCTACGTCATTCTAGAATTCACCCCTTGCTTCAATTATCCAATTTGGTTGGATAATATAAATGGCACAAATAAATGCTTCCACATCCTTGTCCTTTCTTGAGAGTGCATTTGCAACAACATTTTGCTTCCCTTTTTTGTAGATGATTTCAAAGTCATAACCCAACATCTTTGTGACCCATTTTTTTCTCTTTTGAAGATAATATTTGTTTTAAAAAGTATTTAAGACTATTATGATATATTTTTACCTTGAAGGGTCTTCCCATTAGGTAAGGTCTCCATTTCTTAAGTGCATGTAGTATTGCCAACATTTCGTTCTAATAAATAGGTTTTTGTAAATAATTTCCTTTGATTGGACTGCTTTCAAAAGCAATGGGTCTACCTTATTGCATTAAAACGACACCAATTCCATTTCCCTAGGCATCACATTCCATAATAAAGGTTTTTGTGAAGTATGGTGTAGCTAAGACCGGTTCTTGGCACATTTCATCTTTAAGATGTTAAAAGGCCTTAGTTGCTTCTAGAGTCCAATAAAATGCATCTTTCTTCAGTAGTATTGTTAGGGTGTTTCCATTCTCCCATAATTCTCAACAAACTTTTGATAATACCTTGTCAACCCGAGAAATCCTCGCAGATGCTTTATGGTTGTGGGGATTTTCCATTAATTCATGGATTTAATTTTTTTAGGGTCTACCTTAACACCCTCATGAGGTACTGGATTTTTGGTATGGAGTAGTTGACCCTTTTTCTGGAGGCTATTGTCTTTTCATAAATTTTTCCACTACTTTTGGAGCTTGAGCATGTAGAATATTTGCAGGTTGCTACAAGACTACGTAAATTCCTATAGTATCCATGAATTTCCCTCATACCTACGAAAATATAATTCTAAAATGCCGAGACTTGATAATTTGTGCAAGGAAAAAGGATGCCAATGGAAGGGGTTTTGGTTGCGGTCGTGGTGGAGAAAAACAAGAAATTGAGTTGTTGTAGGGCTAGAAATGATAAACATTGAGCGGGAATTTAACACATGATTCATATTGATGGAAAAGCTAGGTGTTATGATGCTCCTGGTGATTTATTATATCTTAGGTGCAAAGGAATTCCTCAGCCTGTAGCTTTTTCTTGAAACTGGGTTATCATGTAGCATTACAGGACTTTCCTATAGCAGTTCAGGGAAGTAGAAGAAAATGTATGGGAAAGAGCTAATGATAGAGTTTTGGTATGGTAGATGATGAAAGTAGTTGGAAAATAGTGAAGGAGGTATGATCTAGGCCCACTTGGAGTGTTGAAGATGATTTTTTTAGAAAAATGTGCACACTGAATTTGTTTGTTGTTATTTTCTTGTCGTACTTGCACACAAGTTAATGTGATACAAAAGCCTTTGTTTGTTTTCTTTTCTTCTTCTTTTTTTCTTTGTATTTTTTTATTTTTTTTTATTTTTTTATGAGGCCTACTACCTGCCTCATGGAGTTTTTCATCCAATGAGTCTTCCCTAGGTGCCTTGGAAGATTTTTTTGATGAGCTCCATTATTGCAACAAGAATGTTGCAACTCTTGAGGCTATAGACTTAAATTATCAACCCGGGGTTCGTAAAAACTTAAGAGGTATCAACACTATATGTGCAGCATACAATGTGTCCTTATTTCATTGCTCTGATGTATGGAGTGAATGTCATGAAATTAAATCCTAAACTAATTTCAGAAATGGAAATGTTACTTTGAAAATAAATTAATCCTAGGCAAGAACAATAATTTGTAATTGAAATCCTAATAACATGAATTCAAATAAATAAGACTAATATATTTTGTAAAAAGGCATGTCCTAAGTGGTGTTTATTCTTAATAAATCATGGATTTAGATCCTAGGGGTCATGATTCAATCCTAAGAGACAAAAACCAATATTTTGGAGCAAATATGGTCAAGTTTACACATGCTATAGGAGTGTTATGGGCAGTTTCTATAGGAAAAATAGAATTGCTACAAGAGGAGATAACTCACATAATAAAAAATTAAATAAAATGTAAATTGGTTGGGGAAAAAAATCATTAAGTAAGTTGTATTAGGACTCTATTCCAAGTGGAATTAATCCAAAATACCCCTGTTAACATGTGCTAAAAAATAACATAAAGTTACTATAAAAACTAGAAATTCAAGAACTAGTGAGCTAGTTAACTTGTCAAATGCCTAACCTAATCAAGTTAAAATGAAATGGGGTAAATTTTGTTATTCACTTGAATTTTTTTATGACAAATACTAGTGGAATCAACTCAGTTGAGTCTCATTAACATTTTCGAAAAATTAGCATAAAATTACTACTTTTTGCTACAAGGGACTTCCAAAAAATCTAGATTTGTGAACTAGTAAATCAATCCAAGTAGCTCAATGATGAATATTAATTTTCAAAGTTTTTATAAGGATACATCATGCTTTTGAATTTTTAAATAACCTTCAAAATAAATCACTTCAAACATTTAACCAAATCCTATAGAAAAAGAAGCATCAATACTAAATGAAAAATTAGGAAAAAAAAGAATAAGAGATGCAAGTGAATAAGAAGTGAAAATAATAAATAAAAATTGTAAAAAAGGGCTCTAAGGCTCATAAGGTGGCCAATACCAAGGATACTCATATTCGTATGAAGAATACCAAGCTTTAGAAGCTAAAAATGGCACCAAACTTCATTATTTGAATCAATCCAAGTACATCACTGATAGAAATGAAAGTGGAGCTGCTAAATAACATGTTTTCTCCACAAGAAGACTAATAAATAAATGCCCCAAGAGGATGTTGGAAATATTTTCATTGATGGAAAAGGATATGGCAAAGGATGTGGTGAAGGAATTGGCAAAGGCATGGGCAACGAAGAAGAACACCAGAATTCCAGAGATCAATGATCAGCAACACAAAGGTCAGCAGAGACAGAGTGGGAGAAAAGAGGAAGAACAGAAGGAGCAGAGACGGAATGGGAGAAAAGAGTACAAAGACGTAGCAGAGTTTTGGTGAACAGCAACACGAATTCAAAAAGAAGAGTCATGTAAGGATGAATGAATTGTCATTATGGTGATGGGCAATGGCGTTTTACAATGGAATGAAGACAGTTGTAGTTCCATACTACGGAGGAGCAGAGTTTATTTAAAAACAGTCATTTCGGGCGTTTAAGCCCTCAACAACCAGTATGAAGGAAATTGAATAAAACAGCGGAAGGACTTTAAATCTTTGAAAGCGGTAGGACAAGTCGTCCCTACCACTTGAGCGCCAATCGCAAAGCGCAGTTTTGAAGTTTCAAGTGTCTTGTTGATATGGATTATTTGCGATATGCGATCATCGCACATCGCACAATTTCATGGTATATATATGTGCGCGCCGATTGAATGTTGTGATATGCGATCATCGCAATATCGCATATTTGTTATTTCCGCCATATGTTTCCACCAGTTGTAAGTTGCGATGCGATGTCGCGCCATTGCATATCGCACATCGCAAATAGCCAACTGCGATGAGGGCCCAGAGTCAAAGAATGAATTTTGATTAAAATTTTATTGAAATATAAGGTTACGGGGGCAGTGTAAAGTTTTAAAAATAACCATTGGGGTTATAGTTATAATATTATATGGCACGATTCATGCATGGAAGAACGAAGGTTGGGGTTTTCAATTTAAATTGGATCAATTTTTAATAAGTTGGATTATCTATTGTGACCCCGTCCAGGAATACCATTAGCGGTTCATGGTTTTGACTCATGGTTTTAATAAAGGCAAGAACTATATAAAGGAAGAAGATTATTATTCGTTTGCAAGGTGGGTGCGGGTTGAAAAAGAACAAATTCCTCTAAGGAATATCTGTATGGACAGACGACGTGCTTAATTGATGATTCTGAGTCCATGAGGCACCCATAGAGATATTGATCTAAAGGTGATGAGTTTTGATATTATTCAACATAAGAAACGATGAAGAACTAGCGCATGACTGCTGAAGAGCACATATGGATCCGGTGCATATGACAGTTGGAGTTTCTGAATATTAATATACACAGAAGGGTACATGGGATGCTGAATGCATATATTATCTGAAGTCTGGATCACTTCTGATGTTCAGGTTACAGTGGTCTCACTGTTCTGTAATGAAGAATTGGGGAAAATATGTTTGTTGATAATTGAACAAAGGGTTGTGTTGAAACTGTTTGATCTAGTGTGAAAATTGATGAAAAGTGGTCTGCAGTGTGTCTGAGGGTTGAAGCCTTCAGTTTGGAAGTAGAAGTTTCCTGCCAGTAGAAACTGGTGTTATGTTCAGGGGGTTGAAACTCCCTTCCAGGAGAGGCTGGTAAACAAGAGAAGGTTGTAGCCTTCTGCAGGTGGGTGCCTGCATGCTGGTATGAGTATGCACCAGCATATATTGTAAGAAGTTTTCTCTATAATAAAATATTGAAGACTGAGATTACAGTAGCGGTGGTTTTCTCCCAAATTGGTTTTCCACCTTAAATCCTGGTGTCCATATGTGTAGTTCATGTTTGATGGTTTATTCTGTTATTTCTGTTCATGCTTAATGCTTATCTGATGCAATGCTCTGAGTAAAGACATAATAAGATATCTGGACATACATGGTGGATGCAGTACTATAACATATGGTTTTAAGAGAAAAGAAAGAAAAATTGTTCAGCCTTAAATACTGATTCACTCCCCCCTCTCAGTATTTTTCCCAACAATTGGTATCAGAACAGGTCCTTCTGAAAAATCTTAGTCGCTAGAAGGAAGATCAAGCAAGATGAGCAATCAAGATGGAATAGCATCTATCAGGCCTCCGCTCTTTAATGGAAACAATTTAATCTTCTGGAAAACAAGGATGAGATCCTATCTTCAGTCTCTGGGAGCAGAGGTATGGGCAATTGTTGAACAAGGATATCAATATCCAGCTGCAGTACCAACAGATCCAACGGAAAGAAAGAATTATGAAACAAATGCAAAGGAAGTCAATGCTCTATTGGGAAGTCTAACTGAATCAGAATTCATCAAAGTCATGCAGCTGAATACAGCCAAAAAAATATGGGACAAAATCATTCTAAGTTATGAAGGTGATGCAAAGGTAAAAAGTGCTAAACTCCAAACTCTCAGAATTCAATATGAGAATCTAAAAATGCATAATGAGAAGAGCATTGCCAATTTCTTTTTACGTCTTGATGATATTGTAAATCGTATGAGAAATCTGGGAGAAACAATAACCGAATCTACCTTGGTTGAGAAAGTCTTAAGATCACTAACAACAAAATTTGAGTCAAAGGTCTCTGCTCTTGAAGAAAAGCAGGATCTTCAAAATCTTACTGTGGTGCAACTTCATGGCATACTAACTGCATATGAAATGAGAAGAGGAGGACCATCAGAATTCAAAGAAGCATTTTTTAGAACCTCTACAAAAGGGAAGGAAGTACAAAAACCAGAAGGATCAGGATATATCTCAGAAGAAGATGAGATAAAATTTGTAAAGAAACTTCAACTTGGCACAGGATGGTTCAGAGGTAAGCTTCCTTTCAAATGTTTTGATTGTGGAAGAGTTGGTCATTATGCTGCTAAGTGTCCTTATAAAGAAACACATAAAAAGGGAAAGGAAGTAACAAAAAGGAATAAGAATCGTTTCAGCACTAGAAAGAGTTACTATACTCATGAAGATAGTGATGGGTTATCTGATAGTGAGGAAGAATGTGAACAAGATCTTAGACTTCTCATGGCATTCGAAAAAGAATCTAGAGAAGAAAAGGATACCTTTGTGGATGCTCTAGAAGACATTGATTTTCTTAATGAAAACAATAAACTCAAAATTTTCTTAGAATAAAGAAAAATAATCATAGAAACTCTGAAAAATCAGCTTGAGGATAAAGAGAAACACAATGAGAAATTAGAGTGTGAAGTAGTAGATCTAAGAAAATAACTTGAGAAAGTAAAGACTCTGAATCTTAGATTTTCTAAAGGGTCTGAAACCTTAGATGAGATTATCAAGGTACAACGTTCTCCTCTTATAAAGACATGTCTTGGATATATCAAAGAATCTTCTCAGGCTTCAGCACCAAATTATCTAAAAGCAGTTACAGCTGGTTTACAACATGCTGCCACTCAGCAAGGGAATAAAGAATCTTTACAGGTAAAGCATGATCATTTCAATTCAAGGAACACTAACAGGAATGTCTTTCAAAGAAACACCAATCAACAGATAAATTCATATAGAAGATCTTATGATAGTAGAAATTTCTTCTTCAGTGGACAATGTTTTTCATGTCACAATTTTGGTCATAAAGTTGTTCAATGTGTAGCATATAAAACTATTATGACAAGAGAAGCAAGAAATAAAAGGATTGATATTGAAGCAAAGAAGAATACTTATAACAAATTTTCTCCTCTTCAAAATGAAGTTGAATGCACTTATTGCAATAACTTTGGCCATGAAGAATCTGAATGCAGGAGCAAAGTTCAGCCAAAAGAACATGTTCCTTCAAGCTCCAAAGTATGGAAAAAGAAGGAATTGTAGGTTGAAAATTTTGGCATAGCGTTATTTGCAGAAGATGAAGAAAACTAATGGTACATTGATAGTGGATGCTCAAGACACATGACAGGTGATAAATACAAACTTCTTGCATATAGTGCTCTAGAAAAGGAGAAGAATGTTACATTTGGAAATGATACTCCTGCGATCATTAAAGGAAAAGGGTCTGTTTTCCTAAAAGATAAGGTGAAAGATAATGAAGTCATGTATGTGGATGGATTAAATCATAACTTGTTAAGTGTAAGTCAAATGTGTGATCAAGGAACTGAAGTTGTCTTTAGTTTAAAAGAATGTGTGGTACGTGATCTTGATACAGGTAAAGCAATTATAAAAGGAAAAAGGACTCCAAACAACCTGTATATATTGAAGAACCCCAAAGAACAATGTTATTTGAGTAAATATTCCGAAAATTGGCTATGGAATAGAATGTTGGGGCATTTGAGCTTCTCTCAAATCAACAAATCAAGCAGACTTAAAGCCGTTCGTGATCTTCCCAATATTACTCTACCTGAAAATATCATATGCAAATCTTGCCAATTCGGTAAGCAAACCAGGGTACAATTTTAATGCCAAGGAAGGATCATCAAGTAAGCCTCTTGAACTCATTCATACTGACATATGTGGACCTATGAGGAAAAAGTCACCCCGTGGTGAAGAATACTATATCTTATTCATTGATGATTTCTCTAGAATGAGTTGGATTGGGCTGCTTAAACACAAAGATGAAGCATTTGAGAAATTTCAGATCTTCAAAGCACTAGTTGAGAATGAATTAGAATTAAAAATCAAGTGTCTCAGATCTGATCGAGGAGGAGAATATACATCCAAATAATTTCTTGAATTCTGTGAACAACACGGCATAAAAATACAGTTCTCTGTAGCTGGCACTCCACAACAGAATGGTGTTGCATAAAGAATGAACAGAACAATTCAACAAATGGCTAGAGCTATGCTTGATGATTCCGAAACACCTGACACATTTTGGGGAGAAGTAGCACATACAGCAGCAAACATTCTCAACAAAGCACATGTTCATGTAAATAGTGATAAAACTCCATATGAACTCTGGTATGGTAATCCTCCCACTATAAAGCATTTTAGAATTTTTGGGAGCAAATGCTTTATCAAGAATAATGATGAAAAACTTGGCAAGTTTGAACCCAGAGCAGATGAAGGAATATTTATTGGTTACTCCTCTAGGAGTAAGGCATATAAATGTTACAATAAAAGACTTCGAAAGATTGTTGAATGTATTGATGTTGTTATTGATGAGTCTCCTGCAGCCCCAAAAGAAGAAAAGAAAACAACAGATGAAGATGATGAGGACACATATCCTTCTACATCAAACAGTAATGGTACAAATAGTGCACCCAGTGAAGAACCTGAAGAGGAGTTGTCTGAAAAGGCTCCATCTAGATATGTTCAAAAGAATCATCCAGAATCTCAAATTTTGGGAGAAAAGGAATCAGGTGTACAAACAAGAAGGACTCTTGTGGGATCTTCTAGAAATCTGTCATTTCTGTCCACTGTTGAACCTCACAGTGTCAGTCAAGCTAGCAAAGATGAATGTTGGATTCAAGCCATGAATGAAGACCTTGATCAAATTGAAAAGAATCACACTTGGGATTTAGTACCAAGGCCTCATGACAAAAATGTCATTGGAACTAAATGGATATTCAAAAACAAGTTAAATGAGAATGGGGATGTTATAAGAAATAAAGCTAGACTTGTGTGCAAAGGGTATGCTCAACAAGAAGGTATAGAATTTGAAGAAACCTTTGCTCCTGTAGCCAGACTTGAAGCCATAAGAATGTTTCTTGCTTTTTCAAGTTTCCAACAAATCAAAGTTTATCAAATGGATGTTAAATCTGCTTTTCTCAATGGTGATCTAGAAGAAGAATTTTATATAGAACAACCAGAAGGGTTCATTTTGGAAAATGATGAAAAACTTGTTTGTAGACTTAAAAAAGCTCTATATGGTCTCAAACAAGCTCCAAGGGCATGGTACTATCGTCTTGACAAATATCTCCATCAACAAGGATTCTCAAAAGGATCTGCTGACAGCAACTTATACACAAAAACTGAAAATGACAAACTGTTAATTGTGGTTGTATATGTTGATGATATCATTTTTGGAAGTAATGAAGAATCTATGAGTCAGAAATTTGCTTCTGATATGCAGCAAGAATTTGAAATGTCTTTACTTGGGGAACTAACATTATTTCTTGGATTGCGAGTGCAACAAGCAACAGATGGAATTTTCTTATCACAAGAAAAATACCTTAAGCAAATCCTAAAGAAGTATGGCATGGAAGATTGCAAACTTGTAAGTACACCAATGATAACCGGATGTAATCTCAATTCTAATGATGATTCTCCCACGGTGAATCAACCAGAATACAGATCTATGATAGGAAGTCTACTTTATCTCACTGGGACAAGACCATACATTATGCATGCAGTTGGGATTGTTGGAAGATTTCAAGCCAATCCAAGAGAGTCTCACCTTCAGGCTGTGAAAAGAATATTCAAATATTTACAAGGAACTCAAGATTTTGGACTATGGTATCCTAAGAATGCTGATCTTACTCTTCATGCATACACTGATGCAGATTGGGCTGGAAGTGTTGATGATAGGAAAAGCACTAGTGGTGGTGCATTCTATATGGGGCCCCGGTTAGTATCTTGGTTCAGCAAGAAGCAAAGCTCCATTGCCTTATCTACAGCAGAATCAGAATATGTGGCTGCAACATCATGTTGCACTCAACTTCTTTGGATGATGCAAGCCCTACAAGATTTTCAAATCAAATGTTCACCCCCTATCTCCATTATGTGTGATAATACAAGTGCCATCAGTATCTCAAAGAATCCTGTTATGCATTCCAAGACCAAGCACATTCCCATCAAATATCACTTCTTACGAGAACAAGTGCTTGAGCAAAAGGTGAAATTAGAATATGTTTCCTCCAAAGAACAAGTTGCAGATATATTTACGAAACCTCTACCCAGGGAAGCGTTTGAATATCTCAGACTGAAACTGGGAGTAGTCTCTGCCATGCAGAGGATCATGTCTACTTAATTACAGAAGACTAAATTGGTTTTGATATGTTGTTGGGCATCTCTGATTGCACAGGCTAAGGGGGAGCATTGGCCATATGAAAAGGATGCACTGTTGGCCTTCATAAGTCATCTTGCTATATTATGAAGATGTAGCATTATCTTAGGGGGAGCATGGTAATGTCACCTCTTTGCCATTGATGTCAAAGGGGAAGGAAAAGCATCAAAGGGCTTCAAAGCATCAACGGAAGAATATTGCCATCAATGCCAAAGGGGGAGATTGTTGGAAATATTGTCATTGATGGCAAAGGATATGGCAAAGGATGTGGTGAAGGAATTGGCAAAGGAATGGGCAACGAAGAAGAACAGCAGAATTGCAGAGATCAATGATCAGCAACACAAAGGTCAGCAAAGAAGAACAGAGGAAGAACAGAAGGAGCAGAGACAGAATGGGAGAAAAGAGTACAAAGACGCAGCAGAGTTTTGGTGAACAGCAACACGAATTCAAAAAGAAGAGACATGTAAGGATGAATGAATTGTCATTATGGTGATGGGCAATGGCGTTTTACAATGGAATGAAGACAGTTGTAGTTCCAGACTACGGAGGAGCAGAGTTTATTTAAAAATAGTCATTTCAGGCATTTAAGCCCTCAACAACCAAGTATGAAGGAAATTGAATAAAACAGCGGAAGGACTTTAAATCTTTGAAAGCGGCAGGACAAGTGGTCCCTACCACTTGAGCGCCAATCGCAAAGTGGAGTTTTGAAGTTTCAAGTGTCTTGTTGATATGGATTATTTGCGATATGCAATCATTGCACATCGCACAATTACATGGTATATATATGTGCGCGCTGATTGAATGTTGCGATATGCGATCATCGCAATATCGCATATTTGTTATTTCCGCCATATGTTTCCACCGGTTGTAAGTTGTGATGCGATGTCGCGCCATTGCATATCACACATCGCAAATGGCCAACTGCGATGAGGGCCCAGGGTCAAAGAATGAATTTTGATTAAAATTTTATTGAAATCTAAGGTTACGGGGGCAGTGTAAAGTTTTAAAAATAGCCATTAGGGTTATAGTTATAATATTATATGGCACGATTCATGCATGGAAGAACGAAGTTTGGGGTTTTCAATTTAAATTGGCTCGATTTTTAATACACTGGATTATCTATTGTGACCCCGTCCAGGAATACCATTAGCGGTTCGTGGTTTTGACTCATGGTTTTAATAAAGGCAAGAACTATATAAAGGAAGAAGATTATTATTCGTTTGCAAGGTGGGTGCGGGTTGAAAAAGAACAAATTCCTCTGAGGAATATCTGTATGGACAGACGAAGTGCTTAATTTATGATTCTAAGTCCATGAGGCACCCATAGAGATATTGATCTAAAGGTGATGAGTCTTGAGATTATTCAACAGAAGAAACGATGAAGAACGAGCGCATGACTGTTGAAGAGCACATATGGATCCGGTGCATATGACAGTTGGAGTTTCTGAAGATTAATATACACAGAAGGGTACACGGGATGCTAAATGCATATATTCTCTGAAGTCTGGATCACTTCTGATGTTCAGGTTACAGTGGTCTCACTGTTCTGTAATGAAGAATTGGGGAAAATATGTTTGTTGATAATTGAACAAAGGGTTGCATTGAAACTGTTTTATACAGTGTGAAAATTGATGAAAAGTGATCTGTAGTGTGTCTGAGGGTTGAAGCCTTCAGTTTGGAAGTAGAAGTTTCCTGCCAGTAGAAACTGGTGTTATGTTCAGGGGGTTGAAGCTCCCTTCCAGGAGAGGCTGGTAAACGAGAGAAGGTTGTAGCCTTCTGCAGGTGGGTGCCTGCATGCTGGTATGAGTCTGCACCAGGATATATTGTAAGAATTTTTCTCTATAATAAAATATTGAAGACTGAGATTACAGCAGCGGTGGTTTTCTCCCAAATTGGGTTTCCACCTTAAATCCTGGTGTCCATATGTGTAGTTCATGTTTGATGGTTTATTCTGTTATTTCTGTTCATGCTTAATGCTTATCTGATGCAGTTCTCTAAGTAAAGACATAATAAGATATCTGGACATACATGGTGGATGTAGTACTGTAACATATGGTTTTAAGAGAAAAGAAAGAAAAATTGTTCAGCCTTAAATACTGATTCACCCCCCCTCTCAGTATTTTTCCCAACAGAGGAAAATTTGAATGGGTACTTATACAAATATATGGGGAATCATTCTTCTTGAAAACGGGAATCTTTCCCCTCCAAAATCCCTCAAATAGTGGATCTAGTTCCCAACACTAGGAATTTGTATTAAATGATAGGGAACACATTCCCAGATTTTCTCAATCACCAGAGCTCCAGAATTTGTGCAATAATTTCATAATATCATGTTGATTTATTATCCAGTCTCTATCCTCCTGTAGTAGGGAGCAAGTCCCTAAATTATCTCATCCTCCAAATCTTCATAATTTGCCAAATATTCTCACGATTTTCAACAAAAATAAACAATATTAGGAACATAATAAGCAAGGATGAACCAAATTATTAAGAACCCATTAATACTACGAAATAACTCTATGATGTAAAAGTAAGGGGTTAAAATACATGTTTTAAGTGTTTATAAATAATCAATTGGGCTTAATAAAATATACAATTCTGGGGCCCATCATCTCTCCCCTACTGAAATTGTTTCTCACCCTTGAGAAACCTAGCATTATTCCTCTTTCCTTCCTTTGTCATGGTTTCATTTCATATCTTTTGAATCTTCTTGATGTATTGGAGAGATGTTTCATACTAAGGTGTTGAAGCATACTTTGGCTTGTTGAGATTGCAACAAGATGATGAGCTTAGTGGAAAGGAGTCGCCTTCACTAAGTGGGCCCACAGGCTATTTTTGGCGCAAAGTCTATTTTTAGACTATGTCTATTTTTAGACATATGGATCATGTTCTATGAGTTGCAGGATGCTATTTGTGGATGGTTGGTCAAGTCGGAAAAATAGATGGACTTCTATTTTTAGACATATTGGGCGGAATCTATTTTTAGATTGCCAGTCTAAAAATAGATATGTCGAATATTAGTAGCTCTTAATAATATTTGGACTATAAACATTATCTTATTCTCTTGGAGCACTTCAGTTAAGTGCACAGATGTGGCACAGGAGCTGACAGAAGGAATTACGCTATTCCTGAGGGTTAAGTGGAGCTATTGCATGGAGACTTCGGTTAGAACTCATGTGAGAGAGTTTGGTGGAGTTGATTGAGGAAGTTAATGGAGTTGTGTTCAGTTTAACTAATCTAAACATAGTTGAGCTAGTTGTATCTAGTCTAACTGATTGATACACTAGTGAGAGTGGTGTGAATTAATTATTAATTAATTCACTAATTATAAATTCATAAATCAACTAAAGAATACATCAGTTAACTTCAGTGCATGGACAGTTTCAGTGGAGACCAGTGCAGAAATAGGTGAAAGAGCAGGTTAACTATCAGTTGTGACTATACTGTTGCTATTTGCAACACACAGATAGGTGGAGTAGCCCATGAGGATTGCGCGGTTCAAGCCAGGTGGTTTATCTATTTAATGAAGCCATCCCATAGCATTAATTACGCAATAGAGGCTGGATATCAAGTGGCAAAAGATTGGAGCATGTGTTTTGCTAGATCTAGCTTGATAGTGTGTAGCAATTGAGGGTGTGCACGAGAGCTTGTGAGGAGCTTTTGTACTATGATTGTTACATGATCTCCATGAAATATAATATACAGATAGTTGGGGTTTTCAACTTTAAGCTTTCCCATAAATACTGTGTTCATATGTGTGATTGTTTGTGGTTTTAATGTATGCATGCAATTGATTTTATTTCCGCATGTGATGATCAATGGTAGAAGAGATTCTGTATTATGCATGAAGCTAAAATAGTGTGTGATCAGGAGAATCTCGGTGAATAATATCTCAGTTGTTCAAAATTTTCACATGGCTGTCGACCTATTGATCTATGGGCTTGATGCAAAACATGGTAATTGAAGCGGTTGAGTTTTGTGCTGGTGGAATTCGAATTTGCAGCAGTGTTTTCTTGGTGTCGAAGTTGAGATGTCTTTCAACGGATTGCAATTGGAGTATTCCCTTGAGGGCAGCTCGAATTATATTGCATGGAAGGACAGGATGGAGGCGGTGCTCGATGACAATGGGTTGAAGGAGTTCATAGATGCATAAATTCAAAAGCCTACTTCTAGTGATGTTGCCATACTTGACGCATGGCAAAAGAAGATAGCAAAGTGTCGAAGGATTGTTAAGAAGGGCGTGAAGGATCACATAGTGTCCAGCCTACATGGTAAGGCTTATCCATTCTTGATGTGGAAAGCCTTGACATATTTATTCCAAAGCAAGAGCGACCAGAGGAAGTTGGCGCTCAAGGATAGACTCAGAAACATAAAGATGCAGAAAGGCAATAGTATGCCCAAGTACCTCACGAAGTTCATCCATACGGGGATGAGCTGGAAAGTGTGAAATTGTTGTTGATGATGAGGACTTGGTGATATTGGCTCTCCTTGGGCTTCCGAAGAGTTGGCATTCCTATCAGGACTCTGTCCATGGTCGGGAGAAATTGCCAGGATGGGAGCAACTTTGGTCGGATCTTGTGCAAGAGGAGATAAGGCGAAGTACCAGGGACAGATCTTCATCAAATAACTCTGATGAAGAAAATTTCGCTTTGGCTGCCAAAGCAAAGAAGGGGAAGAGAAAGAAGCATGCTTCTCAATCCGGTGTGAAAGGAAAGAAGCAGGACATGTCCAAGGTGAAGTGCTTTCATTGTCACTAACACGGACATTATGCCACTAATTTTCCACAGAAGAAAAAAAATAAACGGAGTTCTTTGGATCTACGGTGGAAAGAAGGCCTTAGCCTCACAGGTTTGAGCTAGGTGCTACTAATCACATATGATCTTGCCCTCAGGTGATGGGTTCGGTGTGGTTTTTGGACGGTGGTGTGTCTTTTCACATGACGGAGATCGAGATTTGTTTTGCGGTACGGATTGGAAGATCTTGGAGTACATCAAGATGGGCGATGATGGTAGATACAGTGCGACCAGTATCGGTACCATTTCCTTTGAGAGGGAGTCTGGTAAACCCTTCGTATTGAAGGAAGTGATGCATGTTCTAGGATTGAAGAAGAATCTTATCTCTGTGGCGATGTTAGAAGACAAGGGATATGATGTTGTCTTTAGCGAGGGAAAGGATTTCCTACGCAGTAAGGCAACTGGTGAGACCCGGAGGATAGGGGTTCGAGTTAAGAACCTTTATCAATTGCAGGTAGATGGCTGCGCAGCAATGGCAGGCAAGGCAGAAGGAGTGGTGAGCCGGGATGATGGCGAGTTGTGGCATCGGAGATTGGGCCACCTTCACCATGGAGCTTTGAAGATACTGCAGCAGATTTCTATTGGGCTTCCTAAGGGTACTCTTGCGCAGTCAGATCAGTGCAAGGGATGTACCTTGGGAAAATTTGTGAAATCCACCTTTCATGAGAAGGATAGTCACGCCACGACGATCCTTGAGAGAATTCACACAGATGTGTGTGGACCTTTCTCAGTAGCTTCGACAGCAAAGCACAGGTACTATGTGATCTTTGTTGATGATTTTTCTCTGAAGTGCTAGATCTTCTTCATGCAGAAGAAGAGCGAGACATACTCAAAGTTCTGTGAGTTCAAGGCACTGGTTGAGAAAGAATCGGGGAAGCAGGTGAAGGCTCTTAGGAGCGAAAATGGTGGTGAATTCATCTCTGGCGAATTCAAGGACTTTTGCAGCGTAGAAGGAATTTGAAGAGAGCTCATAGCACCTCATAACCCACAACAGAACGGGGTTGCTGAGCGGAAGAACAGAACGATCGTGGGTGCTGCACGGGCGATGTTGCATGATCAGGGCCTACCCATTCACTTGTGGGTGGAGGCATGCAATACTGCAGTATATGTGCAAAACTGTTGTCCTCACAAGATACTTGGCATGAGTACACCCGAGGAGGCATTTTCTGGTAAGAGGCCTGATATTTCCCATTTGAGGATTTTTGGTTCACTTGTTTACATTCATGTGACGAAGGATGCCAGGAAGAAGCTGGAGCCGACCGCAGAGGTTGGGATATTTGTGGGGTACACTGATACGCCCCACAACTATCATGTGTATTTTCCAGACAGTCGCAAGACTGTTGTGCGACAGGATATCAAATTTCAGGAGGAGAAAGCCATGAAGTGTTCGCTTGAGAGGGAGCCACACTTGCATGCAGATGAGGAGATATTAGCTCCTAAGGATGAGTCTCAGGATGTGGATCAGCCACAAGATGAGGTTCATGAAGTGGAAGAGACCACTCATGCAGCGCCAACCATCAGAGGGTGGAAGCGCACTACAGAAGCTGAGCGACTTGCTCAATATGCAGAGAAGGTTGTAGGAGCACTTACATCACAGCGCAGACAGAGACAGTCACCTGATCGGTACACTGGATACATGGCTCTTGTGAGAAAGTGTATCGTGACAGAGCCATCCTCTTTCGAGGAAGCTGTGGAGGACCCCGCATGGGTAGATGCCATGGTGGAAGAGTATGATTCGATTGTCAGAAACATTGCATGGGAGATTGTCCCGAGGCCGGAGGGGAAATCAGTGGTGGGTTCGAGATGGATCTACAAAGTGAAGCAGGCAGCTGACGGGAGTGTGGAGAAGTACAAGGCAAGATTTGTTGCCCGAGGCTTCTCACAGATAGAGGGGATCAATTATGAGGAGACCTTTGCACCTGTCGCAAGGTATTCTTCCATATGGACGATTCTTGCTCTCTCAGTGCAGATGGGGTGGCACATTCATCAGATGGATGTGAAGACTGCGTTCCTCAATGGATTCATTGAGGAGGAGGTGTACATAGAGTAGCCCGAAGGTTTCGAGATCTTCAGCAGCGAGTCGCATGTGTGCAGGCTCAAGAGAGCGCTGTATGGGTTGAAACAAGCACCTCGTGCTTGGTACACATGGATAGATAGTTATTTCACCGGACTTGGATTCTCCAAGAGTGAGGCGGATCCGAACCTATACCAGATAGTGGTGGAGGGTAAGTTGCTGATCATTGTACTTTATGTAGATGATTTGATTTTGACAGGTGATGAGCTATTGATACTCTCATGCAAGGATGATCTTGCAAAGGAGTTTGAGATGAAGGACTTGGGCCTCCTTCATTATTTCCTGGGATTGGAAATTTGGCAGCGCAGTGATGGACTGTTTGTTTCTCAAGGCAAGTATGCCCGGGAGATACTGGAGAAGTTAAACATGCATGGCTGCAAGCCTGTTGATACTCCTCTTCCTGGTGGATGGAGGAAGGAGGATGCTACTTCAGCGGAGGTAGTGGATGTCACTGTTTATCGACAGTTGGTGGGGTCGCTTATGTATCTGGTCAATACACGACCCAACATATGCTATGATGTTAACCAGCTTTCACAAGCTATGGTTAAGCCAACCAAGCTCTTTTGGAAGGCGGGGAAGCATGTATTGAGATATCTCAGAGGCACATCGGGATATGGATCATGGTACAGACAGGAGGATGAGTTGAGGTGGCATGGCTTCACGGATCGATATCATCATATCAGAGATTGTGTGCAGCGGAGGATCATGTTACTTTCATACATTCCCACGGAGGATCAGGATGCTGATATCTTGACGAAGGCGCTCACCAGGAGAAAATTCGAATACCACAGGGGCAGGATAGGGGTTGCAGATAATCCGTATCTTGTTGAGAGGGAGTGTTGAGAATGCAACAAGATGACAGAGCTTAGTGGAAAGAAGTCGCCTTCACTAAGTGGGCCCGCAGGGTATTTTTGGCGCAAAGTCTATTTTTAGACTATGTCTATTTTTAGACATGTCGATCATATTCTATGAGTTGCAGGATGTTATTTTTGGATGGTTGGTCAAGTTGGAAAAATAGATGGACTTCTATTTTTAGACATATTGGGCGGAATCTATTTTTAGATTGCCAGTCTAAAAATAGATATGTCGAATATTATTAGCTCTTAATAATATTTGGACTCTAAACATTATCTTATTCTCTTGGAGCACTTCAGTTAAGTGCACGGATGTGGCACAGGAGCTGACAGAAGGAATTACGCTATTCCTGAGGGTTAAGTGGAGCTATTGCATGGATACTTCAGTTAGAACTCATGTGACAGAGTTTGGTGGAGTTGATTGAGGAAGTTAGTGGAGTTGTATTGAGTTTAACTAATCTAAACATAGTTGAGCTATTTGTATTCAGTTTAACTAATTGATACAATTAGTGAGAGTGGTGTGAATTAATTATTAATTAATTCACTAATTATAAACTCATAAATCAACTAAATAATGCATCAGTTAACTTCAATGCATGGACAGTTTCAGTGGAGACCAGTGCAGAAATAGGTGAAAGAGCAGGTTAACTATCAGTTGTGACTATATTGTTGCTATTTGCAACACACAGATAGGTGGAGTAGCCCATGAGGATTGTGCAGTTCAAGCCAGGTGGTTTATCTATTTAATGAAGCCATCCCATAGCATTGAAAACGCAATAGAGGCTGGCTATCAAGTGGTAAAATATTGGAGCATGTGTTTTGCTAGATCTAGCTTGATAGTGTGTAGAAATTGAGGGTGTGCATGAGAGCTTGTGAGGAGATTTTGTACTATGATTGTTACATGATCTCCATGACATATAATATACAGATAGTTGAAGTTTTCAGCTTTAAGCTTTCCCATTAAATACTGTGTTCATATGTGTGATTGTTTGTGGTTTTAATGTATGCATGCAATTGATTTTATTTCCGCATGTGATGATAAATGGTAGAACAGATTCTATATTATGCATGAAGCTAAAATAGTGTGTGATCAGGAGAATCTCGGTGAATAATATCTCAGTTATTCAAAATTTCTACATGGCTTTGGAGAAAGCTCAGATTCGGCTAAGCAAGATGTCGGCTACCCTGAAGAGAGAAAGGGAAAATTCAAAGGCCCTTTCCAATCAGTTAGCATAATACAATATAATGATAAGGAGTAAAGGAACAGATCATAACGCGGTCGTGAAAACTCTACTACAGAAGACAGAGTTGGAAGTGCAAGAGTTGCAACACAGGTTAAATATTCCTTGTTCGGAGCACATCCAAACAAAAGAGTCGGCTCAAGTCGAGAAGGAGAAGGAAGCCCTCACAGAGATGCTCACCCAGAAGGGTGAGGAGATAACGGAGCTAAAGTGGAAAATGGTTGAGCTCCAACAGGCACAAGATAGTCATGTCTGTCTAATTCAGGTGACCGATGATCCACAGAATTCTTCGAAACACTTAACCAATGCTCTGGCAGAGTTGAAGGTTTCGGAAGATGAAACCCAAACTGTGCGCAGGTTATTAGAAGAAGCAAAGGCTACACTCATAGAAAAGTAAAATATGATCTCATCACTACAAAAAGAAATGGATGCTAATTGCATGGAATATCAAGATCTGAACAAGTCAGTCAAGGACTTAAAGACGCAGCTCAAAGGAAATATGTCCTTGATAGAGGCTAGACAGATGATTTGGGATGAAATTATCAAAGAGGTAAAAAACTAGTGGGAACTCATCACGTTGGAAAATGATAAAAAGAATGTTATTCGCGATTTCAAGATGCAACTGAACGTCAGGTTGTCTAGGAACCTCTTTGACTCCTGGCCTTCACACTATAACACTATTCTCTACTTCACAAGTATTCAAAACATTAGAAATCCTTCGACCATCAACTAAGAGCCTTCAGCTCCTTTTTATAGGAGAGGGAGAAAGCCATTGTTGCCTTTCTCTTTCCACTAGTTTGGAATAGAAAAAACTAAGATGTTTCTTTAATCTCTATGCTTTTTCCTCCTTGGGAGTTCAGTCTTTTATGGTAGTGACCAATAATGAATTGGTGCTTTGCAGTTTCCTTTGTGAACTGACTCTCTTGTGAGGGAATTCCGGAGATTCAAATCATTCTCCACGTGTTTTTTCCTTTTCAAACTTAAAACACGGGTAACGCTGCCCTCTAGTGTAAACAGAGTATTTCCCTAGCCACTAACTCAACACATTCACTGCTCTCATGCGTTATAACGCTCTTGTTTTGTTATATATAGGCGTTACCTTGGCAGAAATAGGTTTAATTTAGGTCTTTGTATTCCTTCCATATTTGTCTTCTCCTCTGAGCTGATGAGGAGGTATTTTGACCTATAATAGATGCCCCCTAAAGTGTGAGGTCAGAGATGAAGACGATGGCCGAAATACTTTATAATTTGTGTAGAGATAAAGAGATTGAAAGACTGAGGAAAACCCGAAACAACAACATATGTCAGAAAATATAGTATCTACCTTGAGTCGGGCATTCCCATGTTTAGTAGCTTAAACAACATGATTTCTTTAGAACAGAGATATGAAGAATCTGTCCATAGAAAAGCACAATGTGGAAGTTTCTATCATAACAGGATCAGGCTGAAGAAGTTGTCTCCATAAACAATATCGCAACTTGGGGAAGAAAACACAAATTTAATGATGTAGCCTTTGCCCCAAGATCTTGACCGCTGATTCACTTAAACTGCATATTTCTCAACATGTGAATGAAGGAGTTGTCATTGAACATGTAAGAAATCGTCTGATTACCAGTCGATAATGAAAACTGTTAACAGACGCGAAGGTGGCCACCGATAATGATGATGGCCCCTAAGATGCACAGTACAATCTAGCGAGTGTGAATAAAATGAGTTGAAGTCGAACACTCGTAGAATCATTCGACCAGGAGCCAATGATGAAGACCCCTGATCAAACACAAGACTACCTGCCATTGATGTCTGCAAGTATCTGGGTACTGATGGGTTTCTGGATCAGCTTCCTAGATAAGATGTTGAAGTCGATATGAAGAGATCTGTTGAAAGGTAGGCACTGAGGCGTCCTACATCAGTCAACATGAAACGGAAACCAACTGATGTTGTTTATGATTCGAGATAATGAAGAGGAAATGGGGATGTCGGACGACAAATAATTTATGGCATAATGAGCGGTTTGGTTGATAACAGGAGCAGTAGATAGCGAGATCTGCTTGAACAAAAGAAGGCACTCTAGCAAGGTACTAGGCAGCTGAAGCTTGATGAACACCAAAGAGTGTGTTAGGATTTGACCAGTGCAGGGACACTGGGAAATGAAGGCTAATACTCATGGATGGTAGGGTTCGGCTAACTGCGAAAGAGCTTTCTAGGAAGTGCCATGTTCAAGAATTTTGCTGCCAAATCGACCTTTTCTGAAATGTAACAGAGGTAGTATCCATTTTGTCCAAATTTTTCCCCGTTTGATTAAGTTTAATGAGTCCAGACGAGTAAACTCGGTGAATTTTTCATATTTAGAGAGTCTGAAAAATGTCCGAAAATACAACTTTGTGCCCCGTTTGATTAGGTTTAACGAGTCCAGATGAGTAAACTCGGTGAATTTTTCATGTTTAGAGAGTCTGAAAAGTATCATAAAATACAACTCCACGCCCCTTCTGATTAGGTTTAACGAGTCCAGACGAGAAAACTCGATGAATTTTTCATGTTTAGAGAGTCTAAAAAATGTCAGAAAAGATAACTCCATTGGGGTACCTTTGTCATGTCTTGATTACCGGGCATGGCAAAGGGATAATAGTAAGCCCGAAACAGTTCATTTTCTGTGAGTTAGTCCATTGAAGCTGGAAAAGTGAGAAATCTATGTTCGATGGACGTCTACCTCATTTTGTTATGAGTACGAGGAGACGAAGTAAACTCAATACTTTTTGTGAAATTTTAACGATTCCAACAAAGAAAAACTCGGTGCCCTCCGTGAAATTTTAACGAGTCACGTGGAGAAAACTCGGTTACTTTTTCAGTTTAAAGAGCTTTGAAAAAGAGAAAAAAATGGCTCCTTACTTTCTGTCGTGGTAGTTTAACGAGCCCAACAAAGGAAGCTCGGGGTTTTTTCAGTTTTATGAGCGAGAAAAAGATTCCTAAAAAAGAAAGCTCAGTGCTTCTTCATAGTTTTAACGAGTCTGAAGAAGAAAACTCGAGGTTTTTCGGATTAACAAGCAAGAAAAAGACCATACAAAAAGAACGCTCGATATCAACTTCATATAAGTTTAACGAGTCCGAAGAAGGAAACTTGAGGTTTTTTGGATTAACGAGCAAGAAAAATACCGTAAAAAGAATGCTCGAAGCTTCTTCGTGTAAGTTTAACGAGCCCGAAGAAGAGGACTCGAGGTTTTTCGGATTAACGAGCAAGAAAAATACCATAAAAAGAATGCTCGGAATTTCTTGATCTCTTTCTCGTCAATAGAAGGATCTATGTCGGGAATTTTCTTATGAGACCATGCAAACACATCGCGGAATTCTTTGAAAATGGATGTGAAGTGCGCAATTTCCTCAGGATTGCAAGCTTCTCCAATCTGAATATTTTCCACGATACCCGTTTTGACCGAGATATCAATGAGCATTGTCTTAGAAAGATTACCCATGTTCCCTTCTGAATCGACAGTTTGAACAGTCGTGTAAGCAGAGGGAACCATCTCAGGTGGGTCAAAGGATGGGATTTCAGTTTTTATCATGTCTGAGTCGATCATCGAAGCGCAATGGTGAAACTCTCCCCAAGGTCGTTCTTCTAAAGACATGATCTCTCGAATAGCTTCGTCTGTAGGCCAGACTTCATTGAGGAGATTCTTAGAGAGAACTGTGATGGGAGGGAGGTTTTTACTTTCGGTTGAAACCATAGCAGTGGAGGGTTCAGATGTAATTTGGATGGCTTGGTAGGCCAACTCAGCTAGTGAAAGCGGCATCTGATCTCCATAGGAATCAATGTCTGAAGGTGCCAGGATGATCCGAGGGTCGATAGAGCCATCCAAAGTGGTGGATATCATTGCAACCGTATGTGGGATCTCTAGCGGCGGGGGAGGAAAACAACCCAGTAGGGAATATGCCTTCAGAAGACTGGTACCAATACTGACGTAAGAGTCAGAACCGCCTCCTATTAGGGGTACAGTGCTACTTGGTAACGTGGAATAATCAGGGGTGCGGAAGGATAACTGATCCACTGTGACTATTTTCCCATCCAATGGAAATAGGACGAGTCGGAAGACCGAAGACACGATGGCGGTCATAGCATAAGACCAACTGCGACCGAGCAATAGATTATAGTCGAGATGGTTCTCGACGACTTCAACGTCCATGTTTACCGTTTTCCCACCTAGAGTGATGGGAAAGCTAGCAAGGTATCCTTTTGGGAGGAAGGTATGGCCATCAAAAGATTTGAGGGAATTCGATGGCAGGGTTAGAGTAGGAGAACCTAAATTGGAGTCAAAGAGTAGTTGACATAACCCAGTCGAAGCACCTTCGTTCATGACGTTACGATGGATTGGTCTCCCTTTCGACACATGCACCGGAATGCGCTGGTATGAGAGGCGAGGCTTAGTTTTTTCCTATCAAAGATAGCTAGCATGCAGGGTTCCGGGGGTCTATTCCACCAATGGCCGAAAGCAAGGCTTTCTTGTGTCGATAACAGAATACTTCGAGAGCAGACATGGCTGACGGTGCCTGCGCCAAATCTTCTACAATGTTGTAGTTTTGGGCTGCACGTGCAGAGGCGTTATAATTCATGCGTCGAAGTTTCCCTTTGGAGGGACGAATCACAAGTTCAGCAGTAGGCCATTCGATATACAAATCGTTGGGCGGCGGTGGATTTGAACTAGTTCCAGGTTCTTGAGCATCTATGGTAGGATTTCCATAAAGCTTGGCTCGAGTTTGAAGTTCAACACTCTCGATGCCATAAATGGCAGAGGGTCCTTCATCGGAAGGATGCGAACCACCATTGCCCCATTGATGGGGTTGTGGCAGATTTTCAACCATGTGTTGATGTTGCTATTGTTGATTTGGAAAAGGATTATGAAGAACGGCAGGTGTTCGCCCAGAATCCTTGTTGGCAATAAAATCGGTGCATTCTTGCAGCCGAGGACATTTGTATTTCAAGTGATCCTCCACACAGATCTTGCAAGGAAATTTAATGGGTTTATCCTTCCCTTTGTCAATTTTGGCTGCGTTTTTCTGATTAGGGTTATTCTGATTATCCGACAGCTCTTCCGAAGAAGACGTCTTTTTCTTGTTCTTCTTATTTTTCCCGCTAGGTTTTTGTGATGTTTGCACAGAATTCACCTCAGTGGTAGGAAGAGTAGTCATTTGGTGAGGGGCGGTGGCAGTCGAAGATGGTTGGGAGGTTTTCCCCCGAGACTGCTTTATGGCCACACCAAATATTGTGCCAACGAGACCGTCGGCATGTGATCTGGTTTTCTGAGTGGCGGAGGATTTGGGTTACCAGGGGCATGGAGGAGTAGATCGTATAGCGTGCCGGATTGAAAATAGATTAAATCCAAATGCGGGGCATGGCAAATACATTGATCTTCTGTAACCGCACCAGAAAGGCCAATGTCTTTAGAGATGTGGGGTAAAAGAGACTTTCAAAACCAATTGGCTAAAGGATGATCCGGGATTGGTGCTTTGACTAGCCTCCTCCTACGTCTCCATTCATGAATATGATCAGAGATGTGGGTGGCGGTGTCTTGGCACAACGAGGTTAACAATTCCGTTCCGGTTTCAAATCTAATTGGTAATTGGAAGTTATTTAGGAACTCCGTCGCTAAAGCGCCAAAAGTATTGATGGCGGCGCGTGGCAATTCAATGTACCACTTGGTGGCATTGCCTGTAAGGGTGCGGGGAAACAGTCGAAGCCAGACACTATCATCCACCATGGAATTGGATATAGACCATAGATGAAAGGTAGTGATGTGTGCGGCTGGGTCGTGCCCTTGTTTTCCGTCGAACTTCGGGATGTTAGAAGGAATCTTATGCGGTACTGGAAGCCAAAGCGGGTTGTGATTGATGGGGTCGTTAGTTAGTTTATGGATATCGGTAATGTCCAAAGCTGCCAAAAATGAAAATTTTGGATTTTCCCCCAAATCTAACCAAGGCAGTATGGGCTGACTACTTAGACCATAGGGTCCACCCATCAACGTGTTACCAGGAGGATAAGTGGGACTTTGATAAAAACTTCCTATAAGTGGAGGAGTAGGGACATATTGTTGTTGTCCATAGGGCATATTGTATTGTGGGGCAACTGGTTGGTTGCCCCCAGTATAAAAGTGCCCTCCCATTTCAGATGGAGGTTGGGGATGGTTAGTCCAAATGGATGCAATAGAGTTACCCGGAGGCATGCTACTACTTGCATAGTTTGGCAACGGCATAGACTCTACACCTATATTTGCACCACTTAAGGGAAAAGTATTGACAATAGGTTGTCCCATTTGTCCTAAGGATTGCAGGGGAAGCGAAATGTTCCCTGCTACCTGTGTGCTGGTAACACTGCCCCCTGGTATAGTGGCCAAGGGGTTTGAATTCAACAGAGGGTTCCAACCGAAAGGGTTGCTAAAAGGCACCGAAGTAGTCATACTCGTGGGAGGAGCTACCGTGGGTCCCAATGTGGTCACGGTAGAAGTAGATGCCGAAGGATTCGGTAAGCTACTGACAGCTGTGATGACCGTAGGGTTGGGAGTAGGTATATGTTTACTACTGGGGTTACCCAGTGATGGCATAGAACTGACCACCGGCGGGGAGGATGGTGGCGAACCTGGGATGGTTTCCATTGAAATCAAACCTGTGGATGCTGGTGGTGAAATGGATGTTTGTGCGACCAAAGACATATCTTGGCGTTGTGGAATCTGAATTATCACAGGCCCTAACGGATCAGTGAGCGGAGGATTGTAATGAGGTACAACCCCTTCAGTGAAAGGGTCCTCCGAAAATTCCAGATGATATGAGGCTATGTGAAAATCAAGATTAGTTAGAGGAGACTGCTCTTCCGTAGAAGGCACGGGTTCACCAAGGTTCAATTCTTCCTCAATAGTGAGAGGAGGTAGACCTTCATTTCATCGGGACAGACGGCGTGGATCGGAGGATGCCACGGTGATCTGTTTAATTTTAACAAATTTTATTAAATTGTGATGTATTATGAAGTCTCAATCACAGTAACCACACACCTAAAAAAGAAAAAAGGACTCTCTAAAATCAATCATCAAGCAGCCAGAATAGGGTGCCCTATCTGAGTACTACCGTTTGTTGGTGATGAAATCCAGTATCACAATAGTATACATAGAGGGTTGGTCGAAAGTACAGTTACGGTCACTCTAGAGCTTCGCCCAAACCTCAGACGATAGGTGTAATCACTCTTGTGAAGACAAGTACCCTCCTAAAGACCGAAGACAGAGTGGGTCCGTCTGTTTCAGGTACCAGGACATCCCGTCCCAGTCATCTTGTGTAAGTCCCTAAAAATTATGGCCACTAAAGATACCTCAAATCACAGACATCATCAGGGGGGTCCACGGTCAAGGACAGTGTGCTATATGGGCAGAATACCTAGATCCTCGATCTAGTTTCGACATCCCCGAAGGGAACCCCAATATATAACACACCCACCGGATGCAGTCGAAGGCGGGCTACCTTCTTGTGAACCCAAGTGTTGTCTCACGCTGAGCTCCGGTAAAGGAACGGTCCCGATAATATGAGTGCAATAGGATTTCGCTCTTTAATGACTCTAGTTTCAGGTTTTGAGATCTTGGGTGATTTTCTCACTGTTCCTAACCCAAGATCCTAGCTTGAACTACTGTTTGTGTGAGCTCAAAAAAGAGTAATGTGATTGATTTTATTATCGCTTGATTCTTAGTGTATTTTATTATTATTCTTGCGGAGGGGGAGTGGAGGTATGAAATGTAATGAGACTCTGACTCAAGAAACCATGCAAAACATGCTCTAAATGTTTAATTTGATGAAGAGTATTTCTACAAGGAGAGGTTTCTTTTCAACATCCATGCACTAACATTCAAATAACACGGTTCGACTTTAAAGATTCAGACTTCTATCTACCTCTTCTTAACAGTCTATGAACTGAAAATTTCAGAATTAACTCAGCTAGATGCAGAAAAAAACTAAAAAAAAAATTATTCACTAAAAAGTAAATTATTTTGACACTAACTTTTCAAACAAGAGCAAACAAACAGAAATGCCAGCTTAGTAAACAAGCACAGGGATTCAGTCAAGGAGATATACTGATGGCCAAAAAATTCTGCAGCTAAAACACAATCACAGCAGTGAACAGCAAGTTTTGGCTGAGTAACGCACTATCTCTGAGTAAAGACAGCGTTAATCCAGAGACTAATGCACTGTATTTAAGCAGAGTCAACGTTATAACGCACTGGAAAACCTACAGGGGTAGCGTTATCCAGGGAAAAATTCTTCAGATGGTCAAACAGAAACAGGATTGAACTCTGCGAGCTTTTGAAATGTCTATTGGGCATAAGTACTGGTCGGAAGGATCTGTGAACAGAGGAGAGAAGAAAGGAGGAAAGGAATAGTCTGAAAACTATGGGGAAAGTCCCCAGTGGAGTTTCCAATTCTACTATAGGGTAAAATGCTTGGGTTGTTGGTTATCGTATATCCCTCTCAGGGCTTTCCGGTGCCCGAGGCAGACAGTAAGATTAGCTGTACAATTCACAAAGATGGCATATACATGTTCATATTAACTTAAAATAACTTGATGGAATGCGATAGAGAATTACCTCTTTGACGATCTTGGAGTCCCTTGGAGAGCGCTAGGCAGCAAAACAAGAGTCCTTCTTCACCGGCTCCAAATCTTAGTCCTGCAATCAATCAAAGCACTCGTGTAATTTCTAACACAACATATATTCTATCAATTAAGCCAATATATAATGAAAATATAAATTATACCCATCTGAGCCATTCATATCATACTACGTAAATATTCAAACAATAATGACAATATTAAGCATCGAATGGACAAAACAAATACAGTTCTATTGATTTTGAAAGAAGGAGGATTACAACCGTCAGTTGTACCAAGCCCTCCTCAGCCTTCCAATATCTCTTTCTCTCAAGTAGTGAAGTCTTAGTCAACAAGCTCTTTAGGAACGTCTTTGACTCTTGGCCTTCACACTATAACATTATTCTCTACTTCAAAAGTATTCAGAACATTAGCAATCCTTCGACCATCAACTAAGAGCCTTCAGCTCCTTTTTATAGGAGAGGGAGAAAGCCATTGTTGCCTTTCTCTTTCCACTAGTTTGTAATAGAAAAAACTAAGATGTTTCTTTAATCTCTATGCTTTTTCCTCCTTGGGAGTTCAGTCTTTTATGGCAGTGACCAATAATGAATTGGTGCTTTGCAGTTTCCTTTGTGAACTGACTCTCTTGTGAGGGAAAGTCGGAGATTTAAATCATTCTCCGCGTGTTTTTTCCTTTTCAAACTTAAAACACAGGTAACGTTGCCCTCTAGTGTAAACAGAGCGTTGCCCTAGCCACTAACGTGGCACATTCACTGCTCTCATGCGTTATAATGTTCTTGTTTTGTTATATAGAGGCGTTACCTTGGCAGAAATAGGTTTAATTTAGGTCGTTGAATTCCTTCCATATTTGTCTTCTCCTCTAAGCTGATGAGGAGGTATTTTGACCTGTAACAATCATTCCATTAGGTCATGACATAAAAAATTTCCACTCGTGGTTGTCCTTATTGAATAAGCTTCATTCTCCCTCAGAAGATCATATTAGCTGACTCATTTTCTTATCTCCTTGAGCATAACAACACCTATGGAAATGCTTTGTTCACTTGGAAGTCTTTAAAGTCAAAATCTCATTCAAAGGTCACGCCAAAAAAGCAGTCCCATTAGGTCATTAGGGTTTTGAATTTCTTAAGTTCATTCCTTCATTCAAATGAAGTCGGCACATATATGAGAGGGACTAAATAAGATCATCATGATATGATTATTATACTTTCAAAGTTGTATTTTTCAGTTTAAATATTTTTATATCAAAATGTCATTTTGATATAAAATTCAATATGTAATTTATTTTTATTTATCCAAATGTAATTTCATGTTTTTATATGTAATAAATGAAATCCCAAAGTTGTCAAAGTGCAATCATGTCTAGCCCAAGTAAGCAAGGAAAGTCAAACTCCAGGTTGATCAAGACTGCAATGCCAAAAGTAACAAAGCAAAAAGAGTATCATTGTCAAAGAGGAAAAGTGAACATCAGAAAAGTGGGTAATTTAAATTAAATTTAAAATCCACTAAATCTATAAAGCCCATAAAGCACTTCAAAACAAGTCATTGTTTCCATTTAGCCATCAAGAGTCTTCAGCAAAGGAGAAAATCTGAGTTTTTGAGAAGTTTGGGTAAAAAAAAATTGGCGCTGCGTTTTTTCACCTCGGCGTTACGCTAATGTTTGAGCACTACGGTAATACCCAGGGGCGTTGCGCTAATGTTTGAGCACTGCACTAATGCCCAGTTTGGTCCCTAAGCCTCGAAACTCAGTCAAAGTGCCTCCAATCTTCAACAAATTTTCTCCAACACCTTTGACGTGTAAGTAACATGTGAATTTCACCTCCTTGCTATATTCAAGAGGATTTTCATGGTGATTTTGGTTTCTATGTTAAATTTGAAATTTGGTTAGGCTAAAAACCCTAGATTCATTCCTTATTCCCAAATTTGACACCCATAAACTTCACATTATCTTTCTACGTCACTATACACCCTACTCCTTCCCTACAACACCATATCCCTTTCTCTAAATCCCTTTTCCCCTAAACACTAATTCCTAGGCTTTCAAATTTCCTAGGTAGCCCTATCAACCCTGTAAATAAACTCTAATTCGTAATCCCTTAAAAAAAAAATTATCCCCTATCACCTCCCTAAGTTCAATAACCCCTGCCCCCATCTCCCTAAAGTTTCATAGCCCTATCCCTATTCCCTAGACCTATTTCATTCCCCATCCCCATCTACCTCATCCCTAGGGTTTCAAATCTTTCAAGCTCAAGATGTATGAAGATGATAGAGATATCAATGAGGAAAAAACACCAAATAAAAGTGATCACAAAGGAGAGAAAATTAACAGATATGAGCCAATAACCATAAAGGAACTCATGGCCTCTCCTCTCATTGTGTCTTGTTTTAAACATGTTGGTTGCTTTGAGTTTTCTGAGAGGGTGCAGAAAATTTAGTATCAACATGTGTTGACAAGGTTGTTCATCACAAATATTCATGATGGGCAGGTCACTCTTGTTGGGGTCACTTTTACCATGTCCACTAATGCTATTTCAGCTGCTACAGGGATCCCTAATGTGGGAGAGAAATGGCTTAAAAAGTTAAACCTTGATCTGAGCTATTATGAGCCATACCTCAAACCTAGATATAAGGATGATAATAAAATGGATTTCCCTTTCTCTCATCTCCTTGACCGGTATGTCCCCATGATGAAAATAATCATGAAGTAATTCACTTGTGAGGGGAGGTTTTCTAGACTCTATTCATACCATATCTGACTCCTCATGCAATTCACTAGAGTCAGAATGTTTCATATACCTTACTATCTCTCCCAAAGCATTGACAAGATGGCATACATTGTACAAAGGAGGCATTATTGTTGTCAAATTCAAGTTATTTTTCACCATTCCCTCATTAAGATGGTAGTCATGCATCAGCTTGAGTAGAAGAACATTTCATGGGACACATGCATTGCAAAGGAAGTTTTCACTACTTCACTTAGTCATCATGAGTAGAGTATCCCTTCATCCTCTCATACTCCCATATCCACTTCTCCATCTCAGCCTGCTGCTCATACATCATCACCTTGTCATATGCATTCACCTTATGTTGACCCTGCTTCTTCACCTTTCCAAAATGAAATAGCTAAATTGAATGTGTCCATTCCTTTGACAGAATTAGTAAATAATAGTCATTACAAACATCAGGTGTCTAAAATGTTGCTAGTTGATCCTTTGTCCGATATGGTTAATGTTGAAGATGACCACCCCGAGCTCATTTTCGATCAAGCTATAGATGGTCAATTAGAAGAGAGTGAGGTTCCTCCATTTTATTTAAGCCTTAGACTGCATGAGTACATACTTCATAATGTTATGTTTGATTCAGGGGCTTCTCATAATTTGATGCCTAAGGCTATTATGGAAAAGAAGGGCATGGATATCACTCGACCTTATCATGATTTGTATTCATTTGATTCTGGTAGAGTTCTCTGCATTGGTCTCATTAAATATTTAGTGGTTTCCTTAGACAAAATACCAACCAAGAATGTTTTGATGGATGTGGTGGTGGCTGATATACCTCCTCGTTTTGGCATGCTATTGTCTAGATAATGGGGATCCAAACTCAAAGGTACTTTACAACTTGACTTCTCTTATGCTACTATTCATGTTTTTGGGCAATTGAGGAAATTGTATCTGGAAAAGAAAATGAAATATATGATAATTAGTAAGGAGAAGCATATCAATCATCCAATACAGGTTGTACATACAGATCTAGGATCTTTTATTTTGTATAATGATGGTGATTTGAATGATGTAAATAATCAGCTAGTAGTGGTAGAAGATGTGCCAGAAGTTTCAGAAAGTTTTAGAGCAGTTCTTGATAAGGAAAAAGAAATGGTGTCTTCTTCTAAAACGTCTCTTGAAGAACAAAAAGTCAGAACATAACAAAAAACGAGGTGACCGGCCAAGGTAAATCATAACCAATATTAAGTTTCAACATCTAGAAGATGAAGATGGAATTTGGAGCATGGATTTCGATGGTGCTTTGGGAAAGGAAGGTGCACGAAGTGGTATTTGGATCTGAAGTCCTATTGGTAAGTCAGGTGGAATTCCAAGTAATGTTAGAGAATGCTCTTATAATTGGCTTTTGACTGTTCTAATAATGAAGCGGAGTATGAAGCATTGATCACAGGTCTCAAAATTTTGAAGAAAATTGGTGCAAAAATTATTTCGGTTTATGGTGATTCTGAACTTGTCATAAAGCAGGTGAAACGATAATATCAAGAAAAGCATCCGCGGATGAGCGCTTATATGAATGTAGTCTTGGATGTCTTAAAAAATTTTCCTGAGTATACATTAACAGTAGCGCCAAGAACTCAAAATATAATTGCAAATTCGCTTGCTACGGTAGCAAGTAATCTCAAAATTCCGATGAACTCCAGTAATAAATTTGAAATTCATGTCAAACATAGACCTAGTGTTCCGGATAATTTAAGGTACTGGCAAGTTTTTTGGGATGACAAAGAAATTAATAGCTTTTTGCAGAATGAAGGAAAGTTCAAAGATGATTTTATTGATGATGTTTGTGATGCTGATGATCAAGACATAGAGGCCAATTAGATGAATGTTTTGCAGCTGAAAGATAATATTATTCCTAGAGGTATTATACCTTTAGAGGATCTGTTTGATCAAGATGATGTGGCAAGAAAACTAAATCTGACTCCTACAAAAAAGGGTGTTGAAGACGTGAACATTGGAACAATGGATAAGCCCAAGATGGTTAAGTTGTCTAAGTCATTATCTCCCGAGGTAAAAGACAAGTACATCAAGTTGTTGTCTGAATTTTCTGATACTTTTGGATGGGATTATGCAAATTTGAAGGTCTATGACAAGAATATTATTCAACACACTATTCCCATCAAGTTGGATCAAAAACCCTTTAGACAAAAGTTGAGAAGGATAAATCCCAAATTATTTCCATCCATCGAAAAAGAGGTAAATCGATTGTACAAATCTGGTATCATTGTGACAATTTGGTTTTCTGATTGGATTTCAAATTTGGTTCCGGTAAGGAAAAATACTGGAGAGATAAGGCTATGCATAGATTTCCATAATTTGAATAAAGTATCTTTAAAGGATAATTACCCCCTTCCTAAGATGGATCATGTTTTGCAAAGGGTAGTTGGAGCATCACAGATGTCGCTGCTTGACGGTTATTCAGGTTATAATCATATTTTGGTACATGAAGAAGACCAAGGTAAAATTGCTTTCAAAAAACCTTGGGGAACCTTTCAGTATGTCAAAATTCCATTTGGACTCAAGAATGTCGGGGCTACTTTTCAGCGAGCGATGAATATAGCCTTTGCTAATGAGAAAGATGTTTTCTTAGTGGTGTATCTAGATGATTTGACAGTGTTTTCTGGTTCTTATGATCAGCATTTGTATCATTTGAGAATTATTTTTCAGAAATGCAGGGAGTTCAGAATTTCTCTGAATCTAAAGAAGAGTCTTTTTTCCATGGAGGAAGGCAAACTTCTTGGTCACATAATTTTCAAAGATGGCATTCGCATTGATCCTTCCAGAGTAGAAGCCATTCAGAAGATAGATTTTCCACTAAATAAAAAAGAGATACAAGATTTCAATGGTAAGATGAATTTCTTACGCAGATTTGTTCCTAATTTGGCTGAGCATTTGCGTGAAATGACTAATATGTTGAAGAAGGAAAGCAGTGTAAAATGGACCACTGATGCTATGAAGTCTTTCAAGTTGGTAAAGCTTACTTTAACCATAGCCCCTATTTTGGTTAGTCCAGATTATATTAGTGATTTCATAATATTTTCATTTGCATCCGAGCACACCTTGGTTGCAGTTTTGATGCAAAAGAAAGATCAGGTTGAACAACCTATTTCTTTCTTCAATCAAGCCATTAGAGATTTTTCTCTTCGCTATAACATTATTGAGAAACAAGATTTAGCCCTAATCAAATCTTTGAAAGATTTCCGAATCTATATTCTAAATTCACATACTATAGCCTATGTTCCAAATGCAGTGATAAAAAATATTCTCACACAGATTGATCCTGAAGGTCGGAGAGGTAAATGGATAGCAGCAATGCTAGAGTATGATGCATTGGAAGTAGAAGAAATTTTTTCCTCTACTGGGAAATTTAAGGGGAAAGGAGATCAAGAAGTAAGAAGGAAGAACAAAGAGGAAGCTACTACCTCGAACCAAGAAAGAGAATCACAAGAGTACAAAATAGAGTAAATGAACAAGTTAATTAAAAGCCTCTCAAATAAACTAGTGAAGCTCGAGCTAGAAGCCAAGATTTCTCTACCTCGGTCAAATCAGAGGATTCCCAATTGAGGTTTCAATCCTCAGTATCGGAAGACTCCTCTGCAACTACTGCAACGTCATAGGAAGGAGCAGCAATATCATATTCAGCCTCCTCTGTACTTGGAAGTGGAAGTGGAAGGGAAAGCTGGGGAAATTATAGACACTCAAGAGAATCAAATTATTTCTTATTGTAATGACGAAGAAGGTGAACTCACCCTACAAGGAGAAGTAGAGGAGAAGTAAATTCCTCCCGAAGGCAAAGATATTGACAATTATTGCAGACAATTTGTATATTTCATGCAGGCTCAGCTCCATAAGATATACAAACTTAGGTCCTCCTATAAGAGAAATTAGGTACAATAACATAATGAAGAGTTAGTATCAAAGAACTAAACCTCTCCTATTTCTTCAGTTAAGGGGAAGAAACCACTGGAAGATTGAGTCCTTTAGAAGGCCACTGCATCTACCTCCATGAGCCAGGAGCTTGACCCCCAAAGATTGATAAGTCTCCCTCTCCACCTATGAATTCATTTGACCACCCTAAGGAGCATGTTGACACAATTCCTACTGAAAAGGGACCAATTGTATTCAATATCCAAAAAGAATTGGAAAAGGTAAAAATCCCAGTTCCCCTAAGTGAGCTATTGAAGCAGACATCATACAAAGCCCAAGTATCTCAATTCATGCGACCCCCTAGTGCCATTCCCCTGCAAAATAGCCTAAATCTCAAGGAGGAATGACCCACGGTCATTTTTGGACCTCGTGTATAAGAGCAGGACTCGTCCACACCTCCATTCTATGTGATCCTGGTAATACATGATCTGTTGTTACACAATTGTGTGTTGGATTCTGGGGCATCACATAACCTCTTGTCGTTGTCTGTCATGGAGAAACTCGGGTTGCAGATTACAAGGCCATATAAAGACTTGTATTTGTTTGACTTCAAAAGAGTAAAATTTTTGGGGATGATAAAGGACTTGGTAGTAAACCTGGCACAGATACATGCAAAGACTGTAGTGATGGATATCGTCGTAACAGACATTCTAGCACAGATTCTTATGTTGTTATCCAGGTCCTGTGGATCCAATATTGGAGGATCAATAAAGCTTGACTTAACTTATGCCACTATCCCTGTATTCAGTGGAGAAGAGAGGAGATTGTATTAGGAGTCAAGGTTTGTGAAAATGGTCACCAAAACTGATGGCTCGACCAACTCCCCAGTATATGGTAAAGAAGGTGAATTCTCTTGCCTAATTTTGGAAGAAGACAAGATGTTCCTCCAAGAAATGAGGGTATGCCCCCCAAAATATATTGACCCCAAGAAGGAGGAAGTGAATGATATATGGACGTTGCAATTTGACAGGGCTTAATCAAGGGAAGGAAATGGCACAGGCGTCCTCCTAATATCTCCTGAGGGTTTCTTGATTCCCCTCTCCTTCAAGTTGGAATTCGAAGCCACAAATAACATGGAAGAGTATGAAGTGTTGATGTTATGATTGCAGGAAGCAAGGAATATGAACATACAGAGCCTCAGGGTGTTTTGGGATTCAAAATTAGTGGTGAGGCAAGTAAGGAGTCAATGTCAGGCAAATCACCCCTGACTTAGAGCTTATAGGAACGAAGTATGGGATCTGGTTGAAAAAAATTTCTTGGAATTTAATATTCAGTTTATGGCCAAAGACAGGAACAGAATGGTAGATTCACTAGCTGTGACGACTAGTAATTTTCGCCCTCCTAAAAACCCATTACTTATATATGAAGTAGAGGTGCAGTACTGCCCCTATATTCCAGATAATATTAAACACTAGCAAGCTTTCGAAGACGAGGAGCAGATCAGGCGCTTCATGGAGATTGTGGGAGAATTCTCCAGTTCAGTCATAGACCTGAGAGATGGGGTTGAGGTTGAAGAACCAATGATGAGATGGGAGGAGACTCTGGTTAGACAACGAATCCTTCAATTAAAATTAAATGTTATCCCTAGAGGCCTAGTACCACTGGAAAAACTTTTCTACAAGAATGACATCTTAGTGAACTCAAGCAAGTCAGTGCTCAACGAGCTAGTCATAGATTTAAATATTGGAACAGAGGAAGACCCGAAGCTGGTAAAGTTGTCGAAAGGAGTCCATGAGGAATATCAGGGGAAATACCTAGAGTTGTTTAGGTCCTACAAGGATGTCTTCGCCTGGTCATAGCAATATTTGGAGACTTTCGATGTAGATATCATACAGCACAAAATCCCTCTTAATGAATATGTCAAGCCCCATAAACAAAAGCTAAAGCAGATTAATCCAATCCTTCTCCCAGCCATTGAGAAAGAGTTCAAGAAGTTGTTTCATGAAAATTTTATCATGCCTCTAAGATATTCGGAGTGGGTAGTGAAACTAGTGCCTGTAAGGAAGAAGAACTGCGAGATCTGGCTCTGTATATATTTTTGAAACTTGAACTGGGCCTCACTCAAATATAATTAAACCCTCCCCAAAATGGATCACATCCTCCAAAAGGTGGTGGGATCCTCTCATATGTCCATGATGGACGGGTTCTCGAGATATAATCAAGTGGTTGTGCTCCCAGAAAATCAGAAGAAAACAGCACTCACCACGCCCTGAGGAACCTTTATGTATGCCTGAATGCCCTTCGGCCTCATAAATGACGGCGCTACCTTTCACCGCGCGATGGATATCGCTTTCATTGGAGGCCAAGAAAATTTCATGGTGATCTATCTGGACGATTTCACTGTCTTCTCCACGACTGATGTTGAACATATTGAACACTTGAGGTGAACCTTCGACAAATGACACAGGTATGGTTTCTCCCTGAACCCTCAGAAATCCCTATTTTCCCTGGAAGAAGGGAAGTTATTGGGACACATAGTGACCAGAGAAAGGGTGAAGATCGACCCCAAATGGGTGGAGGTAATAAATGGTTTTTGTGTAGGTAAATCCCCTCTGCGGACAGAGGCGATCCCTCTAACCCTAGGGTGGGTCTAGAAACAAGAGGACATGTTAATACTTTGATTCCTAGTTAATGAATGAAATTGAGTCGGGATAGATGTCCTACCTTTGTTCCAACACAGTTTTCGTAGTTGTGGTAGAAGTCTTCTGATCTTCGTCCCAACACGTCACGGTCCTTCGGCAGTGGTACTCAAGTGCTTGCACAAGGATCAGAAAATGATAGCAGCATACGAAACAATATTTGCATTCATGACTATCTAATTGGTCAAGAAGAATTAAACGTATTTCACAAGACTAATCGTATCAAAGCAAGACGGGAACCAAAACATCAGTCATGTATTAACTAAGAAGAGAGAAATATTTTACAACCAAAAGAGCCTTGATTTTTCAGCCTCCTTCAAGGGGTCCAGTCAAAATGCATCTCGAGCATTTGTCGAGGAATTGGACTTGGCGAAGCAATAAGCCTAGACTCTCTCTCGACAATAGGTCTCTCTCTGCTCTATCTCACACCGGCTATATCAAACTATTCAGCTATTCAACAATTTTAGCTAGCTGCATCTATGGGAGAGGAGGAGGAGGTTGGGATCCCTCAAATGGTGGAAGGGAGGCCTTATCCTTTGGGAGGTTTCTCAAAAGTAGGAAACAAGAAGCCAAAGGAAGATGCCTGATGTTATTCAGTTGAACAACTCATGCTGACTCCTCTCACGAAGTGGTTGGCAATGGAAACTTCGCTTCTATATTTAAAAAACTTTCCAAAAACAGCTCGACACGGGTAGTCCACTGAGACGCTATGCTAATGGGTGCGTGGCCCAGTGTTAATTTCTCTATGGGCGCGAGGCCATAACTTCTTGCCAGCGCTGACCCAAAATCATGTGTTTTTTATGGTTTGTTCTAGGAATAGTCAACAGAGGAAATGTCCTTCTCATGGCAAGGGATGCAATGACACTTTTTGCAAGGCATGACACTACATATAAGTCACAAAAATGGTCCTCCAATGTGCGGGATTGGTATTGCAGGGATGGTGACAAAATTTTGTGTAACAATGGCATCCCCCTACCAAGAAATAAGGAGGTGCGGGTATTTTTGGGAAGAATAAATTTCTTAAGGAGGTTCATACTGAATTATTCTAAGATCATTAGAAACATCATCGAAATGCTGAAGAAAAATAACGAAGTGAAGTGGACTCCCCAATCAAGGGATTACTTTGACAAGATCAAGCAATACTTTGTAGAAACCCCAGTTTTTGCTGGCCCAGATTATCAAAAGTCGTTCCTGATCTTTTTGTTTGCATCGCCTCACACAATCGTCACAGTATTGTTGCAAAAGAATGAGGAAGGGCATGAGAAACCCTTCACATTTTTCAGTCAAGTCCTCAGATATGCAGAATTAAAGTACAACATACTGTAGAAATAGTTGTATGCTTTGGTTAAATCCCTAAAAATATTTCGAGTATATATATTGCATTCCACCATCATAGCTTATGTGCCCATTGCCACTGTAAAATACATTCTCATGCAGGGTGACAGTGAAGGGAAAGGGGGTAAGTGGATTTCAAAGATCCAGGAATATGAAATGGAGATCAAGCCCACCAGGCTCATCAAAGGCCAGAGGTTGGCTAAGATCTTGTCGGAGTCCAATTGCCAAGCTCTGGGAATAAACTTATCAATATCAGGAAATGAGGAGAAAGGTGATACGAGTGTGCAATCAGGAATAGAAACCTCCATACAAAAAACACATGTTAAGTACCTGCTCTACCCATGGTACAAAGACACAGTGGAATACCTCTTGAATTTGGGATTCCCTCCTCATTTCAAAAAAATGAAGTACCGCACACTGCAGTTGAAGTCTCAAAATTTCACACTAGAAAACGGGCATTTTTACTGGAGAGACCTATTGGGAATATTTTTGTTGTGCCTAACAAAGCAGGAAACAGGGGAAGTGATAAAGGAGTTTCACGATGGCATAAGTAGGGGACACAACATCTGGCACGCGATGGCCCATAAGATTCTCAAAGCGGGATTCTTCTGGCCTAAGTTGTTCAATGATGTCCAAGCTCATGTTAGAGCTTGTGAGAGGTGTCAAGCGTTTGTCAAGCGACAGAAATTTTCACCTCTCCCACTGATCCAGGTTCATGTTGAAGAGCCATTCAAGAAGTGAGGGATTGACTTCATCAGTGAAATCCATCTAGCATCCAGTAACCAACATCAATGGATCCTCATCGCCACAAATTACTTTACCAAGTGGGTCGAGGTCGTGCCGGCAAGAAATTCTACAGACATGGTAGTAATCAAATTTGTGGAGGAGAATATAGTGGCAAGGTTTTTTTTCCCTGCAAAGATAGTCACAGTTAGCTCTCAAGCATTCAAGTCCATTAATTTCATAAACTTCTTCCACTGATACAACATCACGCTCAGGCACTCCATAGTGTACTACCTTAAGGGGGATGGATTGGCCAAGTTGTCCAATAAAACGTTGGTAAGGATCTTAAAGAAGACAATTAGTGAAAACCAAAAGAACTTGGATTCCCAACTGAAGTTCACACTCTGGGTGAACATGATCACAACCAAGAGGTCCATAGGGAAATCTCCCTATGAATTGGTGTATGGCAGGGCAGCGGTTTTCCCTACACAACTCGCACTACCCTTAGCTCGGTTTCTGCAAGATAGTGAAGAGGAACCGAATGCCCTCACGAGGAGAATGAATCAGTTGGTTGAGCTCAATGAAACCAAGGAGCAAGTAAATATCAGGATGGAAAGCTATCAAGAAAAAATGAAGAGTTTGTTCGATCGAAAGGCTAAGGATCGAGTATTTTAGGCAGGGGCCCTAATGCTGAGATGGGACGTCAGAAGATAAAACAAGGGAAAGCACGAGCAGTTTGATCCCCTATGGTTTGGACCATTCAGAGTGGTAGAAGCCAAGGGAAACAACACCTTCATACTGGAGAATCTAGAGGGAGATATACTTGAGTTTCCTGTCAATGGAAAATTTCTCGAGTTTTATTTCCAACACTAGCATGGACATCATCGATCCATTGTACATATCCTACCACTGTATATATTCCATTTTTTTTTTCTGCTTGATTTACTCTTTGATTATAGCTGCAAATTTTTTCTAAAATTTTCAATGATAACTCCATTCACCCAAGAAGACACAGGTGCGTGCTCTACAAGTTCTCAACGCACTATAAATAGCACATTGTCCCCATGTGAAGCCAATGTTGGCCTGTAAGCATGCAAGGCTAAGTCAGTATGGGTACATAATACCATAAGGCAAGCAAGTGACTAGTAGGGTGATCTAGAGGAGCTCTGTGCAGCCAAGGTGGCGGGTTCTCACTGCGTATCTCATAGTGGCCACGCAGCCCATCAAGCGGTGGTGCAGCTCCTGAAACAGCACAAAACACCTATTCCACCAACCTTTGGGTAGGAGGGAAGTGACGAAAACGATCCGCCAGAGGCAGTGACGTTAGCCATCCCGCAGACCAATCAGGAGAGCTCCGGGGGCTAAGACCCTGATCCGCCATATAACTTTCGACTTAACGAAAAGCCATGGTGACCACTCGTCCTACGGTAGAACACGAAGCAACGCGGAGGTAAGTAAGGTAAGGTAATTTTCCATGTACAAAGTTGGTACTATGTGTCGGGCACGAAGCCTCTCACCCACTCGGCTGCCATTGGCAAATCCTCCTATGCCACGTGTCTTCTCACTGACGTCATCCCCCCAGTTTTCACCACCGTATTTACCCTAAAAAGGACCATTTTCCCTCCTAGTTTTCTCGATTGACCGTTGTTTCTTACCATTTACATTTCCTACCAAGTTGAGCACCCCAGTAAAAATTCGCAGTTTGTGTAGTTCTCTCCTCACGTTGCTCTCGTTGCTGCCTCGGGTATTTGGTCAGTCCCTTTATTTTTTTCTTTTAATGTTTTTTAAATTATGATTGAGAAAATCAAGAAAACCACTCATGAAACCCCACAAGCCCAAGAAGTCAAAGTTGCCCCTAGTCCTAAGCCACTCATGGACTCTCAAGCCCAGTTCTACGACACCATCTACCCTTTCAATGTAGCTAACATGTGTTCTGAGCTTCTGGGCTACAAATGGCGAGGTGAGGACTTGTTTAGGGTTGTGGACTCAGGGCTTTACTACCAGATTCCCCCATCTGTCCAGCCTTTCCCTGAGTTTATAGCCTAGATCTACGACGCTTACATTAAGTGAAAAGGTATATTTATTTCCACACAGGGGACTAAGGTTCTTGAAATCACCCCTCAGATGATAAGGAAATCCTTGTTTTATCCCTCCTCTCACTATTGCGTCGAATTCATTGAAGTCGTCGTCATGTGCCACTTCTCGAACCTTCTTATCAAAAGCAAAGGGGTATCCTCGATCTAATTACCATGTCTCACATGTCCACCCTCCCGCCCACTAAAACATTCCCTATGTTGCTCTTCCGTGAAACAATCCAACCCATCCTAGCAGTCGTTTCAGGGATGTTGGAGTTAGACAATGCGGGTTGGGTAACTAACGCCTGCCTAGGGTTTCTAGACCTCATGATGCATCCCAAGATTCTATTGGACATCCCCACCTTCTTGGCCTCTGCTATTCAAGATCAATTCCAAGAGCTATCAACTTCAATTTGTTTTAGGTACTATTCTTTGGTGTTCTATTTGTTCCTGTTCACTTACGCAAACAAGTTTGAGGGCTTAAGCCTAGACAAGCTCTCTATGCAAGGTGCAGAGCCAAAATCCATTTTCGAATGGACCCTCTCAGTTCGCCAACACCCCAAAGGAAGGGGGTACACGAAATTCATCACGGATTCCTTGTCCAGGACCTATGAAATTATACATGGTAACCCTCCGCCTAGAATTTTTCCTGAACAGAAGAAGTTGCACCAGTTCAGTGAGACAGATTGTGACAGGGATTGGTATTTGTTCAAGGATCACACCGAAATCAGGGTTTATGGTTTTGAAATTCCTCCTTTCCATCTGCCAATTTTCATTTCCATGAGAATTTTTTCCCTCGAGTTCATCATGCAAGTCCTGAGTGCAGATCAAACTCATTTTGTGCCCACAAAGAAGGGATATATTATGAGGCTCCCGAGTGCAGTAAGGCCTTTTACTATCAGCTCAAGGCATGCACTTCCCCTAGCTGAGGGGCTACTATAGAAGATGAATTTCCTACAAGGATATGTATGGCACTATGACCCTAAGGGATTCATTGCACACATAAGGAAGAAGATTAAGTCTTCGACATATGAACATGAGCCTAAACCTCTAGTATAATGGACAACTAACTGTGATTCATGGCCTTTGGATACAGAGATGGAGGCCGACTCCCTAACTGCTGAAGGGAGATGAGATAGTGCACATAACAAGATGGAGGTCAAGGATCAGGGAAATTTTCAAATGGCACAGGATTTTATGGATGACGAAGAGGAGGGCCACCTCAACAAAAAGTGAATAATAAAGGGACCTGAAGGATGGGTCACGGAGTAGCCCGACGAGGAGGTCCCAGAATATATTAATCGAGGAAAAGAAAATTCGATATTCCAAGTGTCTTTTGACTCTATGTCCTTGAAGGCACCTTTAGAATACTCACAAGTAGTCACCCCAGGGGAAGGCCCTTCAGAAAGGGATTCTAGATCAGGAATGGACTAGCCAAGAGGAGAGAAGATTGAAGAAAAGAACCAGTCGGCTAGAAAAAGGTTGAAGGCAGAGCTAGCCCAGTTTGTGGACAGGCACCATACCAGGCTCTTGACAACTCTTGACGTAGAGAATGACCAGCAGGTAGTTGCAGTGCATCATTCATCTTCTCAACCTTTGCCTCCAGGTTCCAAGTATAAAGCCCTAGAAATGATACTCGAGCTTGCTTACATTCCATTGGCTGACAAGCTAAATATACACAAGGCTATTGGAGAGATGTTGCATACTGAGGTGTTGAAGCACACTCTGGATTTGGAGAAAGCTCAGAGTCGGTTAAGCAAGATGTCGGCTACCCTGAAGAGAGAAAGGGAAAATTCAAAGGCCCTTTCCAATCAATTAGCGGAATACAAGAAAATGACAAGGAGTAAAGGCACGTATCAGAACGTGGCCGTGCAAACTCTATTGCAGAAGACAGAGTTGGAAGTGCAATATTTGCGACACAAGTTAAATATTCCTCGTTCAGAGCACATCCAAATAGCGGAGTTGGATCAATTTGAAAAGGAGAAGGAAGCCCTCACAGAGATGCTCACCCAGAAGGGAAAGGAGATAACGGAGCTCAAGTGGAGGATGGCTGAGCTCCAACAAGTGAAATGGTTGTAGGTGATGGAGGCCAATTTCTCAAAAAGTGTGCACTGGAATTAGCTGAAATTTTCTTGAGAATGTTACCATCATCCATATGCATCTCCCCATGAAAACATATCGGTCAATAGATGCACAATTTTCGAGATATAATAAAAACAATTTTCTGCTTTTTGTATTTTGGCCTCTTGTAGCAAAATAGTACCCTCTTGTAGCATTTCAAAATAGCAATAAAAATGAATGAGAAAGACTTTGAAATGATGGGTGGGTGTTGGAAATGGATGAGGGTGATGGAGTGACATGGCCCTGGTCATGTTGGAGCATCTAGGAAAAGGAGAAGAAATCCCAAGTTTGACTTCCTTTGACTAGGTTTTTTACCAACTTTTTCTTTTGGTGATAACTTCCTTTTGTTGCTTGCAAAGCTTGGATAGCACCTACATTCATCAGAGAGAGATATATGGAGAAAATAATATTTTTTATTTTTTCATTTTTTCTTTTAGGCATACTAGTTGCCTCAATGAAGGTTTCAACTAGCAGGCCTACCTAGGAACCTTAAAGGAGGTTTTCACCTATGATTTTTTTTCCTTTTTTTCTTTTTCCAACCCATTGACCACCTCATGGAGGTTTTCAATCAATCAGCCAATCTCAGGTGCCTTGTTCAGTTAGGGCCAAGTTTTGGGTACAATTTTGGCTAAGTTTTGTTAAAACGCATTGCGCACAGAAAATTCAAGGAAATTTGGGGCAGGTCAAAGTTCCTTTATCATTGTAGAGGGTTAAATGGAAAACATGGGGCTTAAACCACGGTTTGAGACCATGGTATTGCGTGTATTAGTCCTATAAATGTGTAAGAGTCAAATAAATTTGGAAATCATCTTAGATCATTATATTTTCAATGAGCTATCTTATGTGATCTGATTTTTGGAAAGTTGTGTTAGTCTGGGTTGGATAGGCTCATGTTGGTTGTGTACGCGGAGACCTAGTCTTGCGTTGTGTGCAAGGACCTTGCTGATGTGTGTGCAGGAAAATATTATTGCACTGATTGAAGATAGATCAATAAAGAGAAGAGTTTTCATGAATTGTGATCTACTTTTGCGATGTTATATTTATGTGTAATGCATCAATTTACTTATATATGTAATATTCCTAAATGGAAAAGATAGGATTATAGAACATATGCACAATTCCAACCATGGTTAAATAAGAATTAAACATGTAGAACTAGAAAAAAGCCTGAATACATCAAAACATCATACATATGGGTAGAAAACAGTTGAACCATATCATTAAGGATCAACATCAAGTTAAGTACACAGTGCTCCCAAAAGCAATGCACTCAAGCCACAAGATGGCTAAAATACATTAAAGAAAACTAGCACTAGAAATGTTGTGTTGCTATTGTTGCTGTTACTGGAAACTACTGCTACTCTGAAGAATAACCATGTGTGGGAGGCTGTTTTAGTGCTCAAAAATATTCAATATTTTAACCACATACTATACTCAAAAAACCTAGGAAAACCCAGAAATGGTTTGGCCAGATTTTAACTTCGGATTTTCGGCCCTTTTTGGGTGGCACACTACACCCCTGATGTTTGAGTTACGCACTCCCTGGAGAAAACCGCTGATATGGGGCTGAAATAATGATCTATCACCTACAATAGCACCTACTCAAATCACTAACTGAAGTTCTAATCCCTTCTCCTGATCTCCAAGATAGAAGTTTGACATCTAGCTCCTCCTTTCTTTGCTCAAGTTGCAGCTGCAAACTGCACAACCGCTAGACTAGATTGTGTTTTCAAGGAGGTTGGAGTTGTAGCCTGTTTCTGGATGATGAAATAATAATAACAGATCATGTAAATGATCTCTGCAAAGTTAGGGAAAGACCCCTCACAGGATTCGAAGCTTATATTCTTGGAACTTCCTTCCTCCCTTAGATCTGCCTGGCTAGACTGTGCAATTCCTGAAGGAATTGTTGCTGCATGGAGGTGTAATATGATGGCCTGATGTCGGATATCACAATGCTGCTCTTGGAAGACTGAAATGGAAGCTCAAGGTGAAAGGATGAATCCTCCACCAGTTTCCTAACTGAAATGCTATAAACTACCTTCCTCCTCTCAAACCCTAAGACAGGAATGCGTAATTCCTAAAGTTGTATATGCATAAGAGAGGGGTTGAATGTGGCACCAATGTTGGATGATGAATAGTTGCTCAAAATAACCTTCCCAGAGTAGGCACTCAAAGTCCCCCATGGGCAAGAGCAGGATTCTCACTCGGGAACACCCGTGTGCTAAATAGCACAGTAGACTTAGCTAAACAGCTAAAGCGTGCAAAGAATTTCAAACGACAATACAATATCAAATTCCACACTAATTTGCTTTGTTGCCTTCATCTTCCTTATATGGTTGTGAGCCTTCCCTAGCCTTGGCCCACCTCATAACCGTGCTGCACATGTGGCCACTAGGCTCCATGATGTAATATTCCCAATTAACCCAAGCTAATGGGAATATTCAATTTTGTTTCATTTTTCTGTTGCATGAATAAATGTGTAAATGAGGACAATAAAAACTCCTAGAACAGCAAATAAATCAATGCCACATGTGAACAAAGATAAATCTGGGCCATTTACATAGACACTCTTATGTGTGAAAGGGACTAAATGTTTTGACTGGGTCAACCATGACCAAATCAACAACATTGTCTAGAAGGAGCGATCTTCATTGAGGCATAGCGCAGTTTTGGTTGGAGGTGGCTCATGTGAAAAGAGATATTTCATTGAGATGGTTTATGGTTTTGCAAGCTCTCAATATTACAAAAGGAAGAGGAGGACAGCATGAGAAGGTTCTTGATTGATATCATATTTCTAAATATTTTGTTTGTTTAGACATTTCTTATTCTCTTGGTTGTTTAGCATAGAATTATGTTTAGCACTGGGTGTTCCTAATCAGGAATCCCACCTCTTTCCTTGAGTAGCTCCTAGAATAGTTTGCATTTCTTGTCCACTATCAGGCATTTGGCCAAGCTCTTCTTCCAACTACAACGCAGATCTTGTTGAGGGTTTGGTTGTCTTTGTAAGCTGCAGGAAGTGGAGGCTAGATCTACTCAGATCTAGGCCATTCTAGTGCCTCTTTTTAGTGGGAAAGGCTTCTATCCCATTGGAAAGAGAGTATTGGATGATTGGAGCACCGATTTCAAATCTTGGCTTGAGGCCAAACATGTTCTAGAGCCTACAGCGCAGTTTTCATTCCAGTACTGCGTTATTTTCAAGGGTACAGTTGCAGGGTGTTTTGGCACACTTTTGGAGGAAAGATTTCTAGCGTTGGGGATCTGCTCTTCACTATGGAGATCCATGGATTTCATATCTATTCCATGTCATATTCAAATTTGATCTGAATACTATTGTATTTGCTTCAGAATTTCTGAATCATTCTGCAAATCTGCTGCATAAGATCTCAGATCTACTCCATGTACTTCACTTTTTGCTGACAGCCCCAAGTGGCATTTGAAGAGGAGCCTATCTAGTGTATAGATCTGATATAGATCTAAATTTTTATACACATATCTTCTCTATATATGAAGTGTAATCTACAGCTGTTATCAGCGAATAAAATAACGCTCTCAAGCTTGTTCAGTCAAAATATATGGTTGAAACACCTCATTTTTTAGGATTTATTCATGTAAAAGTCTTCTATTTCTATTTTACATCTTATGGGCCATAATGTAAATCTTATTTTCTGATGTAAATGACATTTTTGAGCCTCCATATTGGCCTCCTTCTCTTAATTTTCTGAACTGCGTTATTTTTGTGCAATTTTGTTTAGTATTACTGTTTGTTCCCATTTGGGGATATTACAGTGGTATCGGAGCAATCATCTTGGCACAGCCTGTAAGAAGCCAATATGTCTTCAGAAGAAGAAGAGCCTCTTATTGACAGAGAGAAGAGGTATCTCAAAAGAAGACAAAAGAAATTTGATTACACAAATGATGATAGAGACAAGGGTAAAGCCCCTGAATCTGGAAGTGATGTAGAAGAAAAGGACTTTGCAAATATCCTTTTGAGAGCCATGCAAGATGTTGCTAGAGAGATCAAAGAGATGAGATTGGACATAATCAAAGAATCTCCTAAGATATTTCATCTTGGAGAAAGCTCTGACATGTCTCACCACTGGAATGATCAACCAATGCATCAGCCACAAATTTCCCAACGCTCTGCCATGCCTACCTTTTTGGTTGTGGGAAATGAAGGGTTTCAAGAGCAAGCATCCCTTGAAGACTAATTTGAATAATATGAGTCTCAAAATCAGAGATTCAAAGATCACTTGATTTTTCAAGAGTTCTGTCACCTGAAGGACAAAAGAAGACCAAGGCATCAGCATAGAGATGGTGGATTCTCTCATAATCATGATCGACATCACTCTATAGGCAGATTCTTTCTACCCAATTTTGATGGGTCATCCAAGTGTTCTGCCAAAGCATGGGTAGAAAAACTTGACATCTACTTTTAGTTGAACAAGGTCCCTGAGATGGAGGCTATCAAGATTGCAGTGTTGCACTTTGAAGGTGAAGCACATGACTGGTGGTTCCATGGCTTGTCTACATTGGGCCATGCCAATGTGATTGCTTATTCTGAGTTCACTAGAAGAGTGGTGGAAATATTTGACAGAAGAGATCTAGAGGCACCATTCATGAGCCTTGCAAAGTTGAAGCAATCAGGTAATACAGAGTCTTATATTTCTGAATTTTTGAGATTATCTGTTATGGTTCCTGATTTGTCTGCAGCAAGAAGGGTGTACATGTTCATCGATGGTCTAGATGAACCTCTTCGTGGGTTGGTAAAATCTACCAAGCCCACTACCTTGCATGATTCCATTGAGAGGGCTAGAGACCTTCAAGATGCCTTGCCAAAAGCAAAGGAAAACTTTTAGCACAAGCCGTCTTTTCCTTCTAAAGGAAAGGAAGACAAAGTTGCTCCTTCAAAGGAGAGCTCATACAAGAAGCCTCTTGATGATGAAGTCTTGAGAGATCTAAGAAAGAAGAAGCTATGCTTCACTTTCCAAGAACCATGGGCACCTGGACATAGATGTGCTGCTGGAAAAGCACATTACATAGAGGTCTTCTCAGATATTGAGGAGGAAGAAGAAGATGAACCAAGAAGGGGTCACAGCGCTGACACTGATGGAGGAGATCCAACACCATCAAGAGATAGAAATGGAGCCTTTGCTCCTATTGGAGGGACTCTTGGATCTTTGAGGGGAGTACCTAAGTACTTTACCTTAAGCGTTCAAGGTTCAATCTTGAATCAGAGGGTTTCTGTATTGATTGATAGTGGGGCAACTCACAATTTCATTCATGCTTATCTTGTGAAAAGGAGGGCAATACCCACTGCTACTTTTGAGGGATTCTCCTTTTTGGTCCCAGGAGATAGAACAATGTAATGAATGCATTATTTCCCTTCACTTTCATTCACCATGGGGACCTACACTTTGGTTGATCACTTCTTTGTGGTTGACATACCAAACACCAATGTGATTTTGGGTGTTCAATGGTTGATTACATTGGGGAAAGTCACCATTGATTGAGAGGCTTTGCAAATGGAATGGGTGGACAAGAAGAGTGGTGAATCTCAAATGATCAAAGGCATGCATACTTACCCCTCACATAACACTTCCACACAGAAAACAGAGAATGATTTGTGCAGTGGAAGCAAGGACCTTACAGTCCCATCTATTATGTTCATGAGATTTTTGCATGGGACACTCTTATCTAGTGGAAAACTACCTGGGAGGCCACCTGACTCAGATTTGGTGGGGAAGACCTCACAACATGCTACTCCAAGCTTAGATCTAGGAGGGATTGGAGCACTTGAAGACAATGCTACAGCGCTGGGAGACTTGGGTAAGCTCAAGAAGGAGGGATATCTTCTTCCCTTATCATCATCACCCACTCTCATTGTTGGATCTGCGTTGTGGGAGGATAAGAATGGAAGGAATGGACTTCCAATACACATATTTGGCATAGGAGATGTCAAGGAGAATAACGGCAACATGACAGACATTTCTGTTGATACATCATCAGTGCTGTCATTGTTGAGAAGTTTAGATCTATATTAGAAATCCCAACTGTTGGTGGATTATTCCAAAGATCTACACACTTGTATGATACTTGATGACTAGCTGCATGAAGAGGGCTATTTAGTCCAAGGAAGATTCATCTATCATCATGGTAGAATCTTCTTGTGTAGAGCCTCCAAGCTCAAGAAGAAGTTGCTACAAAGGGCTTACCAAGAGTTCTGTTTCAGCCATATGTATTCCATGAGGATCTACAACATCATCATGAGGAGCTTTGATTGGGAAGGCTTGAAAGAAGAACTATATCAGCATTTTCAAGAATGCATATACTGTGTGGAGTTGGGGTAGCAACATGACCCTATTAAGGAGTTATTCCAGCCACCTTTTCCTTCTCTTGAAAGAGGAGAGAGATCCATGCACCACTCCATTTGTATGAGGAGTATTGTTGGTGAAGAATCTAGTCATGTAAAACATGTTTTATTTTCTGAGTATACATATTATTTCACCATGTTTATGCAGGCCATGGCTCCAAGGAGCAGTGATATATCATGTAAATCTTATGGAAAACTTTGGGCCACACAAATTTCTGAATTTGGCCACTCCCTTGATGAACAAAGGGATATTTTCTATCATGATGGGTGCTTCCCAAAAGCACCAAAAATATCTCACACTTTCAGCCATAGTGAGATAACTTGGGCAGTAAGTAAGTGGTGGGAAAACCACTTACCACACCTTGATCTGATGCAGGCAGGAGATGCACTGCACTGATACCATATGTGGGACTATGACCCACCTCCTCATGCTCAAATTTCGGTTTGTGTATATGTACTTTTGCTTCCATATATTGATGATATACTTGTACTTTTTATGGGTATGTATGGAGGGAGGATGGGAGGCATGTATGTACCACATGGGATGGAGACTCTCCATGTACCTTATGCTACATGTTTCAGGGAGAGCATTCGTTCAGCCATGTTTGTTTCATTTGAGTTCTTGACTCCTTGTGGGATGGACTATGTACATCTCATAATGACTTTGGAGGAACAATTCATGGAGGGTTGGATTGGTGAACACATAGCTTGTGGAGGAAGATTAATTTATGATGGTGTCACCAATGGAGGAGGAGAAGTGTTGCAGCACTCACCTTATCAGTTGCTTGAGGACAGGAAACATTTTGGAGGGGAGGACTGTAATATTCCCAATTAGCCCAAGCTAATGGGAATATTCAATTTTGTTTCATTTTTTGTTGCATGAATAAATGTGTAAAGGAGGACAATAAAAACTCCTAGAACAGTGAATAAATCAATGCCACATGTGAACAAAGATAAATCTGGGCGATTTACATAGACACCCTTATGTGTGAAAGGGACTGAATGTTTTGACTAGGTTAACCATGACCAAAAAAACAGCGTTGCCTAGAAAGAGCGATCTTCTTTGAGGCACAGTGCAGTTTTAGTTGGAGGTGGCTCATGTGAAAAGAGTTATTTCATTGAGATGGTTTAGGGTTTTTCAAGCTATCAATCTTATAAAAGGAAGAGGAGGACAACATGAGAATTTTATTGATTGATATCATATTTCTGAAGATTTTTTCTATTTAGACATTTCTTATTCTCTTGGCTGTTAAGCAGAGAATAATGTTTTTTAGCACTTGGTGTTCCTAATCGAGAATCCCACCTCTTTCCTTGAGTAGCTCTTGGAAGAGTTTGCATTTCTTGTCCACTATCAGGCATTTGGCCAAGCTCTTATTCTAACTACAATGCATATCCTGTTGAGGGTTTGGTTTTCTTTGTAAGCTGCAGCAAGTGGAGGCTAGATCTACTCAAATCTAGGCCATTCTAGTGCCTCTTTTTAGTGGGAAAGGCTTCTAACCCATTGGCAAGAGAGTATTGGATGATTGGAGCACTGATTTCAAATCTTGGCTTGAGGCCAAACATGTTCTAGAGCCTACAGTGCAGTTTTCATTCCAATACTGCGTTATTTTCAAGGGTACAATTGCAGGGTGTTTTGGCACACTTTTGGAGGAGAGATTTCTAGTGTTGGGGATCTGCCCTTCACTATGGATATCCATGGATTTCAGATATATTCCATGTCATATTCAGATTTGATCTGAATATTGTTGTATTTGCTTCAGAATTTCTGAATCATTCTGCAGATCTGCTGCATAAGATCTCAGATCTACTCCATGTACTTCACTTTTTGCTGAAAACCCCAAGGGGCATTTGAAGAGGAGCCTATCTAGTGTACAGATCTGATATAGATCTAAATTTTTGTACACATATCTTCTCTAGATCTGAAGTGTAATATACAACTGTTATCAGCCAATAAAATAACGTTTTCAAGCTTGTTCAGTCAAAATATATGGTTGCAGCACCTCATTTTTTAGGATTTCTTCATGTAAAAGTCTTCTATTTCTGTTTTAAATCTTATGGGCCATAATGTAAATCCGATTTGCTAATGTAAATGACATTTTTGAGCCTCCATATTGGCCTCCTGTTCTTACTTTGCTAAACTGCGTTATTTCTGTGAAATTTTGTTTAGTATTGCTGCTTGTTCCCATTTGGGGATATTACACATGAAGACTATGATGTCTCTCCATGATCTCCATCATCTCTGCATTTAATCTTCACTCCCTCCATCATGTGTGCATTTACTGCACCACTTCCTCCATCACTGTATCATTAATGCTCTATTATCTTACTTGTATTCCTCCATTATCTCCATCATCTTCATCATTAATGCTCTAAGAACTCCACTCCTTCCTCATTATTAAGTTTCTCCACTACTCAATAATGCTAATCTATTATCTAATTAACCCACATTCACACAAAAAAGTGGATTTTATTCATCTATGGGGTTTATGGGTCCCTCCACCCTTTTATTTACTTAATAAATTAAGATAAATAAGAACTCTAATGTTCCAATTAATTGATGGAAAATTGGGAATATTACAATATATCTGTTGTTGTTAATGAATGTGCATCTATATGAAGTTATGCATATGTTAGTAGAATCTTATATTTTCGGAAGTATTGTGTGATTGGTTATGATCTTTAGATAGATCATTGTAGTTGTGAAAGAGTTATTTATGTTTCTGTTGAGTAGATTTGAATAAGGACAATTGTCTGTTTCACGCACAACTATATTATAGTTAAGAGTTTTTCTATGTTAGATCTGAATTGGGTTAAGGAATTAATTTCACAGGCGAGTACCATTAGATCTGTTAAGAGGGGATAATATCCACTTCACACACTCCCTCAGAGTGCGGAAACCTGGCTCCAACACTCCCTCATACTACTTCGGGTGAGACTTTGATCTACGCAAGCTGATCACTACCGAAATGGCCAGTATTTGGAGCGTTTTTTTGGTTGCGCAGAACACTCTGAACCTAGGTCAAGACCCCTCAATCCAAAAAATTATTCTGTTGCCGGGACCAGGATCTATTTGAGGGAAGTTTGATGTGGCATCTGACAAAGAATGAATTGCAAGAGTGGCTTGATACAAGGGTGTGTGAGTTCGTGATCCAAGAAAATCGAAATCCAAAGTTATCTGTTGAAGATTGGGAGAAAAAGTATATCGATACAGAATTCCATGAGAATTTATGTGCACCATTCACTACAAAGTTACAAGAGTGGTTCTCTCAGCTTGCTAAATTTCAGACCTGGTGGAAGGATGACACGATTACCAAGTGGACGCTTGAATTGATCGAGCAAATGGAGAAATATAGAATAAGATTACCCACGCAGTAGATTATTGGAATGATAACATTCTGGGTGGATTGGTTACTAAATTTGTTGTTGACGTGTTTGTGTCATATTTTGAAGTTGAAATGATATTTTTCAAGGGGCCTAGAGGTAAGTTCATGTGCTCTTTAAAGTTGTGGATTAAGATACTATTATGTGAAAAGGGTACTCTGTGCACCCACATTGAGTGAATGTTCTGAAGATGTCCACCCAGCGCTATGTGCAGCAGAAAAACTTACAGAGAAAACCTAGAGGAATATTTTGTGTATAGTCCCATTAAAGGTAGATCTGACAGCAACGATGAATATGAAACAAGTAATTATGGTTAATCAGCACAGTTAGAAGAAAAGATCCAGAGTGTGGTTCAAATCTCGTCCACTCCACTTATGCATTCATCTCACACTATTAGCTCATCCACCCCACCTCCACCTCCACCAATAGTTTCTGATATCGCTAACTCCATGAAATTGCAGAACTTTAGGGGCGTCAAAAATGAAGAAACTGAACAATTCTGGTTTGTCACAGAGGTTGTGTGGACATCACAATAGGTCAATGATAATAATGTTAAGAAATCGCAGCTAGTTGCTGCCTTTGAGGAATGCGTGTTGGATTGGTATATGAGGTATGCATCATCAAACCCTAATGCGATGATTGATGAGCTCAAAGACTCATTGAAGGAGTAGTTCAGAAAGCCGAAATCATATGTGTAGTGTGTTACCGAATTGAAGGACATCCATCAAGAAGTCAATGAGAACGTATGGGAGGCATATCAGAGGTTGAAGCATACCATTAGAGAAGGGGTTTTTGCTATTGATGATCAGCAGCACAAAGAATGTCTCATTGCAATGTTGTTGCCACATCTACGCCTACCTCTATCCCAGCATAATATTGTGACGCAGGCTGAAGTTGTGGAAATCGCAATGAAATTAGAAGCCTCATCGGTAGAGAATATGCAGGTCATGGTTCAAAAAATCTAAACCCAGTTGGCTAATTTTCATTTATAACTTCAAAGTTTATGGAAAGAAAAAGAAAAGGACGTGTGTGCGGAGGTATGGAGCGTACACTACAAGACCGAAGGAAACTGTAAGGAGAAATTCCCTCTATTTGGTGAATATATGGAAATTGGAGGACCAAGTCTGCTTAAGACTACAGTAGGGCCGAGCAAAAACCCTACGTCATGGTGTGCAATATGTCAAGTAACTGGACAGCACGCAAGTGATTTATGTCCTAGAATTGGTAAATATATTTAGGGTCTCCAACAATTCTATTGCACATTTTTTCGATCCGTGGGACATGATGAAAAGAATTATCACAATTTTGATCTCATGGTTGAACAGGTTGCTTCTTATAGAATGAAAGTCGAAAGTAGAGGACCAAATTCACCTGCATCACCATCTAGGTGAGGTGGATTTCAGGGTAGGGGATGAGGAAAAGGAGGAGGAGCTGGTCGTGGAAGGTGTTAGATCATTTGTTATAAGTGTGGATATGTTTTCCATTATGTGCGCGAGTGTCAAAAACCGAAACATAAATCATTCAGGTATTGTCGACAAATTAATTATTTTATTGAAGATTGTTCAGTATTAATTTCAAAAATGTAAGAAAAGAAAATGAAAACACCCAAGAAAAATGTTCAAATGATGAGGGTAGAACCACATGATGAAGAACCTAGTTTGAATATTGTGACTAGAAGTGGTGCAGCAACTGGTGAAGACAAAGCAGAAAGTAAGAAGTCTACTACTGATGTTTGGGTTTGAAAATCTCCTAAGAAGGAGGGGTTTATATTACAAAGGGAAAAGGAAACCTTTGTTGAAACAAAGAAGGATTTCAGGGATCGTGGCACATCGACATCTGTGGCACCAAACAAGCTTGCCATAACTACCGTCGAAGGGACCAATGTTGAGCTAAAACCATTTTTGCAGGCCTATATTAAGCTTATGCGCAATAAAAAAGCAGTTGAGAATTTTGAAGCTTTGATTGATAGTTGCGCCGAGAAAGAGAAGCCTCATATGGAGGAAAGGGTTGTCAATAAAATTTATAGGAACAAGAGAAGGATTGGCCGAGAGATGCGCTTAATTGCTCAGATAGGTGAATTCAAGATGGATCATGTCATCTTAGATCTGGGCTTTGATGCAAATGTGCTACCAAAGCAGACATAATAGAATATGGGAGAACCTAAGCTGGAATGGTCCACAATTCAGTTGCACATGGAAAATCAACAGAATATTATCCCAATGTGTAGACTCTCTGGGGTGATAGTAGACATTGAAGGAACTGAGGGCAAACTTAGCTAACAAAAGAAACACTCTGAGTTTATTTTGCATGCAATGAAAAAAAAACTCATTTCCTTTAAGATACCATAGTCCATATTTTTCAGTTCCCTTGAGATATCGGAAGATCCATTTTACTGCAATTACATGAGATTATTTTGGTGTTGCTTGGATTTGGGCTACCTGTCTACTTGTTTGCATCACATCTGGTCATAAATAAATCATCCATACTTTGCTTGCAACATGTCAGGTTCGAAATGATTTTTCGTAATGCTTAATTTACATACTATGCTTCATACAAATTGATTCTATCACTCAATATGGATTAACTTTGCACACCACTGAAATCTACCATAATATTTCTTTATGTCAACATGTCAATGATTGATCTTCAAATGTGCCATTGTTGTTTCTTAGACTCCCCCTCTTCAATATTCAGGGAGTCATCATTTTGGATTCTTCAAAATAATGTACCACCCAGCTCTTTGGTTGGATCATCCTGAACCTTGTCATTGTCTAATTTACTTGTTCCTACCTCAATATCTTTTCCCTTTACAAATCTTGAAAGCATTATTGTTGAAACTCTCTTATTTTCTTGATCTTATTGCATTTGTTTTCCTTTCCTCTATCTGGTGTTAGGTTTTTCATGCATGGAGGATTCCATCATGTATTTGTAATCTTGAGATATGTGCCCATAGTTATGGCATTTGTAACATTCATACGATGTAAATTTACTACTACCAAATTCATGGTGAAACCTATCTTCTGATCCTGCAAGCCTGCTTCTAGGATACCTACTTCTAGGGTTTTTATTCCATTGATAATATTTATGATCATTGTACATGTTATAAGTTTGACAATACTTAGCCATAAGTCCAAATTTAGCACATGAAAAGCAATAACCATTAAACAATTTTTTGTATATGAATGAGTTATCTTGTCTAAGTGGTCTTTTGTATTCATTCCTTCTTGTAGGAGGAACTATCTCTTGATTACTTCTCAGAGTTGCGTCATTTTTAATTTTATTTTGTCCTTAATTTTGATTTGGAATTTGACTTCTCATGAAATCATCAAATGCTTTAGATCTACTTTCAAGGTTTTATTGGAGATTTCCCATTTTGTCTTCATTTCGTAGAGAGACTATTTCAGCTTCTAGTTTTTCCCTTGCCTCGTTGCTTTCTTTTAACTCATTCCTGAGTTATCCAGATTCCATCAACTACCCAAATTAACCAAGATCTTTTACTTCTATGATGTTAAAAGAATTGCATGTGAAAGAGTATGAAAAACCACATGTGCATACTTTAAAGGAGAGGAAACATAAATGAAACCATCAAATCAAAGAATGCACACAACTTGATAACAGAGTTCACCCAATGTGGGTTACGTCTTTGGGCCCTGTGTCAAGAGTGGGGAGGTCGCTTCATTAAATGTTACAATATGATTATGAGTACATTATGCATTATTTTTCACTACAAGGATGAACTCTCTTAACTATAGTGGCATGTCTCTCCATGAGACATTCTCTCATAGGAACTCTCACTCATAAAAGCTCTCCTTCAGCATGACAAAATATCAATTCACATAAAGTGGAATATAATGATCCTCTCATAAAGTGGCATACATTGATATCAACATTAAAAGCATCATCTTTGTAAAAATCAAATGAAGACATCGCAACAATGCAACTTATACCTCCAAGTTTGGGGACAGCCTAAAAATCAGCCAAACGAATGAATAAACGTCATGCACCATTGCATTCCTTGCAAAACCCGTCAAGTATGAGTATAAACTCGGCCACTTTTTGCCTTGGTAAAATCTGGGCTCCTAAGGAATCTCAAAGATTCCTTAAATATTCTCTTATGCACGTTGACGGAAATTCGGCTGCTCAGATGAAGAAAGTGATGACACCATCACAATCCTTGCGAAAAACTGAGAAAAAATAGTATAAACTCGGCATATTTCTGACATCGTCAAAATTCTGCCTCCAAGGGAATATTAAAGATTCCTCGAGATTATCCATAAATAATATTCTTTTGAATATTCCCTAACATGCTATAATAATATTCCTAGAATCTTCTATATATTTTTGTTTTCATTGGCCTTCTTGTGCCCTCATCTCTCATGTATTCTCCATCAATCTCCATGGTTTCCTTTGAACCATTTGAATGGAATTGTATAACAAAGTGTGAGGGTGAATAAGACGAAGTGTGAGGTTGGCACATTAGTTGGAATGGTCATATTAAGATACTTGGTTTTGGGGAGGTTTTGGGTTCAAAAACCATAGACTCTCGATTTTGTTTTAATATGGTTTTAAAGCCCAATTTTGGTTTTAATAAAGTTTTTAAACCATATAATATATGGTATACATATGTCCATATTGTAACGACTCCCAAAACCACGAGAATAAGACAAAAATGGAGGTTCCACCATCCAAGGCCACTTGGGCCTAATTTGAGGTGCCATTTGTCACCATGTGATTGGGCCATGTGGCAAGCCCTCATTGGTCCACATCATATGCCATCTCTACCACCTATTTTCCATGTGTTGACTTGTGATGTTGCCATCTCACATACTTGTGGGTCCACCTGGTTTGATTTCTAGGCTACCACATCATATTTGTGGGTCCCACCATGCTTGTTGACTTTTCTACCACGTGGCAGCTTATGGAATTTCCATGTGGCACCCTGGGTTAACTTTGACTTTGAATTTTGCCTAGTTTGACCAAAACTTTGACCTGCCATAACTTTCACATACGATGTCGGATTGAGGTGTCATTTGCACCATTAGAAATATTTTTACGACCTCTTCAATATTTCATTGCATTCCAAGAACTTTTATTTTTGACCCTTTCCTGAGCTCCCTTTGACTTATGAGAATTTATGGATCCACCTGGATCATTCCTCCCCACTTAGGAGCTTTTGTTCCTCCAAAATCATAAACATGATATGCAATTTGTTGCACTCCCTTGTATGTACAACAAGTTCCCTGACATGCCACACTTCCTTCTCCTTCACCTTTGTTCCTCGAAGCCATAAGCGATGAACCGAGACCTTCATCCTATGCAAACCTGTAACACAATATTTGCAAAATAAATGTTCAATTATAAGACCTATCATGACACAAGAAATCCCCATACTTACCAAGAGTTTATAACACACTCTTTGGCCAGGAATTTACATCAAAACATAAAATAAACCAATAGCCCAACTATCAACATAAAGAGGCCAAAACATATCATGTTACTTTCATAAGTGATGGAAAACACGTCATCACTTTTACAATCATTTCGTAACATATTATTTACAATAATATGTCCATGATAAACTACTTATAAATGCCCATTTCTTACCCAAAAATTTTAATGGGTCTTATTCTTGTAGCTTCTTCTTTCATTGATCAACTTCAGTGATTGGTCCTTCTTGCTGCACAGGTTCTTTCTGGTCCTCCTTTGGTCACTGCTCTGGATGGAGCTCCCAACATGTAGCTATTTGATGCCCATGCTTGTTACAATGGCTACAAAAATTATTCATCCTCCACACCTTCTTGACCTTATTCCTACCCTAATGTGGAGAAGGGTTTACAAGTCTTGTCTTTTTCCTTGCTTCCATTCTCTTCTAGCACTCGACAACCACATGGTTATACAAGCCACAAAAACTACATGGTTTTCTACGCAATGATTTCTACTCATAATTAACAATATGCTTGTAATAAAAATGAATTTTAGAATAATGATACATTTTATACCTTACTTTGGCTCTCTCTTTGTAATTCTCACGTCCATTTGGAAATGACCTGCAATCACGATCATTGGAGGATGGTGATGTACACTTAGCATCCTTCATTGTCTTGAACTTGTCGCCTGAAGATTCCCTTGTATCCTCCTTTCTGACATAGCCAAATCATGAACATCATGGTAATTTCACCACTTGGATGGGATTTGCAATGCCTTTCCCATTAGCTCTTAGGCACTTGCCTTCATATCCCATCTTCTTCATTAATATTAAACCAATGAATGTAGTGTAAAGCACCCAAATCATCATCATCATGTGAAATTGAAACTGAATAACTACCAACATTGTTAACCTCAACTATAGATTCTGAAGAGGGTGATGATGGCTTCGTTAAGCCTTCATTGTGCTTCAACTTTTCCAAGGCCTCTTACATGGCACGTAATTGAAGTTTCAATATTTGCTTCTCCTCCTTGGCTTCTTGTAGAATTCTCCTCAATTCGGCACTTTCTGCTTGAAGGATCTGGTTGATTTCTTCATTTGAATTACAAGAAGAAGAATATTCTCCCAAATATGGAGATGAAGCATCATCCTCTGCTCTCTCTTTCTCCTGTTCATTTTTATACATTTTCTCCTCATAACCTGCATACATTATATCTACCATATGTGTTTTCCTGAGGGGGTCCTCATAGACATATTTGTTATCCTCCATTTTCCTTCTTCTTTCACATTCAATCTTTTTTTATCATTCACACTCACAATTCAAATTAGCAAGAAGATCGCTCTGATACCAAACTTGATCTGGATTCCCTCAACTAGTGGAATTAGTCAAGTTATTTTACTTCTGTTATGTTACCATAATTCCATGTGAAAGAGTATGAAAAACCACATGTGCATACTTTAAAGGAAAGGAAACATAAATGCAACCATAAAATTAAAGAAAATATACAACTCGATAACAGAGTTCCCCAAGTGTAGGCTACATCTACAGGGCCACTGTCAAAAGTGGGGAGGTCGCTTCATTAAATGTTGCAAGAAAATGATGAGTACATGATGTATTCTTTCTCACTACAAGGATGAACCCTCTTAACTAGAGTGACGTGTCTCTCCATGAGACATTCTCCATAGGAACACTCACTCATAAAATCTCTCCTTCTGCATGGAAAAATATCAAACTCTCACATAAAGTGCCATACAATGATCCTCTCACAAAGTGGCATACATGGATCTCAACATAAAAGGCATCATCTCAACAGAAATCAAATGAAGACATGGAAACAATGCATCTTATACGTCCAAGTTTTGGGACGGCGTGAATATCAGCTACTCGGATGAAGAAACGTTATGCACCATCGCGTTCCTTGCAATAAACCAGCAAATATGAGTATAAACGTAACCCCTTTCTGCCTCGGTCAAATATGGGCTCCCCGGGAATATCAAAGATTCCTCAAAGATTCTCTTCTATGATCTTAATAAAATGTGGCTACTTAGATGAAGAAAATAATCACACCATCACATTCCTTGCGAAAAATTGAGAAAAATGAGTATAAACTCGACATATTTCTGATACTGTCAAAATTTTGCCTCCAACAGAATCTTAAAGATTCCTCAAGATCATCCATAAATAATATTCCATGGAATATTCCCTAACATGCTATAACAATATTCCTAGAATCTTCTTGATATTCATGTTTTCATTAGCCTTCATGTGCCCTCATCTCTCATGTATTCTCCATCATTATCCATGGTTCCCTTTGAGCCATTTGAATGGAATTTTATAACAAAGTGCGAGGGTGAATAAGACAAAGTGTTAGGCTGACACATTCGTTGGAATATTCATATTAAGATACTTGTTGTTGGGGAGGTTTTTGGTTCAAAACCCATGGACTCCCAATTTTGATATAATATGTTTTTAAAGCCCAATTTTGGTTTTAATATAGTTTTCAAACCATATAATATATGGTATACGTATGTCCATATTGTAACGACTCCCAAAACCATGTGAATAAGAAAAAAATGGAGGTTGCAACATACAAGGCCACTTGGGCCTAATTTGATGTGCCATTTTGCACAATGTTATTGGACCATGTGGCAAGCCTTCATTGGTCCACATCATATGCCATCTTTACCACCTACTTGCCATGTGTCGACTTGCGGTGTTGCCATGTCACCTGCTTGTGGGTCCATCTGGTTTGCTTACTGGGTTGCACATCATATTTGTGGGTCCCAACAAGTCTTCTGACTTTTCTACCATGTGGCAGCCTATGGGATTTCCACGTGGCACCCTCAATTGACTTTGACTTTCACCTTTGCCTAGTTTGACCAAAACTTTGACTGGTCATAACTTTCACATACAATGTCGGATTGAGATGTCATTTGCGTTGTTAGAAATATTGTGACGAGCTCTTCGTTTGGACCCTATTTTCATTGAATTCCAAGAAATTTGATTTTTTAGCCTTTCCTAAGCCCTCTTTGACTTCTGAGCGTTTCTAGATCCACTTGGATCACTGAGTGATTCTTCAATTTTTTTGTCTTCTTCTAACTTTACTCTTAGGTTGATGATTTCTTAGTCATTCCTTTTTTTGAGGTTCTTGGTGTGTTCTTTTTCTCCTTCAATTTGGCTTCCAAAGAATTACCATTTTTCCTTTCTACTTTGAGTTCTTTTATAACTATGACCACCTCGTTTTGAAATTCGATTACAACCACTTCTTCTTCTTCATCAAGTGCTTCCTTCTTTTTATGGTTGGCCATAAATAATACTCTTTATTTTTTGTATTTATCATTATCACTTTCTTATTCAGATGAGGAACTATATTTCTTGAAGAGGAAGTTTTTCTTAAACCCTTTCTTCTTACCTTGCTTGTTGAAATTCATTTGACCTTTATTTCCTTTCATAAATGTATCATTCTTATGAGGGAACTTAGCAGAAAAATGACCAATCTCACCACAGTAAAAACATTCTAATGGAATTTTTCCTTTGTACTTACATGTTCCTCTTTTCATCTTCCTCGTAATGTATGCAAATTCTTCATCTGAAAGTTCTTCTTCTTCTTCTTCCTCTTTGCAACAACTAGATCTAGGTTTGGATACATGTGTTCCCTTATCGATCTTCTTGGATGTTGTAAATGTTGTTTCTATATTAAATGAACCATTTTCCTCTTCAATCCTCATTTCATATGTTGTAAGTATCCCATGTAGTTCATCCATACTCAAGTTTCTTAAATCAAATCAATCTTCTAAGAAAAAAAACTTAAGATTAAATCTTGTTGGATGAGTTCTGAGGACTTTACGAACAATGACCTTTTTGTCAACTGGTTCTCCTAAACCTTCCAAGGCATTTTTTATTTCATCTACACATTGAAATTAAGCCACAAAGTTCTCATCTTCTTTCATCCTTAGTTGTTCAAATTAACTTTTGTAAATTTGAAGTTTTGCTTCCTTGACATTCAAGTCTCTTGCATAAATGTTTTGAAGCTTGTCCCATAGTTCCTTAGATGTTTTACAACTGAATACATTAAAATAGATATATTATGTGAGTCCTCTTATAATAATATCCTTTGCATTAGCATCATTTACGAGATTTTCCTTACCTTGTTCATTTGTTGTTGCTTTATAGCCTCGTTCGACTATTTCCCAAACCTCGTATCCTTTTGAAAGTAAATGAACTTGCATCCTTATGCTCCATAGTGCATAGTTATCTCCCTTAAGTAGAGGAACTTTATTATTGGTTTACTCCATGATCTCCTTCCAGTTTTAAAATACTACTAAAGGAACAAAGCTCTGATTCCAATTGTTGGATATATTAAGGGGGGGATGAATCAATATTTCTTAGCAATTAGAACTTTATTGATTTTTTTCAGAGCATTAGTTAGTATTTAGTTATTATTATTATTGTTCAGTGAGAGAAATAAACAAAAATACAAAAATAGAGATAGTAGGCACAAGATTTTTAGGTGGAAAACCCCCTCCGGGTAAAAAACCATCGAATTATTTTCTAATAAGTTCTTTAATCTTTAGCCCTGACTGAAAAGAAAACTACAAATTCCTAGAACTCTAGAAAATCATTCTTCTCCAACTCCCACTAGAAGGATGCCCCAACACCTTGGTTTTATCAACAGTCAGTTGAATGGATGCCCCAACACCCAAGTCAGCCACAACTCACCCTAGCACCACCCTACCTCCCTGAAGTGTTTACAGGGCCCAACCTGAATGTGACTTCATTCACCAACCTAGCACCACCCTACCACCCTATAAAGACAAAAATTAAATACAAAAGTGTGGACTCCCGTACCAGGGGAAATGATCCACATTACAATGATATTATAATGATTTTCTTTGACTGGTCAATAACACTAGGACCTAAACCCTTGTTCTCACAAACCAAGAACCTTCCCAAAACAAATTTGTATTCTTCAACTCGAGGAAATGACCTGGAATCTTTATAAATGTTGGATCCCTTACAAGGGATAATGGCCCATTTATAATGATATATAATAGTTGACAAATGACATTGACTCTTTGACAAAAATTTTACAAGACAATAAATATGGATGTGTATATTGTTGAATTGTTTTTGCTATTGGTCACTTGCTTGTTTTTCCTTTCACTGCTTGATCTATTCTTCAATTTTCACAAATTTGTTGCTTGTGACTAGCACCCTTCTTTGTTATCATTGTCATTTCATGAGTGTTTGAACTATGTTGAAACTCTACCTGCTTTAGGTGAACTGTTGTTGCTTCATACCTTCATTGCTCTAGTGGATATTGTATGAAGATGCTAGTGAATGATACTATTTGTTACAGGTCAATTTGGGCATCACTCCCAAAACCCAAATCAATATCAATTAGGGTCTATCATACTCTAAATCAGTTGCCACATGCCCTAGACAAGTCATCCCATTGATGGTTTTCCCCCATGAAATTTCCACTACTTAGATGTCAGTTGAAGTGTTCCATTGAGCCATAAACGCACCCCTAGATTACAGTAAGTTCTTTGCAGAGCATCTACTCCCATGCAAAGTTGCTTTGCAGAGAATCTAGGCCCACTTTATAGTGCATTGGTCAACTAGGAGTGAATTTTTCATAGGATTCTGGGACTCTTCCCACCCTCTAGTGGCTTCTAGAAGTTGTTCAAGCTATCACATCATCTAACTTCAAATATGGACACCATGGAGCCATTGAACCTCTTATCCTCCTATTCCCATGAAAAATGAAACCTCTTCATCCATTTTTTGAAAATCCATTCAATGATTCATTAATTTCAAACTACCTTCATCTACTATAAATTGAGCACTGATCATAGTGCACAAGGGGGGAATATTTTGAATTAGTAGAGTTATGCTGGTAAGATCACAGCTCTTTGAGGTGTTGTTTGCATGTAATGTTATGCTGCTGGAGTGATGTTTCTGATGTGATGAGGATAGGAATGAAGCTGGAGCGAGTTGACATCGAATCGATCCAACTGGTTGTAACTTCTCCTTCTACTTCGTAATAAAGAGATTTGTTCCTTTCCTAATACATGTGTTCATATTCTTATATGTGTATTTTCAAATATCATCGATTCAGTTTGATTAAGATGAACAGATCATATGCCTTTATGTTGTTTTATGTTTTCTGTTAGCCATTGCAGGTATCAATCAAGCGAGTTCAGTTCAATTGAGAGCGACGGAAGTGACAAAAGGGAGATGAGTAATAGAGAAAAGATCACAAGTAGATGTTCTTCTCTCATTTATTTATTTTAAGGAAAATGTCAAATATCTTTCTTATGTTGTTATAAGTGCGACCACCACACTTAGGTAAAAAACATCTATCTGTGGGTTTGATTTCCGTAAAACAAATTGGCAACCATACTGGGGATCGACGGATCGTCCCTGGTGGTTTTATCATTGTTCATCAACCTCTAGTAGACTTTAATTTCTTTATTTCAATCATTTGAATGTGTTTTAGTAAATGAAGTGTGTTTTATTACTTATTTTTTAGTTTCCTCTGGAACCAACGCACTATTGGTATTGACACGGTGGTTTGCATAGCATTGTTGGCTTAGGAAAAATGCTCTGCAACGCACTATCTCCCACTCAGGGGTGTGTTTCTCCTATGACCAACCAAAAATCTTCATATTTTTGTCTTTTGCAATTCATTTCAGTGTTTTGATTGTTGAGTTTTCAAGTGTTTGATTTCCTCTAGAGACCAGATTGCCTCTACTTTCTTGCCTCACTTTGGATGTTTGTTTGATCAATGTTTCTTTTTGTTTTCTTTATCATTTTCGAATAGCTCCAAAATAAAAAATTTACATTTGATCAGTTCTTTATTTTCGGAAAGAGGAATTGTCGTTTTAGTCTTAGTTTCTCTTGAAAGTATTGTTGGGTATGTGTTATATTCTTTCCACGACTAAGCACGTGCGGGGGGGGTAAGAGGGGGGGGCGATAGCCCCCCCTTTGTGCTGGGCTCAATGGGGACGTCAAACGGGGGGTGGTAGCCCCCCTTGTCGGGGTCCGGGGTAGCGCCCCGGTGAAAATTTTTGGTCCTTAATTTCCGGTGGGTAGTCCCCGTCCATGGTTTTGTGCATGGTTTTGCACATGGTTTTGGGGTACGATGGTTTTCGGCCCCTGGTATTTTTTGTAGATCCGGTCAAGGGAACTACAATTATGTTCTAATCCAGGGTTAATGGATTGGGGTTTATGTATGCTTTGGCATGTATATATACGTGTTGTAACACTAAAAGGAATATAATGAAAAATCAAGTTGGTCATCCCGATTTGGGATCCAGGGGAAAATCTCTGTGTTTATCTGTTTATGTTTTATGCTCTCGCTATTGTTTATTTTCTGTTAGAAGATTCGTGTGTAGATAATTTATGTTCAGGGTTAAAACCTAAAAGTATTGATTGATTATTTGTGCATTATAGTTTTTTTTTCGTTCATCTAAACTTAAAAGAAATCGAAAAGAAAAACATGCATTTGCATATAGGGATTGTGAGTGCTGCATAGGAATAGTTAGGGAATTTGCATTTAGATGTGCTCATTATTGATTGCTTACAATATGATTGCTCTATCCATTGTAGCTAAGATTTCATCGTCGAAAATTCATATCGAAATGAATGCTTATCATCTTTGTTGCATTCTAGGAATTTCAAATACGTCACACGATGAACCTGAAAGACAAACTTATAAGCAAGATCAACTTAAAATTTATCTGAATTAATCTAAGGGAGAATTGTCACTTAACGATAACATTTAGAGGTCTAGGCTAGAGACGTGTTTCGGCATTGTAAAATATAGCAGCTGTCATTAATTTTCTGTGATACATCCCGAGTGCAATACCTCATTCCAAGTACGTAATTATATCAGAGCTCGTCCACGTACCTTCAGGTATATCGGGCAGTGTTATAGTACAAAAATTATAACGGGATGTTCTCATTGTGCGGTTTCGCATTAGACAACACTAATACAGATTGGGCCTCCACATACCATCGAGTATATTTGGGGGGACAAAATTAGGTTGCTTACCATCCATAGGTAACCGATTCAGCCGCCTTGTACACTGTGATACACCGAACACAATATTTGGGGAGATTGTATGCCCGTACATAAGTCCTTGGTTTACTGGGGAGGTATATTGCAGTTCACAGTTACTTGGTAGATTCTAGCATTACCCTCTTTGTATTTATTTATTTTTGTATTAAAATCAATCAGCAATCATGGAAGAATATCAACCCTTTCCCCATCGTTTGCATAGGACAGTGAATAAACCACCTTTACTGTCAGAAGCTACACCTAGTAGACGAAGGCGAACTCGTCCTACCAAGTCTAATACCTATGGAACCTTTGGTGCTACATCTTCATCTAATTTACCATAGTCATCTGATCCTTTGAGTACCGAGTCTCGATTTGTTTCGACCGATCCCGGTTTATCTTCTACTGTCGAGACGAAACCCTCACAGATACCTATGGACACTAAAATCCAATCCAATGAAACGGTAAATCCATAACCCAAGCTTGTTCAACTGGAAGTCGATCTAGAACCTACTTTTCTTTTACCGGAACATCTTGATCCCGAAGTTGAACAACAATAATTTGTTCCCGTGCAACCGGTTCATCCTCACTCATCCGTAACTATTGAGTCTTCCTCTTTACCGCAAATTTTACAACCTGAAATTTATCTTGGGCCTGATGGTGAAGTACTTCCACCTAGTTTGATTTCAATAGAGGCATAACTTCAGGAAGAGACAACCCCTTCAACTCCAACTCATTTTGGGTTGGGGCTTCATCTTTATCCGTCTTTTCCTCGTTTGACTTACTCTACTCCTGTTGATCCTACTCATTCTCAAGTTCTCATAGATTTTTTAGAGTACTGGGTTATTTAACCATGGATGAGACAACATCCCAGACTGTACCATCTGTTACAACTACGACAGCATCTACTAGTGCTTCATCTTTGATGTTTTCTACGACACCTGAGTCTCATCTTTATGATGGTTTGTTCATCCCACTGGGTTACCAAGATTTAAATGGAACCTACTCTGGTGTCTCCTCTAGTCCATGGACTTCACTCATTTCATCATCTGGAATTTTATCGGGTTCATCTCTTACAAGTACTAAATAGCCTGATCCTTTATTGACATCATCAGCTTAATATTAGGTCGGTCCATCCAATTACCGTCCATCTTATCCAGCATCTGCCGAACTCCCATCATATGAAAGTAAGTATGTTCAATATTCTTATATTCCATATGTTGGGGGGAAACATATGTTCAGGCCATATGGCAGTACTCCTTCGTTTTTAGGTCAATCTTATGTTAGAATGCATGTTTTTCAATGGAAGCCTACCTTTCCTGGTCAAATGCAAACATTTGTATATCAATATCAACCAGTTCAACCTGTTGCATCCATAACTACTACGCTTGTTATTACTTCTTTGGATGTTGCTCAGTCTACTCAGGCGAGTCCTTCAACCCTTAACCCTCAAGTTTTGGGTCTACAGATTTCATCTTCCCAAGCTGGTATAAAACAACCATATATATCAGGAATTTCACAACCACAGTCTAGTTTACCCTTGTCACATGCTTCTACTGGTGCCGTCTATTCACAACCTAGTCCAAATTATCCTGGTGGGAAAAAATATTTTTATCAAATTCCATGGCAGCCACAGCAACCATTCCAACAGTTTCAAGCTTATCCAGGTCTAGTTCAACAAGCCTATCAAGGGTTTGGTCAACAAACTTACCCCTATCTGGGTTACCAACAAAAAAATCCTTATGTTGGTGCACAATGGCCTATTGCCTAGGAAATTACATCTTATCCTAGCTATGCTCAACCTGATCTAAATCAATAGTTGTTGTTTGTTGCAACATTAGAGTTACCTGATTTAAACTAGCTCACTAATGATCCCATTCATTATTTAACTTGGTCGTCGGTGATTCCTCATAAATTACCCTCTGATATTCCAAAATTCAATGGAAGTTCTGGAAAATATCCGTTTACGCGCATTATTACTTATCATATATGGTGTTCATCAAACTCCTTAAATGATGATTCTATTAAACTCTATATTTTCCAGCAAACACTCATTGGTCTGGCTGCGAAGTGGTATATTGAATTACCACGAGTTTCTTTCGATAACTTTACATATTTATCCACTACTTTTCTAACCCACTTCCAGTTACCCATCAGATATGAAACTGGAACAGAACTTTTGACCAGCATTAAATATAAAACTGCTACTCATATATCAGATCATATACATGAGTGGCGTCGTCGTCGACGAATGATTAAAATATTTGTTCTTGATCATCTTTTAGCTTAGTGGTTTATAAAGTATTTGTTGCCATCTATCACCGAGGATGTGGCCAAAGGCATTGTTGTTACTAAAGAGCAAGTAATTGCTCTTGCCCAATATCTGGATTTGATTTATACTCAGTCTAACACACTCTATGAAAATATTTGTAATGCCCCGCGACCAAATTTTACTGTTCCTCCTTCTCCATCTAGTAAGGACATTCATGCCAGTGATGGTGTGATTGGTTCTGTTAGCACTCTTTCAGCAAGTCGACCATCTGGTTCCACACTTTATCTTTCAAATCAAACCCCTATTACATTTGATCCTGCATCTTCTCTTAAAATACATGTCGTGTCATCTGACAAGGGAAAAAGTGACAAGAAACACAGAAGTAAGAAGAAGGGGAAATATAAGAAGAAACAAAATTCTCCCAGACAGGAAAATCATCTAATTCATTCGGTTCTTCTCAAAAACCTTGTTACCCTTGTTTGATATGTAACGACGATATTTTTACGCAATATTTTCCGCACCACTCAGATGTATCGAAGCTTCTTAAGACTTCTGTCACATCTGCAGTGTTGACAAATCCTTTTCTGAACTCGAAAACACATATGGTTGCTACAGATCTCGCTTCTAGTTCGCAATTTCTTATGCTATCCGCCACTAAGCCAAAAACTGATGTTTTTGTGTCTACTTGAAGTAAAGATTACAGTAATACTCTTTCATCAACGATTGGTCAGGCTATATATCAACCTACTACTTCGAATTCAACTTCGTCTAATTCAGTTCTGTCGCCTATTATTCTTGAGTTAACAATAAAGCCAGCGAAGGAGTCATTCATAAATAGACTTTCAACCCTCGAGCTCGTGCAGCTCAAAATTATAATGTAGTCGAAGATTTGGCTCAATCATCTTCTGCTATGTCAACGCTTAAGGTTCTTCAGAATTGTCCCTCCCAAAAGCAGGATTTGTTGTCGGTGATTAGTGGAATCGATCCGACGAATTCTAATCTTGTAGTATTTAACCATGTGGGTTATGTGCCACAATTACCAGCACAATTAGCATTATTTATTCAAGTACATGTCCTAAATCACCTCATTCATTAAACTATCATTGATGAAGGCACATCTACTTGTATCATGTTTATGATTTGTTGGAAGTCACTTGGCTCTATGACTTTATCACAATCACTTACGACGTTGAAAGCTTTTGACGGTCATACATATAAGCCTTGTGGAATTCTCAGTAACCTGCAAGTCGAACTAGGGGGGAAATTAGTTACTATTGAATTTGAATTTGTTGATGGACCCCTTGACTACAATATATTACTTAGAAGACAATGGTTTTACGCTATGATTGTGGTTGTATCTACTTACTTTTGTATGGTCGTCTTCCCCCATAAGGGAAGCATCACAGTCATTGATCAACTCTCTTTCTTCGCCTCTAATACCCAGGAAACTTGAAGTGTTCTGTTTGTTCATGGACCACCGCCATATCTTCAAAACATTGGTGTAGGACTCTCTAAGGATTCTTCCCTAATGGGCACCTTTTCATTACCATCACCTGCAACAGTGGCGGTGTTAGCACTGGTTTTTATTCCTTTCAAAGTTTCCCAAGAAAATGTCACAACGTGTATAGCCTCAGGCTCATCGTCATTGAATATTAAAACTTGACAGTTATTTAAACAACAAATTCATTTCCTTTTCAGCAAATGTGGGATTTAGCCTCTGAATAAAAAAATATAGAAGACATAGGAATGTGTAGCTGTCTGAGGAAAATGGCAGGTGTTTCCCAGTGTTGAATTCACTGATCAGTTTCATGTATAGGATTACATCGCCATGGGTGGTTCTCTTAGTCGGGGCCTTGCATAATTGTGTATGGTATGCCATGATGTGGTTGTCCATTACTGGAAGAATTTCCCACCCGGCGCTGTGGCAGATGTACCTTTACATGTTTCTTGTTTCCCATGCTCAGAATTTTTTCAACACAGTTGTGGTGGTCACGAGTGTCATGAACTTCCCCCACCAACAGAGGCACTGTCGTTGGCCTTATGAAGGTTGCATGATGAGTTTTAATCATATCGAGATATGGATATATCACATGATGTCGTCTTCAACGCACTCTACTGTAAACAGTGTTAGCTCTCTAGAGAATCGAGGATCAAGGACTGCAAGTTATTATGGACCAATTTTAGGCAATTCCTAGATCATGGGCAGTGTAGTTGAGGACCTCCTAAGTTGTTTTTCATGCCCAATTTAGAATTCTATGTACTTCAGAAACAATTGGTTACATATCATTGAACGATCATATACAGCCAATCCCATATTCCTTGTACTTATTGGTTGCAGTGGTTTTTTAGGGTTGTTGTTGGATAACTCTTGCTGATTTTCAGACATACCCACAAGCATACCCACAAGCTATCCTAGATTACATTCAATCCCGACTTCAGAGAACAAATAAAAGTGAAAAAATAGCGTTCTCTTGGCTATTTTGGATGGGTTTCTTGCTAGTGAGAGAACAGGAGCTCGATTCCCGGGGAATTCATGGAAAACATGAAGGGTTCGATGATCATTTTTTCAACAAATTTGCGGAAGGATCCACCCCTTTTTCCCTCGAGCATAAATTCCTTCGAGGAGAGAAGATTGATATGTGGGATACTGGATTTGAAAATTCAACTTGGAAATTCAAAAGATGATAGAGATCCAGTGTCACTTAATATTGAAAATGACAATGCCAAATAAGACATATGTTTTGGAAAGGGAATTCCAGAGACAGTTTTTTTTAGTTGATGATAAATTAAGCATACAAAATTTGGAGTTCTGGAGTTGCATTTGTGCAAATTGATGGCATGGAAACTGTTCCAGGTACTGTATCAAATTATGAAGAAATAAAAGCATCACTTATTTTGGAAACGAGTTGATAGGTGGAAATGATGTCAACACATTGTTGGCATCGGGGGAAGGCCGCTCTCCGCTTGTAAAAGAAAAGCAGAGTTGTACGAGGGATGAAGCTAAAGGAATTTGCCAAGAGAATGTGTATAATTTATCACAGGGTTATGACGAGAAACATAGTGACAGCAGTATGCTAGGGATTACTACTTTGGAAATTTCAAGTGGTTGCTTCGTTGAAACTGGTGAAAATGTTGAATCTCATAACAGAAACAAGGTTCAGGCATGTGAAGGTGAAGTATTTTTTATATATGCTCAATCAAAATGCAAAGGAATGGATGCATCTATTATCTTACAATGTTGTGCTTCTTCAAGTGGCAATGCAAGTGATAAAGATATCTTTATCACTGAATGCAATAACGACACAATATTGGATGCAAGGGAAGCTAATCATCCTAGAGAGAAGGAGAAGTTTGTTCCAAAGGTTCAAGGAAAGAAATTCACCGAATGCAATAAGGATTCTTCCATTCAAACAGATGCCCTAATAAATGAAGAAAATTCCTCAAACATGTTGTCATTGGGAGATTCCAATGTTGGTTGCTTTGTAAATGTTGAATGTGGCACTTCAGAGATGGAAAAGTGCATTACACCATGTGAATATCAAGCTTGTTTCTCAGGGGAAACAATTAGAGTTGTTGAAAGTAATAGGAAATAAAACATGGAAACTTTGAAAAGTACAAAATGTGTTGATGCAGAAGCATCTAATGGGTTTCAGCAACATTATATATCTGGAGTTTTTTTTTTATCAAGGAGGTCATTGATGAAGAATATGCCAAATTCTACCATTTTTTGGAAAAGGATTTTAGTGAGGAAAAAGGGAAATATAGTTGATTTAGGTTTTAGTGAAGATGTAACATGCAGATCAAATGCAGTTTCTAGCCCTTCTATGGTAAAACCAGCAGCTGAAGTGGAGGTACTATTCGAGGATGAGTACCAGATCGCAAAGAAGAAGAGAAGCTACACCAGGAAAGACCTAAAGGGTTTTTTATGTGTCCTTTAATCTCAAGTTTTGGTTTTAACTTCTGAAGACAATGCTACTAGCAATATTTTATTATCATACTTAGTTTTGTTGTAGAGATTGAGCCTCACAGTTTACTGTTTCGAGAGATTTTTAGTCATTTTCAAGAAAATAGATACCTTTTTAACAGATAGATAGTTTTCTAAGAAATTTGAATGCAACAGAGAAAGAACTATCTTTTCAAGGCAGAATTAGAGCTTGAACAGGAAATTTCTAAGAATTTTAAAGACAAGACTTAGGCTAAATAGATGAATTTTTTGTTCCAAGTGGTCAGTTTGTTTCTGATTTCAATCGACATAGGTGGCAAAGGATTGATTAAGTGGTAGTCATTTTCACATTTCTTGCAGCAGATTTAAGGGTTGGTTAGGTGACAGATTTGACTCAAATTCCAAGGAAAAGCATAAGTAGCAATTCATCGAATACTTTCCAGATTTTAAGGGAATAATTGGTGCAGGTGGCAGTCAGTTCCACATTTTATGCAGCAGTTGGATATCACGAATTTTAAGGAGGTAGATCAGAAAAAGTGGCAGTCAAAACAGAATTAGTTTCAAACTAAAAAGAATTCGATGCCTTTTCTTAAGCAACAATTCCAATGATTATGCAAGTTCATTTATTGGAATTTCTATTTTTAGTTTGTTTTATTAATCATTATTCCTAAAAATTCGTAACAATATGTTTTGCAGGGCTCTATTTAAGAGTCCAGTTTGTATGTAAAAGTGGAGAGAGGGTTGATGGCACAATGGCCGAGTGCCATGTTGTTGATTCTCATGCCATTCCTGAACAATGTATTATTGAACACATAATATATTCCAGTTACACTCTTGAGGATTCACAAATAATATGGTGTGTGTATTTTTTTTTCTCATGTTTCTCCATATCTCATATATTTCTTTTCAAATCTGTCATAAGAATTCTACTTCATGTTCCTGTTAGTCTTATGATGAAGCTTCAAGGCATATTGAACTATTTTTTGTAAGTCTTGTTTCAAGCGTTTCTAATTTAATATGTTTTGTTGATTATTAATGAGCATTCCTTGGAGTCGAATTAAATCCTACCTTGTGTTTTTATAATTATTTTGATCTAACAGACATATTGAACTATTTTTGTAAGTATTCACTCATCAAGATTTCCTGGCTCAAGATGTCATGTTAGTCAGAAGCATTCCCTGAAATAGGATTCATAAAATGTATAATGAAATTTTTATAAGTATTTCTTAAAATCCTTCTTTCATTAGACATTATGGGTCTATAATTTTTGTCATTCTTTCCTCCCAACAATGGATTTCTGTCCTATAGACCCATTTTCTTTCTCCCATTCTTCTAATCATTGAACTATAACGTTTGCTACCACATCATATATACGAGTGACCTCATATGTGTCAGAGCTTTTTATCTATTCAACGTTCCTTCTAGAGTGCTTGATATCCAACCACTTTCGAAAAAACCCAATCAAATTATAAGAATATCCCTCGAGCTTAAGATGTGTCTGGTCAAGTGCTTGATGCAGTCCAAGTGCTGATTCCAGCGCTAACATCTTTTGGTGTGTCTGTTGGGAGGAAAAGTTCTTGAAATGAAGTATTCTCCTGAGTCTCTTGTTTTTATTTCTGAAGATCGATTCTTGAAGGTGAACATGAATTGATAACTTGAATAGGACTGCATTTTTTCACCTGGCGACTTCACAGGGATGCAGAGATCATATTTTCAGTGGAAGTTTTGGATAAACAACTACACCTTTCAGAATTATGAAAGGGACATCATTGCAGAAGTAACATATAATGCTTTTCCTCATTCAGAATTTAATGATTTGGAGTCTTATTATAGTGCAAACATTCAATTATTTATGAGTATCCCGCATTGTGATTATTTTCATCATGAGTTGCACTATGTTATGATATGGATTCTTTCAGTTTTACTCTTAAGATTCATAATCCATATGAGGTTTTTCCAGCTATTTGAATGGTTGTATGACAAGTTCCATATTGTATGAATATTTCCATTCAAATTAGATTAGAAGTAGGAGAATGAATAAGCTCGTTGTTTTGAGAATTTTTTCAGAATATTAGAGTTCAGTTTTCAGTTTGAGTTTGGAGAAATAAGTTGCAGAATTAAAATTATGCTTTTGACTCCATTACCCAATGGCAAGGCATGCTGCTCTTTTTCAATCAATGAGTAGAATTGCAGGTTGTAGAAATAAGAGCTAGATAAGGCATTGGAACTACAATTCTTGATAGCCCGCAAGGGGCATATCATCCCCAATTAGAGCCATTGTTAGCACTGGTTTTGATTCCTTTCAAAGTTTCCCTCTCTGTCATTTTATTTGGCCTCTAGCTCCTTGTGATTTGATTCTTTCGCATCCTTTTTTCCATTTTTTCCATTTCTCTTCAATATCCTCGATCCTTTCCTTATTTTCTAAAATGCCAAATGTTCAAATTCATCCTAATGTAGATATTTGCATTCTAATGCTAAATTGCCCCAATACTATCCTATGCCTAAAATCTAGCATATCTATACTACTCTAGCCTATTTAAGTTTTATTAAAAGATAAAGTAAAAAATAATATTAATTTTATATTTTTATAAAAATATTATTATATTTTTATTTATCAAAAAAATGGCCCTTTGTTTACTTTGAGCCCTTAGCTACAACCACCATTGAACCACAAGTATAACCACAATCCAAATCAAACTTCAAGTCCAAATCCAAGTCATGAGAGGGGGAGCCCACACTTAGCGCCAAGTCCCAAGCAAATGTCACAACGTGTATAGCCTCGGGCTCATCGTCATTGAATATTAAAACTTGACAGATATTAAACAACAAATTCATTTCCTTTCCAACAAATGTGGGATTTAGTCTCTGAATAGAAAACATAGAAGGCACGGGAATGCGTAGCTGTCTGAGGAAAATGGTAGGTGTTTCCCAGTGTTGAATTCACTGATTAGTTTCTTGTATGGGATTACATCGCCATGGGCAGTTCTCTTAGCTGGGGACTTGCAGAATTGCGTAGGGTATGCCATGATGTGGCTGTCCATTACTGGAATAATTTCCTGCCTGGCATTGTGGCAGATGTGCCTTTACATGTTTCTTACTGCCCATGCTCATACTTTTTTCAACATAGCTGTGGTGATCACGAATGTCATGAACTTCCCCCACTGACAGAGGCACTGTCGTTGGCCTTATGAAGGTTGCATGATGAGTTTTAATCATATCTAGATATGGAGATATCACATGATGTCGGCTTCAACACACACTGTTGTAAACAGTTTTATCTCTTTAGAGAATCGAGGATCAAGGACCGCAGGGTATTATGGACCAATTTTAGGCAATTCTTGTACCATGGTCAGTGCAGTTGAGGGCCTCCTAAGTTGTTTTTCATTCCCAATTTAGACTTCTCTGTACTTCAGAAACGATTGGTTACATATCACTGAAGGATCATATACAGCCAATCCCATATTCCTTGTACTTATTGGCTGCAGCGGTTTTTTAGGGTTGTTGTTGGATAACTCTTGCTGATTTTTGGACATACCCACAAGCTATCCCAGATTATATTCAATCCCGACTTCAGAGAACAAATAAAAGTGAAAAATCAACATTCTCTGGGCTGTTTTGGAAGGGTTTCTTTCCAGTGAGAGAACAAGAGCTTGATTCTCGGGGACTTCATGGAAAAAATGAAGGGTTCGATGATCATTTCTTCAACAAATTTGCCGAAGGATCTACCCCTTTCTCCCTCGAGCGTAAATGACATCAAGGAGAGAAGACTGATATGTGGGATTCTGGATTTGAACATTCAACTTAAAAATTCAAAAGATGATAGAGATCCAGTGTCACTCAATGTTGAAAATGACAATGCCAAAGAAGACATGTTTTGGAAAGGGAATTCCAGAGACTGTTGTTTTTAGTTGATGATAAATTAAGCATACAAAATTTGGAGTTCTGGAGTTTCAGCTGTGCATTTTGATGGCATGGAAACTGTTCCAGGTACTATATAAAATTGTGAAGAAATAAAAGCATCACTTATTTTGGAAGGTAGCAACAATCAGAATATTTATGCAAGTGATGGAAATGAGATGATAGGTGGAAATGATTTCAACACATTGTTGGCATCGGTGGAAGGATGCTCTCCGCTTGTAAAATAAAAACAGAGTTGTATGAGGGATGAAACTGAAGGAATTTTCCAAGATAATGTGTATAATTTATCACAGGCTTATGATGAGAAACACAGTGACAACAGTATGCCAGGGATTACTGCTTTGGAAAGTTCAAGTGGTTTCTTGGTTGAAACTGGTGAAAATGTTGAATCTCATAACATAAACAAGGTTCAAGCATGTGAAGGTGAAGCATGTTTTTTAGATGCTCAATAAAATTGCAAGGGCAAGGGTGCATTTATTATCTTACAATGTTGTGTTTCTTCAAGTGGCAATGCAAGTGATAAAGATATCTTTATCACTTAAATGCAATGATGACCCAATATTGGTTGCAAGGGAAGCTAATCATCCTAGAGAGAAGGAGAAGTTTGCTGCAAAACTTCAGGGAAATCAATTCACCAATTGCAATAAGGATTCTTCCATTCAAACAGATGCCCTAATAAATGAAGAAAATTCCTCATACATGTTGACATTGGGAGATTCCAGTGTTGGTTACTCTGTAAATGTTGAATGTGGCACTTCAAATATGGAAAAGTGCATTCCACCATGTGAAGATCAAGCTTGTTTCTCAAAGGAAACAATTAGAGTTGTTGAAAGTAACAGGAAATAACACATGGAAACTTTGAAAAGTACAAAACGTGTTGATGCAGAAGCATGTAATGGGTTTCATAAAAGTTATATATCTAAAGTTTTTTTTTTATCAAGGAGGTCACTGATGAAGAATATGCCAAATTCTACCATTATTTGGCAAAGGATTTTAGTGAGGAAAAAGGGAAAGATAGTTGATGTAGGTTGCAGTGAAGATGTAATATGCAGATCAAATGCAGTTTTTGGCCCTTCTATGCGAAAACCAGCAGATGAAGTGAATTTACTATTCAAGGATGGTTACCATATCGCAAAGAAGAAGAGAAGCTACACTAGGAAAGACCTAAAGGGTTTTTTATGTGTCCTTTAAGCTCATGTTTTGGTTTTAACTTCTGAAGAAAATGATGCTAGCAATATTTATTATCATACATAGTTTTGTTGTAGATATTGAGCCTCATATTTTACCGTGTCAAGATATTTTTAGTCATTTCCAGGAAAATAGATACCTTTTTAAAAAATAGCCAATTTTTCCATAAATTTGAATGCAACAGAGAAAGAACTATCTTTTCAACAAGTAGTTATTTTCCCAGAATTTATAAAAGGCAGAATTAGAGCTTGAACAGAAAATATCTGAGCATTTTAAAGACAGGACTTCGGCCAAATACATGAATTTTGTGTTCCAAGTGGTCGATTTGTTTCTGATTTCAATCGACATAGGTGGCAAAGGATTGATTAAGTGGCAGTCATTTTCACATTTCTTGCAGCATATTTAAGGGTTGGTTAGGTGGCAGATTTGACTCAGATTCCAAGGAAAAGCATAAGTAGCAGTTCATCAAATACTTTCCAGATTTTAAGGGAATAATTGGTGCAGGTGGCAATAAGTTCCACACTTTCTGCAGCAGTTGGATATCCCAAATTTTAAGGAGGTAGATCAGCAAAGGTGGCAGTCAAAACAGAATTACTTTCAAACTAAAAAGGATTTGATGTCTTTTCTTAAGCAACGATTCCAATGATTATGCAAGCTCATTCATTGGAATGTCTATTTTTAGTTTTTTTATTAGTTAGTATTCCTAAAACTTTGTAACAATATGTTTTGCAAGGCTCTATTTAAGAGTCCAGTTTTTATGTAAAAGTGGAGATAGGGTTGATGGCATAGTGGTTGAGTGCCCTATTGTTGATTCTCATGTCATTCCTGAACATTGTATTGTTGAACACATAATATATTCCAGTTACACTCTTGAGGATTCACAAATCATATGGTGTGTGTATTTTTTTTTCTCATGTTTTTCCATATCTTGTATCTTTCTTTTCAAATCTGTCAAAAGAATTCTACTTCATGTTCCTGTTAGTATTATGATGAAGCTTCAAGGCATATTGAATTATTTTTTGTAAGTCTTGGTTCAAGTGTTTCTGATTTAATATGTTTTGTTGATTATTCATGAGCATTCCTTGGAGTCGAATTAAATCCTACCTCATGTTTTTATAAGTATTTTGATCTAGTAGACATATTGAACTATATTTGTAAGTCTTGACTCATCAAGCTTTGCTCGTTCAAGATGTCATGTTAGTCAAAATCATTCCTTGAAATAGGATTCTTAAAATGTAGAATGAGACTTTTGTAAGTATTTCTTAAAATCCTTCTTTCATTAGACATTATGGGTTTGTAATTTGTGTCATTATTTCCTCCCATAAGTGGATTTCTGTCCTTCAGACCCATTGTCTTTCTCCCATTCTTCTAATAATTGAACTACAAACTTTGCTACCACATCATATATACGAGTGACCTCATATGTGTCAGAGATTTTTATCTGTTCAATGTTCCTTTCAAAGTTCTTTAGATCCAACCACTTTCCAAAAAACCCAATCAAATTATAATAATACCCCTTGAGCTTAAGATGTGTCTGGTCAAGCGCTTGATGTAATCTAATTGCTTATTCGAGTGCTAACAGGCGGAAATCGCAAAAATAGAGACCTGCAATATGATATCTTCCACTTCATCTGACTTAAGGAAGATTCCCAATGATTCTGAAATATATAGGTTGGGTGAAATCATGCCGCTAAGTCCAATTGAGCTCGCATAGCAATTAATATTTTTGACTTATGCAGCCAATCCAAATCCTTTGTCATCGACTATTTGGGTCGATCATTCTTTGGATCATGGTACCTCTTCTAATCCTTTTTCATGTGTATTCTCAACTAATGAGAGCATTATGGAATCCATGATGTCAGAAGTAGAACCATGGGAATATTCAGATCAATAATCCCATCTTCCAGATTACAATGAAGATAGTCCAATCGAATTATATCACTGTTATGAAACCAGCTCCAAAAATAGAAGAAAAGAGAGATCAATGCCTTAGAATTCAGCCACTTCGAGGGGGAAACCTCCTTTACATTACAAAAATGAAAAATTATTGGATGATACAATTGACAAAACCTCCTTCTATATATAGGAGTCAATGGGGTCACAATATAATCCTAGCCGACCTAACAATAATAATGTAAGGGCACAATAATAACAATATTTGGGTTACAGGGGTACAACAATAAGAATAAGGGGGATACACTAATAAAAATAAGGGACTAAACTAGTAATATAGGGACCTAGCATGCCCCTCTCCTTCAACAAAGTGTTGTCCTCAACACTTGAGTAGATCTGGGTGCTTCTGTATAAAATTCCCATCCTCCCCTGTAGAATCTTCAGTGGGTAAGTTCTTTCACTTGATGAGATAATCTGAAATTGATCGATTTCGTAGCTGTCGAGTTCTTGTTTCCATGACTTTTTCAGGTTACAATATGATTTTTCCTTCCTCATCAAGTTCTGGAAATATTGTTTGAACTGGAAGTTTTTCACCTATAACCTTCTTTAAGCATGAAACATGGAAAACTGGATGCACTCGCAAAGAAGCAAGAAGCTCCAATTTGTATGCCATAGTACCAATATTTTGCAACACCTTGTAAGGAACATAGTACTTTAGTGATATTTTATTATCCTTCATAGCTTGCTTAAGGGTCATTTGTTTGTATGGTTGTAGCCGTAAAAATACCCAATCTCCTACATCAAATATTCTCTCGCTGCGATGTTGATCTTCCTGTTGTTTCATTCGATTTTGTGACGAATTTAGGCTATCCTTTAAGAGTTAGAGAACTTCTTGTTGATGCTCGATGTGATCTTCCACTACTTGAGCCTTAGAATTTTCTCTCAAAGATGATGTGATGGATGGTGGATGATATCCATAAAGTGCCATAAATGGGGTCATTTTTGCTGCAGTATGGAAGGAAGTGTTATACCACCATTCAGCGAGAGGTAACCACTTGACCCATTGTGTTTGTTTATCAGATACAAAACAACGAAGATATCCTTCCAACATTTATTCACTATCTCAGTTTTACCATCAGATTGAGGATGATAAGATGAGCTATGAGTTAGTTGAGTACCCAAACAAGAAAATAACTTTGTCCAAAAATTTCCAGTAAAAATGGGATCTCTGTTGCTCACAATAATCTTTGGGTTTCCATGTAGCTTTTTAATTGTGTCCATAAATGTAGTAGTGAATGTACTTGCTTTAAATGGATGAGATAATGCACAAAAGTGTGCATTCTTGGTGTTAGCCACCTATGAATTTTTGTCAAGCAAATAGGTGGCTAAGTTGTTTTGAGCCTTCAAGAGATATCATTTCTATGAAAATATCTCATCCCTGAAGCCTTTGTGTTTCCATTGCCTTTAAAATATCCTCACTGCTGTTTTCATCCAAAAATCCTCACTGACTGTAAAAAATTGTGCTCAGAAAGGCCTTCATTTGCCCCTTGTATCCCTGCAAAATTCCCTATTTTTACCTCTTTTCCCATATTCGAAGTGCCCCCTTTAACCCTAAAAATCCCTCCCAAAATCTCCTAAACCACCCATTTCACCCTTAGGACCAATTGAAGACCCTTCATTTGATTTTAAATCCCTCTTTCACCTCTACCGAAAGCCTCCTTTTTAGCCTAAAATGTTGTCTCTAAAGCTAAAAGACCCATTTTTCTTTATGATGGCTTAGCCCCTTTTACGGCCAGCCCCTTAACCACTTCCCCATATGCCCCGAGTGCTAATACCAAGCGCTAAGGCCTGGGCACTAATCGCAATCGCAACTTTTGGTGAGCGTATTTCTATGTTATATGAAAAAATCTTATGCGATTGGGGTTTGGCCTGTAAACCCGCGCCGCGATCTCGACTGTTGATTCACTTTTAATCTGACGGAAAGCGTCGATCGCAATCACAAATTTTAAACTGTGCCGCCCACTGCACTCCCCGATTGTGATCCCCCGATTTTAATCTCCGCCGTTGATTCCCCTTTAATCCAACGGTCCTCGCATCCCCGCTCTGATTGCAGTCGCAAATTTCAAATGGAGCCACCTTTTGTTCCTTTTGATTGTGATCCTCCGACGCAATCCTGGTCGTTGATCTCAAATAAGATCCAATGGTCATAAGCCAATCACACCATCGCTCATCGGAGTGTTGACCCTCCCATCGCTCCCCTCCGATTAGATCGTAGCCGTCGATCTCCTCTTGAGATCTGACGGTCCTGATTGAATCGCCCTCCACCCATGACCGGGTCCCACCATTCAATATCATTTTTTTGCATTTTCATACATTCTCAGTGTATTTCGTCTGAAGGCCCAAACCTTTGGTTTTACATTAAACATCGTATCATCCCGCCAAGCATTAAAATTTTAATATTTTATTAAAGTTTTTATTTTCGCCCAACTTCCACATGAATTTTTCAACCGTTTCACTACATTTTCCACTACTTTCCATCGCGTCTGTGGAATTCACCTCTGTGCGCTGCCATTATCACAGCGTTCCACTGCACCCATCCTCCCCATGCATGGATTTCTTAACATAGTTGCGCGTTTTGCAGGATACAGGCGGTGAACTCCGCCATTGCTCACAGTCACTGTTATAATGGTACAGAGCGCAGAGAAGGCTAAGTTCAGAGTTTGATATTACAGAGAAGAGCCTGGGAAGATGTTAGAAAGTGATTTTCATTGAAGGACAAATTTTAACTCTGTGAAATCCCCCAGCACCATTAAAGTTCCAAATTTCACAGACGGAGACAGTCATGAAGCAGCAAAGAGTATCAGTACAAGAGTTAAAGATGTTATAATGCACATTATTGAATATGTTAGGCCTTAATTCAGTGTTTTAAAGGAAAAATACCAAACTGAAGACCTCATGAATCACACGGAGGGCCTAATAAGTCCCAATGCGCAGAAAACAATATCATCAAGGTTTCACATTAGCAGAAGTCTCCTCCCTAGAAAGGACACAGTACTCATACTGTTTTAGTCTTCATTGTGTCCATGAGAATATTTCTGCCCTGATAGCAGTCCTAATGTTACCAGAGCATTTGTTACGCAGTATGGCAGACCCTGAATTCATTTACTTGCCTTTTGTTTAATTCACCATAGTACTACAAGTACTGCAGCGAAAGTACATCAAGAACATACATGGAGTAAATTACAGCCTGTCGAAGACCACTCTTTCTTCGGAAGAGTACCAAAGATTAATGCATAGACATTAAGACAGAATGGGCCTTGAGCCTCTTCCTCTGCTCTATTTTAATATTTCATTTAGTGCTTCATCTACCTCCTCTGCCTCTGTTCAGTTATAAAACTCATTGTAAAGGTTGTTGTTGATCGGATATCTGTGAATTGTAAGTTGTTTCTCTCGAGAAATAGTTCTCTATGTAAAGTTGTAAGATAAGCTGAGGAGATGTATTAAGACTGAATATCAAGTTGTTGGACAATGTTGTACATGACTGGTGTTTCTCTTTAATATGACAAGCACATTTCTTTGGATCCTGATTTAAAGCAGCGGTGATGTTTTTCTTACTTTGTCTCTGTTTTTCTTTGTAATTCATCACATTTCATTTCTCTAGTACACATCAGAAATCTGGCATAGGATATACCCTCGTATGGTACCCTATGTTTCTGCTCTCCCTACCTTCGATGTTTTCTGCTATATGTGTTATCTGAGTACTGATTCAAGCTAATTTAACCAGTGTAGTGGCTATATTTACTGCTAGCTGATGTATGAATTAATGAATCGGTCTTAAATGTTCTTGTTGGGTTTCAATTGAGAGAATTGGGATACTGGGAGTTTAGAATTTTGATTCTATCTCACTAGGGTCCTTTTCGGTTAATTGAAACCTTTCTATGTTCCCCTAAGTTGGATGCCGAAGAATTGAGAGTTCAAAGTCTCTCTCTCTGATCTCAGGTCTTCACCTTTGTGTTTTAATCTTTAATGTTCCCTTTGTCGAAAGAGTTCACCCTTAAGGATTTAGGTCACAGGTTTCTAATGGCATGTCATGTCCCTGGGCCTGATTCCTAAGCGGTCATCTTGGAGGTTTCCTTGCCTTTCATTTTCCTTCTTACCATTTCATACCACACTATTATCTTTAAGATCCAATGCTTTAGATGACTAGCCCAACTGAAAGCCTGCGTATTGAATAGCAAGTAAACCCTTTCCTGAATCCATTGCCCAATGGTCTCAAGTTTTCTCTGAATTATCTCTCCTTTTCCTAAAATCCTCTTTGCACATCCTTGTCTTATATTGAACCCTTCCTTTTCGATTCCCAACAACCAAACAAAACAAAACAAAGCCTCGCACTTTATAACTAGCCTAATACCTTTAAATCAAGCTTCAAAGACATATACCTTTGCCTATATAGAGAGATCCCTCTCTGGACCCAGGAGGGCTAGATCCTGAGGTCTAAAAGTGGTTCTGATGTTGTCTCATCTTTTGGTATTTCCAAACTTGTCAGAACATGGGAACCCCAACACTTGGTAAGTCTATAAAATACCCCCATCATGACACTCTTTTCTTCGAACTTAGGTAAACCTATGATAAAATCCATTGAAATATCCTCCCAACGTTGACTTGGAATGGATAAAGGTTGTAGAAGACCATGGGGTCTTAATTGTCTCAACTTTATTTTGCTGGAAAACCAAACATTCCGCTACAAACTTTTGAATATCAAATTTAAGGCCATCCCAAAAAATTCTTTCTTCACCCTGTGGTAAGTTTTTAAAAATCCTAAGTGTCCTCCTAAAGGAGAAGTGTGCAATTCCAAAAGAATATTTTCTTTTAGTTCAGAATTCTTACAATATATAAGTGATCTTTGTACTATAAGGAATCATTTTTCCAACTAAATGTATAATATGTACTAGGATCTTGTTGCAATTTTTGAATGAGTGTCCACACTTCTTCATCCTTCTTCCATTCATCCCTTGCTTCAGTTATCCAATCTAGTTGGATAATAAAAATGGCACAAAGTAATGCTTCCACCTCTTCATTCTTTCTTAAGAGTGCATCTGCAACAACATTTAGCTTCCCTTTTTTGTAGATTATTTCAAAGTCATAACCAACGTATTTTTGACCCATTTTTTCTCCTCTTCTGAAGATAGTCTTTGTTCCAGAAAGTGTTTAAGACTATCATGATCAGCTTTTACCTTGAAGTGTCTTCCCATTAGGTAAGGTCGATATTTCTTTCGTGCATGTAGTATTGCTAACATTTCCTTCTCATAAATTGATTTCTGTAAATACTTTCCTTTGAATGGACCTTCCTTCTTGCATTAAATTCCATTTCCTGAGGTGTCACATTCCACAATAAAGGTTTTTGTGAAGTCTGGCATAGCTAAGACCGGTGCTAGGCACATTGCCTCTTTAAGATGTTCAAACGGCTTAGTTGCTTCAGGAGTCCATGAAAATGCATCTTTCTTCAATAATGTTGTTAGAGGTGCTGCTATTCTCCCATCATTCTTAAAAAACTTGCGATAATACCCTGTTAACCTGAGAAATCCTTGCAGCTGCTTTATGGTTGTGGGGACTTTCCACTCCTTAATGGCATTAATTTTGTTAGGGTCTACCTTAACACCCTCGTGAGATACAATATGACCTAGATATTCCACCTATTGTACTCCAAAGAAACATTTGGATGTTTTTGCATATAATTGTTTCTCCTACAATAGTTTGAGAACCCTGTTAACATGTTGAACATGATCCTTCCAAGACCTGTTGTAGATTAGTATATCATCAAAAAATACTAGCACAAATTATCTAAGGAAGGGTTTGAAAATGGAATTTATCAACCCTTGAAATGTAGAAGGTGCATTGGTAAGGCCAAAAGGCATGACCAAAAATTTATAATGACCCTCATGAGTTCGAAATGTTGTTTTCGGAATATCCTCAATCTTCATTCTAATTTCATGATATCCTGAACGAAGATCTAACTTGGTAAAATAAATTTCTCCATGTAAATAATCCAATAATTCATCAATCACAGGAATGGGAAATTTATCTTTAATAGTGAGTTGATTGAGCTCCATATAATCCGGACACATGCACCATGATCCATCGTTCGTGTGCTCCAATACTACTGGAGAAAAGAAATAACTTTGACTAGTTTGAATTATACCAGCCTCTAACATTTCCGTAATCATATGTTCAATTTTGCTCTTTTGGACATAAGGATATCTATAAGGCCTGATGTTTGGAGGAACACTTCCTAGAATAAAATGAATAGGATGATCATGATCATGAATAGGTGGGAGTCCTTTGGGAGTTTCAAACACCTTGGAATGATTGTCAAAGACATTTTGGAGATATGGAGAAATAGAATATTTTGACGTTGGAACCTCTAGTGAGCATAATTGTGCAATTACGCCTCGTTGTTCTTTCTTCAGAAGCTTTGTCGTGACATTAGAGCTTATTATCTTTCCCGGCTTCCCTGCGATAACCCATAATTCGACTTCCTTTCCTTCTAAAAAAAAAAATTTGTTGAAAATTAAAAGCTAATGTCCCCAAAGATTGTAACCCTTGTACTCCTAGTACAACATCAGCACCTCCCGTTGGAATGGAAAGCATTGGAATATTGAATACATATTCCCCCATGGTTAGCTTGATATTATGGAATTTTCCAGAGCAATTTATAGTTCCTCCATTTGCAACCATCACTTGACATTCTAGTGTTGGGTATAGGAAACAATTCAATTCCTTGGCTACCTTACAATGAATAAAATTATGGGTACTACCCGAATCAATCAACACTATTACCTTTTTCTTCTTGATATGTCCTTCTATCTTTAGATATTGAGGAGTGGTAATTCCTGCCAATGCATTATACGATATGGTCAGAATCATTTCTTCTTCTTCTAGGGTTCGTTCATGGTGTATCTCCTCTTCTTTTGAATATTCTTGTTCATTTTCTTCCTCCTCTTCACAATCTATGTAAAATAATGTCTTCTCAGCACACTTATGACCTTTAGTGTATTTTCTTTGTTGGGGTCCTGTGATTTGGCAGATTGGCATACCAAATGAAAAGGCAACATCAGACCCACTTTGGAATCCTAGGATCTAGCCCTCTTGGATACAAAGAGGGATCTCTCTATATGTGTTTTCAAAGGATATATCTTTAAGGCTTATGATATGATATTAGGCTAGTTATGAAGTACAAGGGATTTGTTTGTTTTTGGTTGGGAATCATTAAATGAGAGGGTTATGTGAAATGAAGGAGGAAATAAGTGGAAGGATGTTTCAGCATGGGAATATAAGTCAAAAAAAAGTGCTAAACCATTGGGATATGGAGTCATAAAAGGGTTTACTTGCACAACAACTATACAAGGGTTTCCATAGGGCAAGTCATCTATATCAAAAGATCTTTTTAAGTTGAGTTTGTGGTATCAAACAGTAATAAAGGTTGTGAAAGAAGCAAACATATAAGAAAACAAAGGGAAGCCTAAGATAAAGTAAGGAATTTTAACCTATCCTGATTTTGGCATAATCTTAAGAATATAAAACATATAAGATAAAAATAAAAAGTAACCTAAGATCAGGTAAGGACTTTTAACCTAGCCTGCTTTTGGCATACTCTTAAGGGAAAACATTTTAAGATAAACATAAAAAGTAACCTAATATCAGGTAAGGACTTTTAACCTCCATACATGTATATGAAACTTGATGAGATGTAACAAGGGGTCATCAAACTTTTCATCTTGAAAAACAGGCAGGTTTTTCATCCAATCTATTTGAGGCATTTTGTGTGGGAATCCAGGGATATGATCTCTAATCATTGGGGCATATCTTCGTTGTATCCTTGGAATCATGTTTGTAAATCATAAAAGAGGTCACTGTGTCTATTCAACCAGTTCAGAGTCTTCTACCAGTGGAGTCATTTGGTCTTTTGGGAGTTGTGGAGTCGCCAAGTGGAGGATTTCAAAAATTTTAAGATGGGTTGTTGTCCACCATCAGCAATTAAATACCAATCTAAGGAGTTTTTTGGGTCTTCTGAGGTATTTAGGATGTATAAGTTATAATTTACTCAGAAGTCCCCAGTGGAGTCTCCATTACGTTGGGTCCTGTGATTTGGCAGATTGGCATACCAAATGACAAGGCAACATCAGAATCACTTTGTAATCCTAGGATCTAGCCCTCCTGGATTCAGAGAGGGATCTCTCTATATGTGTTTTCAAAGGATATATCTTTAAGGCTTATGATATGATATTAGGCTAGTTATGAAGTACAAGGGGTTCGTTTGTTTGTTTTTGGTTGGGAATCATTAACTGAGAAGGTCATGTGAAGTGAAAAAGGGAAAAAGTAGAAGGATGTTTCAGCATGGGAAGATAGGTCAAGAAAAAGTGTTAATCCATTGGGCTATGGAGTCATAAAAGGGTTTACTTGCACAACAACTATTCAAGGGTTTTCATAGGGAAAGTCATCTATATCAAAAGATCCTTCAAGTTGATTTTGTGTTATGGAACATTAAGAAATGATGTGAAAGAAGCAAACATATAAGAAAACAAAGGGCAGCCTAAGATCAGGTGAGGACTTTTGACCTAGCCTGTTTTTGGCATGCACTCAAGGGAAACATTTAAGATAAACATAAAAAGTAACCTAAGATCAGGTAAGGACTTTTAACCTAGCCTGCTTTGGCATACTCTTAAGGGAAATCTTCAAAACAATTGTTTAAGACTAAGCGAGGGACAGGGCTAACAATAAACTTCCTTGATTAGGGCTCTACTTAGCATGCAGTGAAAATATCATTCAAGAACAACATCTCAAGTTCTACTCAGTAAGACATGGGCTCACCAACATTCCTTGACTGGTTATACTCTATTGAAATCATTCCCAAACACACATTTAGAAGAAAACATAAAGATAAATCTTATCAGTGAGAAATAGGGTACTTTGCAGTAGATCCTACTCTATATTTGATGTTCTTTATCAGAGAATATGAAACACAATGGAAATATAAGGAGAATAACAATTACAGTAAGAATAACATCACCAACGATTTGGATCAGGATCCAGTGAATCTGCTTGTCTATTTGATGTCCAAGACCAGTTACATACTTTGAGTCCAATAGCTTTTACAGTCTGATACTTCTCTTCCCAGCCTACTTTATTACAACTACTCAGCAACTCTTACTCAATAACAGTTTGACAATTAACAATTCTCCAACACTTTACAATGAATCTTCAATGAGTACTTATAGGTGAGAGAGGAAGAGTGTTGAAGGAAAGATCATAAATAGTAGTTAAGACAGAGGGGAAGATGTATTCGAATGCCCATTCTGCTTAATGACCACTACATTAACTGATTGTACCATTTTAGTAGTTTTTTTGTTTTTGAGGCATATCTGGTAGGCTGGTAATAACTCCAAAGTGTGTTCTTTGAAGATAACTGTGGCCGAAGTACTCTGTTTGACCTCTGAGACAAGTAACTGTCATATTTCAGTTATGAGGCCTCCCATGACTATGCAATAACTGCTCTGATAGTTTTTAAAGAGGTTCTGTCATCAGGATGGTTGTCACGTTGTCTCTGAAAAGAAAGTAGGCCACAGGTGGCATTTTGGTTCTTTGGTGGAGTAATGGCTTCTGTAGATGTGGCATTCGAGACTACTTTTGGTCTAATTTCCCTTGTTTTAACAATAAATGGTGTCTATAGGCCTTTAACTCTGATTTACCTTTGATATTCTTGTCTTACTGCTTTGTGACTGATTTAATTATTTTATCTTGTACTATGCTTTATCCTTTTAAATCATCGGTTAAGTCCTCAATATTCTTGCTTTATTCCTTAATTTTTAATCTTCATTGTTATTTTGTGTTTTCTTTTGTATCGGTGGCTTCCATGCACTGGAGGGCTTCAATACATGATCAATGTTCATGAGGCACTGATCAAACCTTGGAACTCAAACCCTGGGTCCTTTTTCTGCGTGATTTTTCCCTGAGGATCGTCATCCTGGGCTTTGCCACTACGTCTTTGGCTGTGGGAGGGGCCTGTACATTATTGGCTGCCATTGAAAACCTGCAATTTAAACATAAAATAGCTATATAAATCCTACGTTTTGAGGGTTTTGGACTACTTCGAAGGCTCAAGGGAGGCGGAGTAGTGATGCGGAAGGGGATATATGCATAGGAGAGGGTTTCATGGCAGATGAGGGAAGAAACAGGTTTAAATTTAAATCGGGTGTGAAAATGGGAGGAAGGGCGGTTTTCACGCTGACTCTGGGAAGTTAGTGGTTTTTCCCTGGGGGAACGCGATACAGTTTAGAGGCTGACGCATGTCTCTCTAAAACCGCCTATTTTGCGTCAGAAATGCACGCTGGAGGCTTTGGGCGATTGGAGTGCATCAACCGTCCAATCTGCGGGGATGCAGATCAACGGTGGAAAGCAAGCGCGATGGGAGGAAGATGCTCGAGCGAGGAGGTAGTGGAGGACAGGTGGCGGGCGGAGAATGGTCCGGTGAACATTTATTTGGAAGGTGGGCCGAGCTTACGTAAGAAAACTTGTCGTGGAGCGGTAGTGTTATGTGCAGGGTTAGAGATTTGGGTTTTAACAGAGGCCGTCAGATGAGAGGGATCAACGGTTTTGATCTGCTGAGAGGGATGAATAAGTTTGGCGGTTGGGAGGATGGTTCAATGGGAGGAGGGAATGAGCACCATCAGATCTGGATTAGGTCGACGGCTGAGATAAACTACGGGGGGATGGAGGATACGGACGGGTTTGCGGATCGGGTGCCTCCGCAGTAAATCTCAGCCATTGGATGAAAATCTTCTGTCGTTAAGAGAGTCAACTACGGGGGCACTGGGGATTACGGGCTACCTTGGTCGGGTGCCCCCGTAGTGAGCCTGAGCCGTTAGATTGCCACGATCAATGGTGGAGATTGTATCGGGGGCATATTTGTCGGAGTGGGGAGTTATGAAGGAAAGGGGCTAGAAGGAAAGGAGCAGGAAAGGGTCTTGTGGGTGGAGCGAAGGACCGGGAGCAAAAGTAGAAGGGGCTAAAAGATTTAGCCGATGGTCATAAACATTGGGTTATATGGTGAAAAGGGTTAGGGCTGAAGGCCAAAAAGGGCTTAGAGCCTTATGTTTGAAAAAGGTCGGAATAGGCCAAAAAATGGGTTTTTTTAAGGCCTATAAAGGGTTCCGATAGGTAAAGAGGGATGTTTTAAACCATAAAAAAGGGGGTTTTTCATAGGTTTAAAGGATTTTTATGAGAAAATTAGGGTAAATGAGGGAAAAAAGGGGGGCTTTTAAGAGGAAAAATGAGTGGTTAGGATAGGTAAACATGGTTGAAAAAGTGGGTGAAAATGAATTTATGGAATGATGGAAAATGTCTTTAAAAACAATTTCTTTTGTAACAGCAGGGCTTCTTTGAAAAATATCTTGTGGAAACAGCAGTGAAGATGATTTGTAAGATAAAAGACACCAAGAAGGCTTCAAGAACTAGCAGTTTTCCATGAAGATTTCTTCTTGAAGGCTTAAGAACATATTTAGCCATCATTTGCTGTGACAAAATTTACTGATGGCTAACAGCTATCACAACTATAGAAAAGCCCTTTTTCTCTTTTTTCTTCCAATTTTTGTGGTGTCAACCTTGTAGGTTGTGGAAGTCTAGGAGTAGCAACACTTCCATCTTTATAGATGTGAGTGGTAGGCTTCCTTGTCACCATAATTTTACATTCAAATTTTTCTTTCTAGCCCGAATGCCTTCTCCAATGAATCAAGTTCCCAAATGCGAACCTCATGTTGGATGTTATCCTTTAAAGTCCCTATGAAGACATAAATCTTGTGTTCCTCTGGAATATCAGTTACACTTATATTCAATTTTTGGAAGTCCTCAATGTGCTCCACCGCTAAACCCTTTTTTTTGAGATTTATCAGTTAGCTAAAAAAGGTGTTGCTCTTTATATCCTCATAATGTGCTATTATTTCCTCCGTAAAAATTGACCAAGTGAAAAAAAATTTACGGGAGAAAAGCCATCGATACCATACAAATGTATTTTTTTCTAAATATAAAGTTGCAATGCGTACCTTTTGTGTGTTTTGCGCATTATTGAGATCAAAATATTGCTCCATCTGTAGTATCCATGTTACAGGATCCTTGCCATCAAACTTCCTCATACCGATCTTTGGAATATGGTGGTCTTCCATCCAACATTAGATTTTATGAAATCACGATTAACATTTATTTTATTCTCATCATGAGTTTCCTCTACTATCTTTTTGCCATTAGGAAAAATTTATTATATCAACTTTATCAAACCTTCCATGTTTGCTTTTAGATCATTCTTCATGTTTTCCATTTTTTCATCGATCTTAGCTTCCATGTCATCCATCTTAGCTTCCATGCCAACTTCCATGCCAAACATATTAGCTTCCATGCCTTTCTTCAAACCATCCATCTTAGCTTCCACACCTTTCTTCAAAACTTCATTTTCATTTTTTGTTGCTTTTTACGAGAGCGAAATTTGGTGCATTTGCTCTTGTAATTTTGATATGTCATGTTGCTCTTCTTCATCTTCATGAGTCATAGTAGAGCCTTTTGAAGGCTTAATCGGTGATGAATTATTTTTAGGGGGAATTTTATAACCCAATACTGATATCTATTCTATAATATGCCCTTGGAATCAATTCAAACTGATTCTTCAAAAAAGGCTTATGCAATTCAGGAAAAAAAATACACACCTTTTTCTTGCTTTTGAGGAGCTCGATATTAAAACTGAATCTCTATGATTTAAGATTTTCAATATCTAAAATTTGGTCTTGTAGTAGCCCTCTGAATCTTCTTTCGAATGCCACAGGTCTGACCTGATTTGGATTCTTCAAGGAAAAGTTATGCCCAATCTCCCACAATGACATAATTATGGACTAGTTCAGTACAGTGAACTTGTACGGTGTGCCACATGTCACTATTTCCTCCTTTGGCTCTCGAATTGATAGTCTGTGTACTTGCGGAAATTTTTTACATAATTCCAATCTGATGCTTAGAGAGAGAGTTATGATTATTTTCCCATGGTCATCTCTTTGAGATGAAATTCGGGAGCCTGAACAAACCCTAACTTCCACAGATCATATCTCCGAAAATATTGTGAACCAAGATCTGAATTTTTTATACGACGTTCCTCACGATTTTCGTCTTCGCTCTGTAAAAAATTAAGCTTTTGAACCTTCGTAGAAACAAATATATAGCAAAAATTTCACAATGACTTGTTTAGGTGAAATTCGGGAGCCTGAAACAAACCCTAACTTCCACAGATCATATCTCTGAAAATATTGCGTACCAAGATCAAAAAATTTTACACGACGTTCCTCAGGATTTCGGCTTCACTCTGTAAAAATTTCAGCTTCTGAACCTTCGTATAAAAAAATTTATAATGAAAATTCCATGATGACCTGTTTGTAGCAGCGAAACCCTAGAATCCAAAGCTCTGATTCCAAATGTTATGAAACTAGCTCAAAAAATAGAAGAAAAGAGAGATCAACGCCTTAGAATTCAGCCACTCTGAGGGGGAAACCTCCTTTACATTAAATAAATGAAAAATTATTGGATGATACAAAAGACAAAACCTCCTTCTATATATAGGAGTCCATGGCATCACAATATAATCCTAGCCAACCTAACAATAAGAATGTAAGGGCACAATAATAACAATATTTCCGTTACAAGGGTACAACAATAAAAATAAGGGGGATACACTAATAACAATAAGGGACTAAACTAGTAATAATCGAACTATAATTGATGAAGGCGCATCTACTTGTATCATGTTTATGAGTTGCTCGAAGTCACTTGGCTCGTCGATTTTATCACAATCACCTAAGACGTTGAAATATTTTGACGGTCGTACATATAAGCCTTGTGGAATTCTCAGTAACCTGCTAGTCGAACTAGGGGGGAAATCAGTTAATATTGAAGTTGAATTCGTTGACGGACCCCTTAACTACAATATATTACTTGGAAGACCGTGTGTTTACGCTCTGGTCGCAGTTATATCTACTTAATTTCGTATGATTGTCTTCCCCCACAAGGGAAGAATCATAGTCATTGATCAACTCTTTTTCTTCGTCTCTGGTTCCCAGGAAACTTGAAGCATTATGTTTGTTCACGGACCACTGCCATCCCTTCAGAACATTGGTGTAGGACTCTTTAAGGATTCTTCCCTAATGGGCACCTTTTCGTTACCGTCACCTGTGACATCTGCGGAAATCGCAAAAATAGAGACCTGTAATATGATATCTTCCACTTCATCTGAATTAAGGAAGATTCCCAACGATTCTAAAATAGATAGGTTGGGTGAAATCATGTCGCTAAGTCCAATTGAGCTCGCATATCAATCAATTTTTTTGGCTTATGCAGCCAATCCAAATCCTTTATCGCCAACTGTTTGGGTCGGTCATTCTTTGGATTATGGTACTTCAACTGATCCTTTTTCACATGTATTCTCAACTGATGAGAGAATTATGGAATCCATGATGCCAGAAGAAGGACCATGGGTAGATTCACATCAATGATCCCATCTTCCATATTACAATGAAGATAGTCCAACCGAACTATATCACCCTATAGTCATTGATTTCTTGATGAATTCCATTCCTATCCACATTGTCAATTCTGAGCGAAACCCATCAAATATCAAAGAAACGATTTCTATCGATATTTCGACCAAACCTGGCATTGCATAAAACATTCATGTCGACGCGTCTTGTTCTCCATCTGAACTTGACACTTACCGCTCTCTTTCCCATGAATTCCGAGATGTATTCGCTTGGTCATATGAGGAAATGCCAGGCATCGATTCCAGCATTGTTCAACATGAGATTAAAATGTACCCTAATGTCAAGATGGTATGACAACACCTCTGTCTTGTTCATCCTAAGAAATTTGTTGCCATAAAAGCAGATGTTGAAAAACTTTTGCATACTGGTTTCATTTACCCTATTCCGCTCACCGATTTGGTTTTTAACATTGTTCCTGTCATGAAGAAATAGGGGAAAATTAGAGTGTTTGTCAATTATCAGGATGTTAATCATGCTTGTCCGAAAGACAACTATCCCACTCCTTTATCGGCCAAATCATTGACAAATGTACCGGATGTGAAATATTTTCCTTAATGGATGGATTTTCGAGTTACAATAATATCAATATTTGCCTAGAGGACTAATATAAAATAGCTTTTACCTGTCCCTCGAGCACATTCACTTATTGAAAGCTCCCTTTTGGATTAAAGAACGTTGGGGAAACATTTCAAAGGGAAATTAATTATGCTTTACATGACATCAAGCACATAGTTCAACTGTATCTGGATGACTTACCTGCCCATTCACATAAACAGGCTGACCACCCTCTACATGAGTTATCTTTTTACGATGTCATCACTACAAAATACGCCTCAATCCACAAAAATATGTGTTTGGTGTCGGTTATGGTCGTTTTCTTGGATTCGTCATGTCGAAAGATGGAATTCAACTTGATCCATTGAAGGTCTAGGCCATTCTTGATTTTTCTGTGCCTTCCAATCTACTTTAGTTACAGAGACTCCAAGGGAAGGCTAAATTTCTAAGAAGATTCATTCCCAACTACGCCGAAATGGCTAAAGGATTTACTCGACTCTTGAAAAAGGGGATTCCCTTCCATTGGGATGAGGTTGCGCAAGCTTCCTTTGGTGTTCTTAAAGATACCCTGATCTGAGCATCATTAATCTATCCCCCAAATTATCAGAGTAATTATTTCTTGTATCTCGGTGCTGCAAACACAACCATTGCTATGGTTTTAGTCCAAGAATAAGATGGGATTGAACATCTGATTTATTATTTGAGTTGTAATCTCAATAATACGGAAGTTAAGTACACTTATGTTGAGAAGCTCACATTGGGAGCCGTTCAAGTTGTACAAATATTTCACCATTATATCCTGCTCAGGAAGACCATTATCATTTTGGATTGCAACCCTGTGACATGAATTCTATCACGTCAATTGCTGAGGGGAAATATTCAAAATGGATCGTCATTTTGCAGCAAACCAAGGAGTTTGAATAGAAATTGCAAAAATATATTCATCAGGGAATTGATCTTCAACTGGAGTGTTGTCTTTGATTTTTTGGAGTCTAGATAGGAAGTCAGCTACTGTGTTTTTTTTCCCAAGCCTATCTAGAATGGTAATGTTGAATTCCTGTAAAAGAAATAACCATATTATGACTCTGCCATTAGTGATTGATTTGTTCATTAGATATTTAATTGCAGAGTGATTTGTGTGAACAAAAGTTTTATAGCATGTTATATAGTGTCTGAATTTATTTATGGCATGAACAACAGCTAGGAACTCTTTTTCAGTTACAGTATAATTTAACTCTGAAGGAGTCAAATTTTTACTTGTATAGTAGATGGCATAAGGAATCAGGTCTTTTTGTCCCAATACTGCTCCTAAAGTTGTATCTGAGGCATCTATTGAAATATGAAAAGGTAACTTCCAGTTAGGTCCCCTTAAAATAGGTGCTTCAGAGATTTTTGTTTTCAGGGTCTCAAAGGCTAACTGGCAATCAGGATTCCACTTGAATTCACAGTCCTTGGTAAGTAATTTGAAAAGTGGAGATGCTATATTGGTGAAGTTTTCTATAAACCTTCGATAATATCCTGTAAATCCTAGAAAAATCCTAACATCTTTTTGACAACTTGGAACAGATAAGTTAGAGATGACTTCAACTTTTGACTCATCAACTCTAATCCCATCCCCTAAAATGTGATGCCCCAAAACAATTCCTTCAATAAACATCATAAAACACTTCTCATGACTTAGTGAAAGATTTGCTTCTTTACATCTCTTTAAAACTTTTTCCAAGTTTACTAAGGCTTCTTCAAATGTGTTTCCATATACTGTGAAATAATCCATACATACCTCTACACAATCATGTATTAGATCTGAAAAGATTCCTAGTACTGCCCTTTGAAATGTTGCAGGTGCATTGCATAGTCCAAATGGCAATACTCGATAAGCATAGGTACCCCAAGGACAGGTAAATGTGGTTTTGTCTTGATCTTCAAGTGCTACTTGAATTTGGTTATAACCACTAAACCCGTCTAAAAATGAGAAGTACTTTTTGCCAGCTAATGTATCTAACACCTAATCTATAAAGGGTAAGGGAAAATTATCTTTAAGAGTAGCTTTGTTTAATTCCTGGTAGTCAATACATACCCTCCATTTACCATTTTTCTTTGGCACAATTAGTAAAGGAGAAACCCACTGACTATCTGAAATGGGATAAATAAAGTTGACATTTAATAATTTCTGCAATTCTTCTTTAACAATCTCCCTAAGATTTGGATTCATCCGTCTATGAGGTTGTCTGATTGGTTTACAATTTTTTTCTATGTAGATGTGATGAGTGCAAGTCTTAGGGCTTATCCCTTTCATATCAGTGTACTCCCATGCATATGCAGAAGAATGTCTCTGTAATATCTTGACTAGCTTTTCTTGTTGAGATTTCTCTAAGTTCTTGTTTATGTTTAAAGTTTTTCCTGGAAATATCTCAATTGTAGAGCTGCCAAATTTATCCATGGAGTAAAGAGACATCTGTCTTGATGATAAAAACTCAATGTTGGATTCTTATTGAAATTTTTCATGTTTGTACTCCGAAGAGGATTAAAAATTTTCTAAGGTATTCAGGATCTAGCTGTCTTCACTAATTTCTGAAATTGTGAAGAGAGTTTGTATGTCTTCTTCATCCTCAATCCATTGAGTATCATCTAATTCTGTAATTGTCTTTGCTGGAGGATACAAGGTAAATTTCTTGGTTGAACTACCATTAGAGATGTACATATCACCGGATCTACAACTAATGAAAGCATCAACTGTAGCTAACCAAGGTCTTCCTAATATAATAGGATGTCCTCCTAGATTATTCTTAGGAGTTAGGATCATAAAATCCACAGGATACTCCCAAGAATCTAGGGACATTGGAATGTCTTCTATTACCCCATCAGGTTTGATCACAGATCTGTCTGCTAATTGTAATAATGTGGGTGTAAAAAGAAGATTAGGAAGTTTCAGTTTATCCATGATTTGTCTACTCATGATATTGATTGATGCTCCTAAATCAATAAGTGTGTTTTGGATCTCAGTTCCATTGATGTGTATTCTAACAACTGGATTTCTTGGGTCTAGATATTTTGGAATGGCAATCTTACCCATCATGATATCTGCTATTTTTCCTGCCAGTTGAATTTTCTTTGTCTCTTTGATTCTTTTTCCTATTTTTTTCATGCTCAACTCCATTATTTTTTTTGCTAAAATTGGAATTTCCTTGATAGCTTGTAATAATGGGATCTTAATACAAACATTTCTCAGCTCATCTAGGAAATCATAATTAGGCACCATAATTTGTTTTTCTACACCCCTATCAATTTGTAATCTTTCTGGAAAGGGAGGTGTAGAGGTGAATGTTGATGGCTTCTCTAATATAGGAGTTGAAATTATTGGTTCTTTTTGTTTTGATTTTTCAATGTTTGGGTCTTGAAAAAATGTGTCTTCTTCAAGACTTTTATTTACCCGTAGAGAATCTTCCTCAAAATTGTTTTGTTCTTGTATGATTACAGAAGGTTTCTTCTTTTCAAGTATTCTTCCAGACCTAAGTTGAACATCATTAAGGTCTAAAGAAGTGATCAAATAGGTTGGAAACTATTGGCCTTCTATCATGTATGTATTCTGAGGATTTTTATTGTTGGGGTTTGGTATAGGTTGGGCAGGCAACTGATTTGTTTTCTGAGGAAATGGTAATGGAAGTGGTGAATTTTGATGTTGTGGATTTTGAGGATTTTGTTGAAGATTTTGTTGAGGAGGGAAGTGTGGATATGGTGGATATTGATAGTACTGAGAGTATCTTCCATAGGGATTTTGTGCTCCTTGTGCCCAAGTTTGAGATTGATTTTGGAATTGGGGCCAAGGTTGCTGCCAAGAATTCCAATTTGGTGGGGGTTGATTATACAACTGATCATGGAATCCTTGTGTTTGAGGTCCTTTCCAAGGCCCCCTAGAGACAAAATTGAGAGATTCTGTGGAATTTGTAGGGGTTTCTTCTTGAAAGACAGCTTTAAGACCAGGAAGTGAAGGACAACTCTTGGTCTCATGTTTTTCTGAACAAATTACACAAGTCTCTACTACTTTTGCATCCAAAGGGCACTCTCTCAATTCATGCTTCTTTCTACATTTGGGACAAAAGACTACTAAGGCATCAGATTCAGCTTTTTGCTTGTTTTGTAGCTTGAGGGTGTCTATTTTCTCACTAAGACTCCCTAAAATGTTATATTTGAATTCATCAAGAATATGTCCTATTTCTACCCTACTTACTGTCCCAGAAGCAGACTTACTTGCCCTTGCAAGAGCAGGATCTCTTGGTCCTTTTACAGTTTTAGATTTCCCTCTTGAAAGGTTGATACATAATTCAACTATTTTAGGTAATGTGAGCTGAGATATATCCCCTTTTCCCATCATATTAAGGATATATAGCCATTCATCCCTAATTGTCTTCAACAAGAGAGCTTTCAAGGTATCTTGGTCTAGGTTTTCCATTTTTGCTCTTTTGATGTTGTAGTTAAACCTTTCCAGCAAATCTTCCAGGTTTTCATCCTCTTTTTGTAACATTTTAAACACTTCATCCTTATGGTTGACTGGCATACAGTAATCCAAATACCTCTCTATAAATGCATGTTTCATGTATTCCCATGTCCTAATAGAACTGTTGATCAAACTCATAAACCATTTTAATGCTGCTCCTTTCAATGTTGAAGGGAATAGTTTAAGTTTTTGGGCATCTTGTAAGTAATCATAGGTTCTACATAGGACTTCAAATTCAAATAGGAAGGTTTCAAGATCTTCACTTTTGAGTCCATAAAAGTTTGGAAGGACAGAGGGTGAAATGTTTTTCACAGTTGCATTGGTTTCTTCATCTACTATAGGAAACCCAAAAGAGCTTCCCATTTCCCTTCTACCTCTTCCTCTGCTTCCTTCTTCACCTCTACCTCCTTCTCATTCTACACCTCTACCTCCTTCTCCTCTACCTCTACCTCTACCCCCTCCAAATAGTGTATGTTCTCCATTAAAGACTCCTCCTCCCCCTTCTTCTGCCATAGTTGATTCTCCTGTGGAAGTGGAAAAGTTTAGGTCTCTAGCAGGGGTCCTTGAATCTTCTTCTAAGACAAGTTCAGTGGATGAAGTGGAAGGTCTTTCTGATGGAATGTCTGAGCTTAAGTCCTCTGGAATTCTATGATCAGTGGAGTATGGGATGTGGGTTTGAGTTGGAGGTGTGCTGCCTCTTGGTCTTGGTGGCACAAGTGGTGTTCTAGGAATCAAGCTTCTGCTTCTTATGAATCTACCCCTTGAGTCTCTTTCTCTATGCATATCATTTTTTTTGGGAGGTAAGAAACAAGGCTACCTAGTTACACTTCCCCGGCAACGGCGCCAAAATGTCTTCTCAACTTAGTGTTCCTAAATTGATGTCATAAATTGTCAACCAGGGCTAGTAAACTGTTGAAGTGAAGTGCACTATATGTGCCTAGGTATCTGCTTCCTACTTCGTTGTGTTTAGTTTTTTTCTAGTGTTTTTGGTTTTGTGTTTTTATGCTAAGAGGAAAAGAACTAAGTTATTGGCAAAGAGGAGTTGTTGGTCACACTAAAACAGAGCAAAATCAATTCTAAACTATGTATTGTAGAAATTTTCTGAATAATGATTAATTATCCACCGAGACTATCCTGATCACATATCAATTCGAATTCATATGCAACACATAATCTCTTCCACTCAGATCATCACACATGCGGAAATAAAACAAGCGATAGCACATCAATTCATCATACACATTAACACAGTATGTATGGGGAAAGCTTATAGCTGAAAACCCTGTAGCTATTGTGTATATTATAATGGAGAAAACATGTAACAAAATCAGTACAATACTCCTCACAAGTACTCAGTACTATCTCATGAAGTTACACACAAACTAGCTTGGTTTTGAACAAGTCACAAGTTCAAAACACATCCACTAATTGCCTGCCTCTATTACGCAATCATGGCCTGTCTAAATAGAGATCCAAGGTTCGAATCTCCTTGGATTGACAGTGCAATCATCATGGGAAATTTCCTCCAAGTGTGGTGCAAATCTCATGCACAACTGATGTCACAACTGATAGCTGTACTCACCCTTTCATCTACCTCTTTCACTGGTCTCCACTAAACTGTCCATGCACTGTAGTGAACTGATGTGTTCTTGAGTTGAATAATGAGTTATTAATTAATGAATTAAATAATATTTAATTCACTCCACTCATTACTAGTTGATTAGCTAGTTAAACTAATCTCAACTAGTTCAACTAAGTTAAACCGAACACAACTCCACAAACTGTCTCATCAACTCCACCAAACTTCTGCCACTGAAGTCCTAACTGAAGTCAACCATGCATGAGCTCACCAAACCCCTAGGAATAGCGTAATTCCTCTGTCAGATGCATGAGCCACTTCCAAGGCTCGAACCGAAGTGCTCCAAGAGAGTAAACTGAAGTTTATAGTCCAAATATTATTAAGGGTAAATAATATTTGACTTCCCTATTTTTAGGATAGGTAGTCTAAATATAGACTTCGACCTATAGGTCAAAAAATAGAGGTCCATCTATTTTTACCAACATGAAAAATACTCCAAGAATAACATACTGCAACCCCTGGACCATGCTCCATATGTCTAAAAATAGACATAGTCTAAAAATAGACTTTGCGCCAGAATTTGCCTGCGGGCCCACTTAGTGAAGGCGACTCCATTTCACTAAGCTCCATCATCTTGCTACATTTTCAAAATGTATGGCACCTAAGAACATAAAATGCTAATTCACATATTGCAAAACTTGACAAGAAAAATAACTCATAACATGAACTCAGTCCAATTCATTTCACTAGAAGTATGTTGGAACAACTTGAGAAAAGGATAAGTTTAATGCAATGAGGTTCTTCTAAGTAAACAACAACTTACAATTATCACAAAGAAAATCTCATCCATAGTTAGAAATTTGTTGGAACGCATTTGGAAAAGATTATCTGCAACATAGTAAGGAACCTTACTCTAAATTAACTTATGACACTGAAATTAATCCATTCTGCAACTCAAAATGTCACTATTAAGCCTCATTCAAGGGTTAGGAATCTTTTGGAATAGTTTTGGAAAAAGGCAAGTTTGTAAAATTATGAGAAATTGCAGAACAGTCAAGACTTCAAAATGACATTACCAATTCTTGTTCCTATGACAATGATGTATTAGCAGAGATTAAGAACAAGAGCAGTTTGTAAATAATGAAGGCCTTTAAGTCTAATTTAACAGAACTCGAATACAACTAGCTACTAAAACTCAGAATACATTAAACAGAACTGAACTAATATGCAAATAACCTCCGAAATACTACAGCTGAACTAAAATGCAATTAATCTCTGAAATACTACAGCTCTATCTTATTCAGTGTTAGTGGTATTTTGGAACAATTCATAAGAACAAGACTGGCTATAATATTCAATGTAAGTGAGCATAAAACATAAATTTCATAAAACTGCATAAATTAGGAACGAAACGGAGCTAAAGTTACTTATCTAAACAATATGCACAGAGCCTCTCGGGCAGTAGGGGCACTCTACCGCTAGATTAGCACACGAATCTCCTCAATATTTCTTCAGATCATGTATTAAAGATGTTCTTCTTTCATTAAAGGAAAACGCTTCAAAAACAGAGTATTACAGTCTTGGACAACTTAACAATAAAACATTAACTGACTAAATTTCTCTCGGTTTCCCAAGTTATTATTATAAGAGAAATACATAACTGCCCTGGAGAAGAAATAGGGATAAGTGTCTTTTTCAATTAAAATCAAATTATAACTCTTGTGGAGGCCTCATACTTTGCTGAAGACATCTGTAGAGTCCTTGTCCTGGTAGGAATCTACTTCTTAGTTTGGGTTTCCTCCACGTGCATAACCACTTGCAGATTTTTGCTCAGACTTTGTAGAGAGCAAGGAATGATTTAGATGAGTTCTGGAATTCAACCATATGCGTTTTTCCTTTAAGTGACACCTGTAACTTGTGTGAACATGAAGATAGTTGCGGAATAGGCGACTAGCTACAGAATGGCTACATTCTGTAGCTAAGTCTGGTCAAAAATTACTACAACAACAAGACCACAAAATTTTAGTAAGTCAGTTATTGTATGCATTCCTAAAGTGACTTTAATCAATCCTATTGATCTTTTAATCCTATAACTGATAAAGGACAAAGGAAATGAAGTGGAATTTTGTGAAAGAAAAGGACATCTTTGGGGCTCAACAAGAGGCACGTTTTTTAGATCTCATCCATCTAGATGAAACGCATCGTGAAGCCGCATTGGCCAAAAAATCACATATTAAAGGCGCAATATGACCGCAATTTCAAGCCTCGCACCTTCTGGACCTGGTCTTGCTTTATGATCAGAAAGATGATAAGATAGGAACAGGAAAATTCAAACCATTATGGCATGGCCCCTACATTGTCAAGCGCATTCTAGATAAATGTTCCTACGAGTTGGTAGATTATGATGTGATTCCATTGTCGCAGCCTCAGAATGGGTTGTATCTTAAACGTTACTATGCTTGATTCTGCGTAGTAAACATTGTATGATACAGTACATATGCTTTGATTGCATGTGTGTCACAGTGTGTCTATCAGAGTTTTTCATGTGGTTAGTAATCCACTTTTCATTTTTTTGCATATGTCAAAATATTCAGAATCATTTTTTGGTTATGTCGATGGTGCTAGTCATAGTACACAGAATCTATTCTCTGTGACATGGGCCATATTCGCTCCAAGTGGCGATTTAGTGAGTTTCCAAGGGATTTGTATCGATTTATCTACCAACAATATCGCTGATTATAGTGCATTGATCGATCTCCTCTCTGATGCCATTTCACTTTGAATTCACCGCATCATCATCAGGCTGGGCTCACAACTTGTCGTACTACAACTTACTAGTGTTTATATTTTCTGAAATCCAACTATTCATCGTATGTTCCTTATATTTTGTCTTTTGGAAAGACATTTTGATTACATCCAATATCAATACATTTCCAAAAACTTTAACACTTTAACTGATTCTTTAGCGAATTATGTGTCAAAGATAAATTTTAAGTTAATGTCACACAATTGAATAGGATTGCACATAACCATAGGAAAACACTGAAATTAAAATGGATTTATAATCAAGTTTTTTACAAAAAATTGTGCCCAAGACACATTGGTCATATGACCTCAAAATGTATACAGACATAACATAATCTAAGTAGACCTATTGGTGCTCATGATAGCAGGTTACTGCTTGGGCTATCATGCGCAATAGCCTCATCCAATAACTAGGCACACCAATAATATGGCATTGCAGCCTCATAGGTAACTCCTTGATCCGTACATCCGGTATCTCGAGAGTCAATCCCTCCACATGTTGTTGTAACTCAGCCAAAATCTCGGCTAAATACAAATCCCGAAGGACTGCTCTCCCAACAATCCTCTCTGCTAGTTATCCTGCCTATTGTGCTCGACCCACTGGTCGAACAGTACCCACATTTGCATACATAAAACATCTTTAGTTTAGTCTTGGAAACATAAAAAAACAAACAAACAAAAATTGAAAAAACATAAAAATTCAAAAACATGGTCAAACATTTTACCTATAGCACCCCATTGAGCGCCAGTTGGTAAAATCAAATCTGGATCTCCACGGAAATCTATCCCTGCATATGGATGCTCCTCTATGAAGATATGATGTCATCAGAGCCAAGTGAATAATGTAGTGGAAAATGAGATTCATGACTAACCAGCATGTCTAGCCATCAGCTCGACCCATTGTTGCGTCTGCGGATCTCTAGGACTAGCTAAACCCAGTGTCACATGTTGCGGCTGCATCAATGAAACTTGATCCAAAATAAAAGTGATCAAGATCGACCCATAGCTGAAATTATTCATCTTGCCACTTTCTACTTTAGTCAGTTTTTCTTTCATCTGAAGGAGTACTGCTTTAGGCCAGTTGAACATGGTTGACTCGAGACACTCAAGCGCATACTGAATGTATGATCTATTCGCGACATGAAGTGTCACGCTGCCAGCTAACTTTGTGGTAGTAAATAGGAGTGTTCACAAAGGCATATCACATACATATTTGATATTTATCTTTCCATATTTGATATTTATCTTTCCATCTTTGCTAGGCTTTGTACCTGGCTGACAAAACTGTCGAATCTAATCCTTCATTGTCTCACCTCCACAGACTAAACCCGCAAGGGAAATGGGGGCACCACGTCTTGAAAAACCTGTCAAAAAGTATATGTCATCAACCAATATTGGGAGCACTTCATCCCTAATGTGAAATGCCTGTAGTGTCGGGTCCCATTAGCGAATCAAGAATTGCAATAGTTCCATATGTTGCCTCATCCCTAACAATATAAAGTACTTGAACAACCCACAATCTCTGCGGGCTCTCACAGTGCCAAGATCATTTAGGGCAACCATATCATGTTCCTCGTGTTCTCTTTCTCTCCATGTAATCGACATTTTGATCTGATCAAAGTCTGAAATCAAACCATAGGCTTAGTTAAGATTCATTCCATGCAAAACACTGGAGAAATTTTGGGCAGAAAAGTTAATGCAATTTATGAATTGCGCCCAATGCACTCCTGAGTGGAAGATAGAGTGTTTCAGAGGAACTAGGCTTCTTTTCAACCCCTCTACAATGCACTTTTCGACATCCAAGGGTGTGTTGGTCCTAGGGAAATGTGTATTTACCCTAGGAGCCCCAAAACCTTGAAAATTTGCATGGAACTGAAAAAGAATGCAACCAATAGAAAGAGGAAGGTTAGATCTTCTACCTGGTCTAGACAGCACGAGAAATGATCCACAGAATCTGTCGCAATCAGCTGCTGAAGTTAGAGGGTAAAATTGGCTTAGAGCACTAAAAATAAATGGTAAATGTGAAATGGTGAATATGACTTGGTAAATTATTATTTTAATAAGTCTTTTTTATTAATTTATGCATATTTAATGAATTGACTATAGTTTTTACCCATTTTTACTATTAAAACAAGTATTTTTAATCCATTTAGTAGTTCTTTGAGCAGGTTTACAGCTAATACTTTGAATTCGATGTGCATGATCGTGAAATGAACTTTGACCATAGAGCACACTTTTATCTCTTTCGAGCTCTGTTAAACAGGAAAAAGGAACCCCCCTGGATTTCTCTTTCAGCTCTTTTCAGACTCCCAAAATATGAAAATATTATCAAGCAATTGTCCTTTCAAGCTCGTAAAAGGAATTGAAATGAAATCTACTCAGTATAAGTTTAACCCTTTTCCGGATTGAGATAGATTATTTACAAAAAAGGAAAACCCTAATCGAACATGGCTAGGAGGTTCTCTCAGGTATTAGTTTACACTTTTTCAGATCTGAGTGACAATTTTACGAAAAATAACTTGTGGCTTTTTCTTTTTGTCCCTTTTTCAAACTCTCTAAACATGAAAAAGGACCAAGTTTTCAGTGTCGTTAGACTCGTTAAAACATCAAATGGTGACAGACTTGTCCATCACGATAAGGTCGAGTTTCACCTTCACTAGAATCATTAAAACATCACATAGTGATGGATTCACCTGAAGGGTGGAATTATACACCAAGCATATTTATCCTCCTCAATCTTGTTAAAAAATCAAGAGGTACTGGTCAGCAATGACTGGGGAAATTTGGAAAGGGATAAATCACTTTATGGTAGCAAGTCACTCTTAAAATTGACACTCATTCACTTTATCTCCATGACTTTTGGGTAGGGTTATCTTCTTGCTGGTCTATCATACCAATGGTCTATCACACCATCCATCACTTTGGTTTTGGGTCAATGTTTCCAACTCATTCAGTGTCGTCGATATGTTCAAGATAAGTCACTCAGTAATTCCTCATCCTTTGCAATAATCACAAACCTTCATTTCATGACCGTCATCCCTAAACATTGCTTCATCACTTAGATTCTATCTCTGAAATCATTACTCCCGTTTCATTTCATTGATGGGGGATACATCAAGGCCCTCCTCCGACGAGTCGCTTCCTGTCAACATCAGCTCATCATCTGGGAAGTTGACTTAGAAACAACCTTTCAGTAACTTCGAGCTTGCATACATCAATGGTAGGTTTCTCGTTTTCAATGACAGGTTAACATCACAGGCCTTCGACCAAAAGACTTTGTATGGTGTTCGACATAAAATCGTCCATTCACACCATGTAGAATGTATTGTCGTACCTTGAGATCCATTATCATCATCGATGGTTTCTCTCGCGTCTATTAACGGCTTACATCATTGGATGCTAATTATACATTGTCTTCCCATGTTCGACTTCATATCACATATTCGCATGGTTAGACTCGTACTTAAGCGATCGAGTGAACGAGATAGAAGACCCCAAATCTAGTTTCATCCATCTAGGGTGTGATTTCAGGAGTAGTACCACATCATTTGTACGATGGTATTTACACAAATGGTCATCCTATCATGGGTCTATATATGTAGATGAATTTTTGGTGTTATGATAGTTTATGTGCTGAGTATGGGTATGACTCCCTCAGCAATTAATGTCCAAGATGAAAAGATATCATGATGTAAAGTATTGTAATTGATGCAGGTCACCATCCACTTCAAACCCTACTCATCACATCCTAAAGCATATCAATCAACATTATCCCTTTTGACTTCATACTTTAGGGGGAAATTGTTATAGGTCAATTTGGGCATCACTACCAAAACCCATATCATTATCAATTAGGGTCTATCATACTCTAAATCAGTTGCTACATGCCCTAGACAAGTCATCCCATTGATGGTTTTCCTCCGTGAAAGTTTCACTGCTTAGATGCCAGTTGAAGTGTTCCATTGAGCCATCAACGCACCCCTAGACTGCAGTAAGTGCTTTGTAGAGCATCTACTCCCATGAAAATCTGTGTTGTAGAGCATCTAGGCCCACTTGATAGTGCGTTGGTCGACTAGGAGCAAATTTTTCATAAGATTTTGGGAATCTTCCCACCCTCTAGTGGCTTCTAGAAGTTGTTCCAGCTATCACATCATCTGATAACTTCGAATATGGAAACCATGGAGCCATTGAAACTCTTATCCTCCTATTCCCATGAACAAGGAAACCTCTTCATCCATTTTTGGAAAATTCATTCAATGATCCATTAATGTCAAACTACATTCATCTACTATAAATTGAGCACTGATCATAGTGCACAAGGGGGCAAGATTTTGAATTAGTGTAGTTATGTTGGTAAGATCACAGCTCTTCAAGGTTACGTTTGCATGTAATGTTATGTTGTTGGAGTGATGTTGCAGATGTGATGAGGATAGGAATGAAGTTGGAGCGAGTTGACATCGAATCGATCCAACTGGTTGTAACTTCTCCTTCTACTTCATAATAAAGAGATTTGTTCCTTTCATAATACATGTGTTCATATTGTTATATGTTTATTTTCAAATATAATCTATTTAGTTTTATTAAGATGAATAGATCATACGCCTTTATGTCTTTTTCTATTTTCTGTTAGCCATTGCAGGTATTAATCAAGCGAGTTTAGTTCGATTGAGAGCGACGAAAGTGATAAAAGGGAGACGAGGAATAGCGAAAATATCACAAGTAGGTGTTCTTCTCTCATTTATTCATTTTAAGGAAAAGTTCAAATATCTTTCTTCTATTTTTCTAAGTGCGACCACCACACTTAGGGAAATCACATATATCCGTAGGTTTTATTTTCGTAAAACACTATTGTTTATTGCCATGACATGTAGTTCCTTTTAACCTTGCTGCCGCAAATTGTTCAAGTCTTCCACCTGCAAAAGTCAAATGTTCCCATATGAATCCCAAAGGAGTATCCAAGAGAACCCTTGACTTGAAAAAGTATGATTTGATCCAATAGATCTATACTTGCAATATAGTTATTTAACAAAATCTAATCCTATACTAATCTTATGAACCCAAGAGAAAATATTAAATTAACAATATTGAATAGTTCATTTAAACAAACACACAAAAATACAAAACTGGCATGAAATGTGCACTCTTCCACCTGAAATGTGCACTCTTCCACTTGAAATGTCTGCTCACCTCCATCACAGATCCGAAGTAGAATACTTGCTACAGGTCTATATGACAAGGTCGAAAGTATGGATCTTCGTTCTCATTTTCAAGGTAACTTCCCATGCAATAAATCCTTAATCGAACCAAACCCTGAACCCTGTTGAATTTTTAGATGCCTATGTTAATTTCTCCTCTGGGTGACTGAATAATCTCATAGAGATAATTCCTTAGATTATTCGTTTAAAATCTTGTCTCTCAAGTGGTGATAACAATTTGTTTTTATAGTCACACACTGGTTGGTAAGGGTGACCATTGAGGTTTAGGAAGGTACTTTATAGGTGACTGTTAGATATTAGAGAGGGTTTTGTACAGGAACTGACATATTAAAATATTTTATTTATGTCTTGTGTGCTAAGGAAGGGAGGTTGTGAGCCTTATGGGAAGAGATAGTATTTTTTAAGGTAGGATGGATACCTTTTATGGTATAGAATTACTTTTAAATACTTCCTAAGATTATGCTTTCATAATTACCCTTAATTTAATTAATTACTAACCCTTATTAATATTTGTCTAGAAAAAAATTCAATTCCACTAAAATTTTGAAAGAAATGATTAGCTTAGTGCTTATGTCGTACCTAGGTTGTGAAGTCAGTGATTGATTTATTATCTTTGGTTTTTCGAGTTATGTAACTTATATGTGGTGAGATTACAATGATAAAAAATGCCATGTATTGACAAACGTAAGAGGAGGTGTCATGTCACTACCCTCTGAGGTTTTAGCCCACAAAATTGGGTCTTCAATATCAAACTCAATTTTCTCTCAAAATAGAAGGAACCACGAGGCATAACACATATCAATAAAAACATCTCGTAGAGGAGAATCCATCCAAAAGGATCCTGACACGTGATTCCATGAATTTCCATGTCAAATGTTCCATCGAATATTAGGGTAGCTCCTAGTGCTTCTTGGGTTGATATCAATGACAACCACCTATCAACAACTTGGAGCTTACAAGCAAGGAATAAAGAAATCCTTTCTACAGATTCCAGGTAGGAATCTTTCCCATTTTCTAATTTTTTTGGGTGTAGAGCCTGATTATCATCCTAATTTAGAGGTCTTTTTTTTAGCCACATGTATACCCCAAGAATACTGTACACCCATCCACACGGGGGGGTGTGGGGAAGCTAAAAATAGATGTAAAATTTCCTTGTAAAATATTTGAATTTCGTAGTCAATCTGGGTTTTTTATTAGGAGGATGATCTCATGGTAGAATTTATGTTTAATTTAGGGTTTTTTCCCTAGAAGGAAAACATTCAGTTCATATGAGGGAATAATATTGTGGTTGCGTGTGATGTGTGTATTATGAGCGAGAAAGAGAAAGGGGGACTATGTGAGAGAATAGAAGATATTACAACAGATCTATTATAGGTTGTGTCTCTTCATTTTTCAGACTGGTTGTTTCTCCATGGATATAGCCCAAGTTGGGTGAACCACATATATCGGTATCTCTCTTGTTTTATATGTTTTATGTGTTTGTATTTCTGTATATTTTTTTGTGTTCCATTGCTTTGTAATATATAATTTTTTAACAATTGGTATCAGAGCCGAAGGTATATTTGGTTGATAAACTCGAAGGAAAGAAAGTTTTCTGGTTCGAGTGGGAGCAATGGCGAAAGATGGCAGGTTTAGGGTCGAGAAATTTAACGGCCAAAACTACCAACTGTGGAAGATGCAGATGGAAGATTATATGTATCAAAAAGATATGTACCTACCATTGAGTGGAAAAATAAATAATTCGTCAAGTATGACAGACGAAGAATGGGGGATTCTTGACAGAAAAGAACTTGGAACAATACGATTGTGCCTAGCGGCATCAGTAGCCTTTAATATTTTAAAGGAAATGAAAACAAAGGGTTTAATGATGGCATTGGCCAGACTATATTAAAAAACCTCGGCCTAAAATAAGGTATTTCTTATGAAAATTTTATTTAGTATGAAAATTTCGAAAGGTGGTTATGTTGTTGACCATTTAAATGAATTTAATACAGTACCAGTCAGTTAAGTTTTGTAGGGGTAAAATTTGATGATGAAATTATGGATCTGTTATTTCTATGCTCATTGCAATAAATTTGGAATGGTTTAGTTATTTCCATTAGTAACTATGTCTCTGGAACTAGTACTTTAAAGTTTGATAATGTTTTCGGTGCCATCCTTGTCGAGGAAATGGGATGGAAAAGCTTCGGTGAGACATCAAGTAATGCTTTGAGTGCAGAGGCTAGGGGAAGAAAAATGGAAAGAGGAAAGAGCCCAAGATATCGCAGTAAGTCAAGGAAAGGAATATCCAAGTCCAGATCAGGGATAGTGTACTGGAAATGCAGGAAGAAAGGACACCTGAAAAAAGACTGTAAGTCTCGAAAGGGAAAAGAAGGAGACACACAGCAAGAAAACAATCATAAAGAAAATGTGACAGGTGATGTGTTGCAAGATGATTTGATTCTTTCTTTAGAAAATGTTATTGATGCCTAGGTGGGAGATTCAGGGGCCTCGTTCCATGCCACACCTAATAATAAACATTTTCATGACTATGTTCAAGGATATTTTGGACAGGTTTGTCTGGGTGATGATAAGCCCTGTAAAATCATTGGAATTGGTAAATTACTTGTAATACGGCAGAATGGAAACCAATGGTTATTAAAGCAGGTAAGGCATGTTCTAGATCTGAAGAAAAATTGATTTCAACAAGGTAGTTAGGCGGTGAAGGTTGTGTGACAACTTTTACAAATAAAACCTGGAAGGTCACTAAATGATCCCTGGTAATAGCAGAAGGAGAAAAGGTTGGAACATTGTATTTATGCAATGGTATTTCTAATTGTGTTAATCCTTTAAACTCCACAGGAGTAGATGCAACATTATTGCATCATAGGCTCAGACACATGAGTGAGAAGGGGATGAAGAATCTTCACTGAAGAAATTTGTTGCCAGGTTTCAAGAATACTGATTTGGATTTCTCTGAGAGTTGTGTTTATGGAAAAAAGAAGAGAGTCATATTTCTCAGAGTTGGGAAAGAAAAGAAGAGCGAAAAAATAGAGCTTTTCCATACAGATGTATGGGGACCTGCTCAGGTATCATCTCTCGGTGGCTCTCGTTATTATGTTATTTTTATTGATGATGCAACTAGAAAAACTTGGATTTATTGTATTTGGAATAAATCTGGTGTATTTGATACTTTCAAGAAATGGAAAGCTTTGGTTGAGATTGAGACAGGAAAGAAGTTGAAGTGTCTCAGATCGAACAATGGAGGTGAATATTACAACAAAGAGTTTGATAGGTACTATTCAAAGAATGTAATTCGCAAAGAGAAGACAGTTCCAAGAACACCAGAGGAAAATGGTGTGTCAGAAAGGATGAGCAGGACAATCATGGAGCATGCAAGGTGCATGAGATTGCATGCAGGATTGCCTTTACAATTTTGGGAAGATGTTGTAGATATTGTTGTTTATCTAATAAATAGAGGGGCTTCAATTTCCTTGGATGGTGGTATTCCAGAGGAGGCATGGATAGGTAAAAAGGTAAACTACTATTTTTTAAAGCCTTTTGGTTGTGGGGCCTTTGTCCATATTAATATAGAAAATAGAACAAAGCTTGAGGCAAAATCAAAGAAATGTACCATTATTGGATATGGTCTTAATGATTTTGGTTATTTCTTATATGATTATTAAAATCACAAAATAATTAGGAGCATCGATGTATTATTCAATGAAAATGTCTTGTATAAAGATTAGATGGAGGAAAAGAAAGAGGATAAAGAAAACAAAGAATACACAGTGCTTGATGAGATCACAGAAAAACTAAATTGTGTGAAAATAATAATAATCAAAACCCACAACAACAAAAACCACCACAACAGCAACAAGCACCTCAAACACCAAAAAGTGGTGTCAAAAGATCTACTAGAATAAGTATTCCCCCTAAACAATACTCTCCTTCATTATATTATGTATTGTTGACTGATTCTCATGAACCAAAATGTTATGAAGAAGTAATGCAGGTAGAAACCAGGAAGAATTGGAAGTTAGCCATGAAAGAAGAGATGGAATCCTTGGTCCATAACCAGACTTGGGACTTAGTCAGGTTGCCTACAGGCAAAACAACATTGCAGAATAAATGGGTTTATAGGTTAAAGGAAGAAGATGGAGAAAAAAAAAGGTACAAATCTAGACTTGTGATGAAGGGGTTTGCACAGAAGAAATGTATTGAATTTGATTAAATGTTTTCTCCTGTTGTTAAAATGACTTCAATCAGAACTATTTTAAGTCTTGTAGCAATGGAAGATTTTCATCTTGAACAGTTAGATGTAAAGGCAACCTTTCTCCATGGATATTTGGAGGAAGAGATCTATATGCAACAACCATAAGGATATGAAGTCAAAGGGAAGGAAAAATTAGTGTGTAGGTTGAAGAAGAGCTTGTATGGTTTAAAACAGGCTCTGAGGCAGTGGTATCTAAAATTTGACAGGTTTATGTATGAACAAGGTTATACTAGAAGTTGCTCTGATCATTGTGTTTATCTGAAAAGGAAAAATGGTAGAATCTATATTATCTTGTCATTATATGTAGATGACATGCTTGTTTCAGGGTCTAACATGCAGGAGATAAATTTACTCAAACGAAAATTGGCAAATTATTTTGAAATGAAGGATATGGGAGCTACAAAACAAATCCTTGGTATGAGAATAACTAGAGACAGGAAAAATCACAAATTAGCATTTTCTCGGAATGAGTACATACAAAAGGTGTTGGAAAGATTTAATATGTAGAATGCATAACTAGTTAGTACACCTTTGGCTAGCCATTTCATACTTAGTAAGGAGATGTGCCCAAAGACTCAAAAAGAAATGGATTATATGTCTAAAGTTCCATATGAATCATCATTTGGAACCTTAATGTATGTAATGGTCTGCAGAAGGCCTGATATTTCACATTCAATGGGAGTTGTAAGCAGGTACATGAACAATCCAAGAAAAGAACATTGGATGGAAATGAAATGGATTCTCGAGTATTTGAGAGGTACCAAAAATAAAGCATTATTCTTTGGTGGTTCAAAAATTGCTATACAGGGTTATGTTGATGCAGATATGGTAGGTGATAGAGATAACAGGAGGAGAACTACAGGGTATGTATTTACTGTAGGTGGAACAACTTTCAATTGGTTTTTAAAAATGAAAAGTGTTGTTGCACTTTAAAAAACGGAAGCAGAATATGTTGCTACTACAGAGGCTAGTAAAGAAATGATTTGGTTACAAAGGTTTATAGATGAATTGGGTAAGAAGCAAGAGATGGGTAGGTTATACAGTGACATCCAGAGTGCTATTCATCCTGCAAAGAACTCAAAATTTCATTCCAAGACTAAACCCATACAAATCAAGTACAATTTCATACGATCAATGTTGGAAGATGGAAAGTTGAAGATGGAAAAGATACACACTAGCCAAAATCCTGCATATATGTTAACAAAAGTTGTAAACAGGGAGAAATTGAGATTCTACTCAATTTCAATTGGTCTTCAAGTATTATGATGAAGATGAGAAATAGCTAGGTCCAAAGTAAAGTCATTGTCCAGCAAATGAAGCAGCAGTGGAGTTGCTACATTCAGTCTCCAAGTGGGATATTTTTGGGTGTGGAGCCTGGTTATCATCTTGATTTATAGGTATTTGTTTCAGACAAACATATACCCCAGGAAGAATGTACACCCCTCCACACGGGGGGGGGGGGGGGGGGTCCCTCCACACGGGGGGGGTGTGGGGAAGCTAAAAATAGATGTAAAATTTCCTTGTAAAATATTGTAATTTCATAGTCAATATGGGTTGCTCATCAGGAGGATGATCTGACGGTAGAATTTCTGTTTAATTTAGGGTTTTTCTCCCTAGAATGCAAACCCTCGGTTCATATGAGGTAATAGTATTGTGGTTGTGTGTGGTGTGTGTATTTTGAACGAGAAAGAGAAAGGGGGGTTGTGTGAGAGAGTAGAGGATATTACAGCAGATCTGTTGTAGGTTGTGCCTCTTCATTTTGTTGGATAGTATAGAGGAAGGACTGGATGTTTCTTTGTGGATGTAGCGTAAGTTGGGTGAACCACATATATTTGTGCCTCTCTTGTTTTACATGTTTTATGTGTTTGTATTTTCGCAAATTTTTATGTGTTCCATTTATTTGTGATATATAATTTTCTAACAAATTTATGTAAGGATAATGTTGGCTTGAGCGGTCCTGACCCAGGTTCAGAGTGTTCTACGCAACCAACAAAACCCTCCAACTACTAGCCCTTTCAGTAATGATCTGCTTGCGCAGACCAAATTCTCACCTGAAGCAGTATGCAGGGGTGCTGGAACTAGGTTTCTGCACCGTGGGGGAGTGTTTGATGTGTGTTTTACCCTTACTTAATGCTTATCTGTCTGCGCAAAACTTCCCAAGAAACAAAATGTAAGCACGAATAAAACCCTTAACAAATATGCATTAACAGATATGCGTAACAAATTATATTTCAATTAGATCTAACCCTTGCGCAATCACACAGATAGTTTTCTAGTAAGAATCCTTAACGCAGAAGTAAGCTTCGCGTAAATACAGAGATTTTCCACAAATAAGTAACTCAGATAAATATGCATTCAGTAGAAATAGATCAACATATAAGCCACATAAACATGCATAAACACTTATAAATAACATCTGAATTCACCAAAACTTCTTCTTTATTAATGGATATGCAATTCAGTACAATCTTTCTGCCTACGCACACAACAGCAGGGTCCTTGCACACAGCTCAGGACTAAGGTCTCCACGCACACGGCCAGTAGGATCCTTTCTACCCAGACAAAACCCAGATCAAAAATTCATGCACACTACATTCAAGATCAAAAATATATATATCCTTCTCGACTCTTACATATATATATATTTCCAAACGCGCACATACCATGGTCTCAAACCATGGTTTTCCTTTTTTCTCGTTACAATAATTAAGGTACTTTGACCCGCCCCAAATCCCCTTTACATCTGCACGCAAAGTGTACAAACAAAAAATTAACCAAAAATACTCAAAATTTCTTTACCTCGGGGGACCCTACTCCAACAGGACCCCAACACAATCTAGTGACTCGTCCTGAGTCACTCTAGTCCAACTACCTGCGTTTTGTCTTTGAGCGCCTGCATGGAACTTTGAAATGGCAAGAGGACTTTGGTACTTTGTGTTGCAACGCTCTCTGCTTCTTCCACCAATTTTTTGTGGTTGTTCCTTTGGTGGCCAAGCTAAATCTTCTCTAGGTATGATGTGTTGAGATTCAACAAGATGATGATCCTAGTGAAAATTAAGCACCTACACTAGGATGGAGCCTCAGGCTATTTTTAGGTGGAAGTCTATTTTTAGAATGGATGAGCACATTGTATTTATAGATGGTGAGAAAATTCTATTTATAGATGATGTTCTATTTTTATATGTATGTGCGAGTTCTATTTATAGATCGCATGTCTATTTATAGATGCATGTCGACTATTATTATCCCTTAATAATAGTTAGACAATAAATATTAATCTATTCTCATGGAGCACTTGGAATCAGTTAACTGAAGTGGCAAACCAGTTATCTAAAGGAATTTCGAGTTCAAAGGTTGGTTGGTGGGACATGCAAGTGGACTTAGTTGTAACTGAGTGATTCAAAGTTGTAACAGAGTTAGATGTGTAGTTATGTGAGTTGTAAAGTAGTTTAACTCAGTTAAGTGAGTTAAAAATCAATTGTGCTAGTTGTAACTGAAGATACACTAGTGAGAGATTAGTAAATTAAATATTAAATTAATTCACATGTAGTGATCTCACATGCAACTGAATATTTACTATTGTTAACTACATGCATGTCAGATCTAGTGGAGACCCAATTGAGAGGTAGGTGAAAGGGACAGTTGACTATCAGTTGTATTATATTGGATTGCACTCTTGCAAGCCAAACACACATTGGATATTCTCATGAGGATTGTGCAGTCAAGGAGGGCATGATTGCATTTAATTGGTATTTGTAATCATCTTGGATTGCACAGTGGAGGCAGGCTGTTATGAGGCAGAAATTTGGCTAAGGAATTTTCCAATTTCTGCAAGACAGTGTGAGACGATTGTATATTGTACTGAGAGCTCTTAGATTAGAGTTTTGTATGAGATTGTTTCATGATCCATGATATATACATAATATATGATAGTGGGTTTTTAGCTTTATGCTTTCCTGATAAAAACATTTGTGTTATGTGTGATTGATCTTTCTTCATGTGTTTGCAAATGGCGATCGTGTTTTAAATTTCCGCAAGAATTCTTAAAGAAGCAATTCCGTTTTTAAAAGTGGCATATAATTGTTAGATCAGGAGAATCCATGTAATACATAATTTTATTAAAATTTCTACATGGTATCAGAGCGCATAATATTGCAATTTTGAAGTAGGAGTTGAGTTTGTTGGTGGAAACAATTCGAATTTGTTGCAAGAATTTCTTGGTGCTACAGTTGAGTAAACATCGAAATGGCTTTCAATGGCTTGCAGCTAGAGTATGCACTCGAGGGAAGCTCGAACTACATTTCTTGGAAGGACATGATGGAGGCGGTGATTAAAGATAATGGCTTGAAGGAATTCATCGACAGTGATGTTCCTAAGCCCACTTCAACGGATGTTGCATTACTTGATGCATCGCAAAATAAAATGGTGAAGGCGAGAAGGATTATGTTGGAAGGTATACGAGACCACATTGTCTCAAGACTTCATGGGAAAGCCACTCCATATGCTATGTGGAAGGCTTTGACGGATCTTTTCCAAAGCAGCAGAGACCATAGGAAATTGGCGTTAAAGGATAAACCCAGAAAGGTCAAGATGGAAAAGGGCAACAATATTCCAACGTATCTCACAAAGTTTGTCCAATGTCGGGATGAACTGGGGAGTGTGGGAATCATTGTTGCTGATGATGATTTGGTGAGCTTGGCTCTCTTGGGACTTCCTAAGATTTGGCACAGTTATGAAGACTCTGTCAACGGACGAGAAAAAATTTCAGATTAGGAACGACTGTGGTCAGATCTAGTGCAGGAGGAGTTCAGGTGGAACACCAAAGATGGCTCTTCATCAAAGCATGATGATGAAGAGGATTTTGATTTGGATTCCAAGGCAAGGAAAGGGAAGGGGAAGAAATTCCATTCAAAATCTGAGTCTAAAGGCAAGAAGCTGGATTTGTCCAAGGTGAAGTGTTTTCACTGTCACGAACATGGGCATCTCGCCACTAACTTCCCACAAAAAAAGAATAACAAGAAGGTTTTTGGAGCTGCATCTGGTGAGGCCCATGCCTCGCAATTTGAACTTGATTTCTCTTTGATCGCATGCATGGTGTCAAGTGCATTGGGATCGGTGTGGTATCTTAATAGTGGTGCTTCCTTTCACATGACGGGAGATAAGGAGCTTTTCAGTGACTTGGAGGAGAAAGATCTCCAAATGCATATAGAGATGGGCGACGATGGATGATATAGTGCTACCAGCATTGGTACCATTACCTTTGAGAGGGATTCAGGTAAACCATTTCAATTGAAAGATGTTATGCATGTTCCTGGTCTGAAGAAAAACTTGGTCTCAGTCGCGATGTTGGAGGACAGAGGCTATGATGTTGTTTTCAACGATGGAAAATATTTCCTACGACATAAAACAACGGAAGAGGATAGGGATTCAAGCTAAGAATATCTACAAGCTAGAGGTAGATGGTTGCACTGCCAATGTGGGAAAGGCAGAAAAATTGGTGAGCCAAGATGAGGACGAATTATGGCACAGGCGATTGGGCCATCTTCATCATGGAGCCTTGAAAGTCATGCAACAAATATCTACTGGACTTCCAATGGGAACACTTGCTCAGTTAGATCAGTGCAAGGGTTGCACCATGGGGAAGTATGTAAATTCCACCTTTCATGAAAAGAAGAACCATGCTTCGGTGATCCTAGAGAGAGTTCACATAAACGTATGTGGACCATTATCGGTTGCTTCAACAAGAAAACATAGGTATTATGTTATTTTTTTTTATGACTTTTCTTGTAAATGTTGGATCTTATTCATGTAGAAGAAGGATCAAACATTCTCAAAGTTCTGTGAGTTTAAGGCAATAGTGGAGAAAGAGTCGGGGAAACAAGTGAAGGCTCTGAGGAGTGATAATGGTGGATAATACATCTCTAATGAATTCAAAGACTTCTACAGCAAAGAATTAATTTGAAGAGAACTCATAGTGCCTCATAACCCACAGCAAAATGGGGTCACAGAGAGGAAGAACAGAACGATCATGGGCGCAGCACGAGCAATGTTGCATGATCAGGGCCTACCAATTCATTTGTGGGCGGAAGCATGGAACATTGTGGTTTATGTGTAAAACCATTGTCCTCATAGAGTACTTGGCATGAGTACACCTGAAGAAGCTTTCACTAGTAAGAAACCGAATGTTTCTCACTTTAATATTTTTGGCTCATATGTTTATGCGCATGTGACCAAGAAGGCTAGGAAGAAGCTGGAGCCGACTGCTAAAGTTGGGATATTTTTGGGGTACACAGAAACACCCCATAATTATTGTGTGTATTTTCCTAACAGTAAGATGATTTTTATGCAACGGGATGTAAAATTTGATGAGGGGAAATCCATGTAGTTGTCGCTTGAGAGGGATTTTGACTTGCATGCAGAGGAGGAACTGTTGGTTCCCAAAGATGAGTCTCTAGATGTGGATCAGCCATAGGAGGAGGTTCATGGAGTGGATGAGTCCACTCATTCAGATCCAAACATCAGAACTAGTAGAAGGCGTACCACAGAAGCTGAGAGGTTGAGACTTGATGTTGCACAGAATGTAGGAGTCCCTACTTCACAGCGCAGACAAAGACAGTGTCCTGACCGATTCACTGGATACATTTCTCTCATGAGAAAATGTATTGTGACTGAGCCATATTCCTTTCAGGAAGTAGTGCAAGAGCCCACATGGGTAGATGCAATGGTGGAGGAGTATGACTCCATTTTCAGAAACAATGCTTGGGAAACTATTCCAAGGTTGGTTGATAAATCAGTGGTAGGTTCAAGATGGATCTACAAGGTAAAGCAAGCTTCTGATGGGAGTGTTGAGAAATAAAAGGCAAAATTTGTGGCTGTGGGCTTCTTAGAGATCGAGGGGATTGATTATGAAGAAACCTTTTCACCTGTCGCACAATATTCTTCCATAAGGACCATCCTTGCTCTCTTAGTGCAGATGGGTCGGCACATTCATCATATGGATGTGAATACTACGTTTCTCAATGGGATCATTGAGGAAGAGGTGTACACTAAGCAGCCTGAAGTATTTGATATATTTAGCAGCAATTCGCATGTGTGCAGACTCAAAAGAGTGTTGTATGGGCTGAAGAAAGCATCCCATGCTTGGTACACTCGGATAGACAGCTATTTCACCGGACTTGGCTTCACCAAGAGGGAGGTGGATGCAAACCTATACCAAATTGTGGTGGATGGTAAGCTTTTAGTCATTATTCTTTATGTTGATGATTCAATACTGACTGGTGATGAGAATCTGATACAATCATGCAAGGAGGACCTTGCAAAGGAGTTCAAGATGAAGGATATGGGCTTCCTTCAATATTTCCTTGGATTGGAAATATGGCAGCGAGATGGTGAACTTTTTGTGTCTCAAGGCAAGTATGAAATGGAGATACTAGGTAAGTTTCACATGGAGGGCTAAAAACCCATGGATACTTCTCTTCCAGGAAACTGGAGGAAAGAGGACGCTACATCTAGAGAGGTAGTGGATGTTATTGTCTATCGACAGTTAGTGGGTTCACTAATGTATTTAGTGAATACAAGATCGGACATATGCTATGCGGTGAACTAGCTTATTCAAGCGATGGTTGAGCCTACCAAGCTCTTTTGGAAGGCGGGAAAGCATGTCCTGAGATACCTGAGGGGAACATCTGAGTATGGCTTGTGGTACAGACACACAGATGAGGTGAAGTTGCATGGCTTCACGGATGCAGATTGGGCAGGCAGCCCAACGGACAGAAAGATAACATTAGGGGGGATCTTCAGTATCATATCTACATCTATTTCTTGGTATAGCAGAAAATAGAGATCCGTGGCACTCAGTTCAGCGGAAGTGGAATACATGGCAGCAATTCAAGCTGCATGTGAGGCTATCTGGATGAGAAAGATCCTGGTTGGTTTGTTTGGTTCTCATTTAGATCCTACAGTGATTAATTGTGATAATCAGAGTTACATTAAACTCTCGATTAATCATGTGTTTCATGATAGATCTAAGCATATAGACATCCGCTCATCGTATCAAAGATTGTGTGCAGTGGAAGATCATGTTGCTTCATTACATTCCTACGGAAGATCAGGATGTAGATATTATGACGAAGGTGCTCACCAGAAGAAAATTCAAATACCATAGAGACAGGATCGGGGTGAAGGATAATCCCTTTCTCGTTGAGAGGGAGTGTTTAGATTCAACAAGATCATGACCCTAGTGAAAATAAAGCACCTACATTAGGATGGAGCCTCAGGCTATATTTAGGTAGAAGTCCATTTTTAGAATGGATGAGAAAATTCTATTTATAGATGATGTCTATTTATAGATGGTGAGCAAATTTTATTTATAGATGGTGTTCTATTTTTAGATGTATGTGTGAGTTCTATTTAAAGATCTCATGTCTATTTATAGATGCATGTTGACTATTATTATCCCTTAATAATAGTTGGACAATAAATATTAATCTATTCTCATGGAGCACTTGGAATCAGTTAACTGAAGTGGCAAACCAATTATCTAAAGGAATTTTTAGTTCAAAGGTGGGTTGGTGGGACATGCAAGTGGACTTAGTTGTAACTAAGAGATTCGAAGTTGTAACAGAGTTGGATGTGTATTTATGTGAGTTGTAAAGTATTTAAACTCAGTTAAGTGAGTTAAACTTAGCTTTGCTAGTTGTAACTAAAGATACACTAGTGAGATATCAATGAATTAAAAATTAAATTAATTCACAAGTAGTGATCTCACATGCAACTGAATATTTACTACAGTTAACTACATGCATGTCAGATCCAATGGAGACCCAGTTGAGAGGTAGGTGAAAGGGACAGTTGACTATCAGTTGTATTATATTGGATTGCACTCTTGCAAGCCAAACACACATTGGATATGCTCATGAGGATTGTGCAGTCAAGGAGGGAATGATTGCATTGAATTGGTCTTTGTAATCATCTTGGATTGCGCAGTGGAGGCAGGTTGTTGCGAGGAAGAAATTTGGCTAAGGCATTTTCCAATTTCTGCAAGACAATGTGAGACGATTATATATTATATTGAGATCTCTTGGATTAGATTTCTGTATGAGATTTCTTCATGATCAATGATATATACATAATATATGATAGTGGGTTTTTAGCTTTATATTTTCCCGGTAAAAACATATGTGTTGTGTGTGATTGATCTTTCTTCATGTGTTTGCAATTGGCGATCATGTTTTAAATTTCCGCAAGAATTTTTGTAGAAGCGATTATGTATTTAACAGTGGCATATGATTTTTTGATCGGGAGAATCTAGGATATAAATAATTGTATTAATATTTCTACATGTTGCATATTTTTGAGGGCACCATCAATGGTTTGAGAGAGCTTCAAGGCCTCATCCGCCCATGGCTTCATTCGTTCATCCAACAGGTGTTCTCATCAGTGCAGTGTGTCAATTTCCATCTCAATGGCATGACTCTCCTACAATCTGGCGACTGTCTAGGCTGGCACGAGGGTTGACGCAACGACCTGAATTTCATCGAAATGCCGCTCTTTGGACTTCAACTCTGCTTTTAGCTACTGGACGATAGGGTCATCTTGGGCAGTGGTCCAGAGTCCCATGGCTTCTTCAAGTAGCTTACTTCAAGAATCCACAGCAGTGGTGATGCTAGCAGTTTATTCCTATATGATTGCAACGCACTATACACGCACCTCTGAAGGCGTCTCTAGTTGCGGCTTCATCTAGAGGTCTATGATATTTTGTTTGAGCTCAGCGCAGGCTGTTGTTATCTCCGAACGCGAGGCTTTCAACGCAGCTACCAAGCCTGCTAATTTAACTATAAGTGAAGTGGTGGTAGGTATTGTGACTTCAGGGAGGTCACCGCACAACGAGTTGATCATGGATTCCAACTCAGCGCGCTGATCTTCGGCAGCCCGACGAGCCTCTTCTGCATTTTGTTGTCCCTTCTGCATCGTGATCATCTATTTTTTATTCTCCGCGACAACCTTTGAGGTCTGGACCTCCCGGTATTGCAACTCATCCACAATTAAAGTATGCATTGCATGTAGTTTTCCATTGGTAATCATGGCCAAGTCAATGCCTACGTCAGTGAAAGATTTCACATTGACGTGTAGCTCGAGGTGCTCAATTGTAACTGTAGGTCCTGGAAAATGAAATACCCGGATGTCTATAGCTAATGGTAAAATAGTGTTAAGGGTTTGTGAGCTCGCCTTCTACACGCTCGCTTGCTACACGCTCGCTTGGATCGCGCTCATTTGCATGCGAAGCTCCTCGAGATCGTGTTGCACATCCTCAATTACCGATTTGTATTGAGACTCCACATTATTCCAAAGATCCTCGGTCGTAGATTTTCCTATGTTTTCAATTTCGTTAATGTCATCTTCTCTAAGGATCAGGGCATTTGTCCCTAATTGCTTTGATCCCTTCCTCTTTTTGCGGGGGCTCGGGGAGTTCTGAGATCCTTGCTTAGTTCCTTTTGGTGAACCCGTCTATGTCAAAGGTGCCCTGGCACTATCACCTTATTTATTCTATGTTTCCTTATCAAGTTCAATGGTTTCACCCGTCATGGTTGGCTCCATATCTTTCTCTGCATCCTTATCCTTCGGCTGGGTATCCTTGGGCATTCGCGACTTTGTAGGAGTCTTCAGGGGTACTAAAGATGAAAAACCGTTAGTGGTGTGCACTTCTAATCATAAGGCTGGAAATTCTATCGTAACACGCGTAAGGTCGTCCTCCATGACCATGTAAGGTAGCTCATGCCAAACACCTTCAACATCTCCCTTCGTGCGCATGTGAATATTGTGAAAGGTGGCTTTAAAGTCTGCAATGTGCCTATAATTCTCGTAAAACGTCGGTGATAATCGTGGCTTGGATTGCACCGCTTGAAACAACTCAAAATCAAATAACACCTAGAATATTTTGTTTTCACTGATTCTGGAAGGAAAATTGAAGTTCCACAACGTCGCATATCATGCATCTTCACAAATATCGGGCTCAATATCTTGGAACTGGGCCTCAGCGCGCGTCCTCTAACCAATTAGTGAAATTAATAGCAGCAACCAAGAATAATAAAAATGATTTCCCTCCTCCTATACCTCACGAACATTCACTAAAAGATCTGCGCACAGGTAATTTGCCCAATTATATTGTACCCCACTCTCACATTTCCCAACTAGAGCAATCACATGGGCCAAAACTTCCTTCAGCTGATACTTCCTCATCATCTTGCAGGTAAGGATTAGCCTAGCAAACTGTACTACAAGGTCATTGATTTTTCTCACGATGAACCCTCGAGTGTTGCGCGATACCTTATATTTTATTTAACTATGTCTGCAACTTTCCGCAACTGGCCCTTTCCTTCAAAGGTCGTCGCAGGTTCATTCCCCTGACAAGGCAGGTTGGTGATACGGTGCATCAAATATGCATCAATTAGAATTGGCTCTCCTAGCCATAGAAAATCATCATACACCATGGAAAGCAGCTAGCGCACACAGATATCTTTAATCATGTTGCGCCAAAAGTGTGGGATGTTCAACAAATTTAGAAACCCTTAATTCTATAGCCCCAATGCCCAAGGCTTCTGCTTTACCTTGATCACCCCCTTTTCATAGGTGACCAGCTCCAAGTACATCAAGGGTGCGAGCTCATGGAACTTCTCATGGTCGTCCAAGTCCCATTCTTCCATCTTTAGCAGGGGGTTTTCGCAAACATATCCCCCTCAAACGGCACATCTTCGGGGATCAACAAATAATTAATATAAGACTGAACCTTATCTAGGTCCTTTTGGACCTTCACAGATGCTTTACGCAGTGCTACATACTTGGGAAGTACTGAGATTTGATCTACCTCCTTGACAACATCTTCCTCCACAATTACTTCGAGCATCTCGGCCATATGTCTCTTTTGGTGTTCTGCAAGGGTCGACCTAGGCTTCGGGGTCTTCTTGCGCGGCGACTTTCGGGTCCCCGAAGACTGTCCCTTATTAGATGTTTGTGGCAGGGACACAGGCACAGGGGTTTTTATGACCTATTTATGGGTTTCATCGACCTGCATCACAGATGGGGTAGGTTTAATAGTAGTCATACTTTGAGGAATTAAATAATCCAACACCCAATAGCGCAACATCTCATAGAAAATTGGGTTGATTCCAGACATGTGCTTCAGAAAACACAACGATAGCAATGTGAAAAAATCATTTGGAAAGAAAAGGGAACTAATGTGACCCTTCCTGTCATATTTATAGCGTTGGCACAGCTTAAACGATCTCATGTTCATTGATGTAGCCTCATAAATGCTAAAACGGTTCCAAACCTGGCATAATATCCTCATTAAATGAATTTTAGCAACTCCTCTAAATGGTAATGTTTGCTTGTCCAGATTAACTATTCCAATGGCTATATTCTAGCACCTCTGTGGTTGTTTCAACCTGCTAGTATAGCTTCTGCTTGATTGTTGCACCTGTCTGTGCATCTGCCATCATTGTCACGCAAACCCTTCTCCATTACTTGACAGACTACTTTATGGTCCTGCGCCCTCTCGCAACTATCTGGGGTGCTAAGACGCTCTTTAGGCCATATAGTCATTTGGCATGCATATGGATAGGGTTATCCTTGTATGGTTTCAGCCGTATTCCATTCACAAATCCAAGAAGGATTTCACCCCTTAAGGTAACAAACATACCGCACCTCCTTCCGTAATCTCCTTGACAACATAAGGTCTGAGATAGTGCATTTTGAACTTTCCTGGGTGGCGTGCAAACTTGCTTTCATATAGAAAAACTAAATCGTCCTCCTTGAAAATATTTTGTCTAATGTGCCTGTCATGCCAATATTTTTCACGCGCCTTTTTCACCTGTTGATTGAAACTAGCAATGAATTTGTCTTCCTCCAGTGCAACTAGCTACGATAGTCGCCCTTACATACTATCTTGATCAACCATGTTAGTTACCGTTTCAATGCGCAGACTAGGGACGATGTACTCCATTGGCATAACATCTTCCTCTCCAAATACCAACCTGAATGGGGTCTGCGGGGTCAATTTATTGCATGTAGTCTGATATGCCCATAGAACCACATGTACACACACATCCCAATCATTCTGATTACCATTACATACCTTTGTGAGCAGATTCTCCAAAATATTATTAAAGGCCTCTACTATGCCAGTTGCTTTTGGATGATATGGTGTACTCTTCTGATGGTGCATCTTAAATGCCATTGTCAATGCTCTGATAGTCTCATTCACAAAGTGTGTACCATGGTCACTAATCAAGATTTTAGGGCACCCGAACCTTGTCAAGATATTCTCAAAAATGAAGTGTGCAGTTGTCTCTACGCTGCAATATTTCACAGGCTTAGCTTCTGCCCACCTAGTCAAATAATCTATGCACCAGTAATGATATAGCATGCGTTAGTCTTCTTTCCGAGATGGTTGATCAGTCCTGCAAAGTCAATGGCCCACTTATAAAAATCCTACAAAGTCACTTGTGGCTACAGTGGCATTTCATCTCTACGCGACGGTTTCCCTATTCTATGAAATACATCACAAGCGCAACAATACTCTTTTGCATCACTGTATACCATATGCCAACACAAACCAACCCTTGAAATTTTCTACATAGTTGGTTTTCCTGCATAGTGACCTCCTGCAACCCCTGCATGTGCTTCAAATAGGATGCTCCATCTTTCAAACTCTGACACATAGCAGCTTAATATCTTATCGGCGCCCATCTTATACAATTGGCCAGCAATCAAAGTACATTCAGCTGTGTGCAAGACCAGTTCTTTCTTCTGCTTAAATTTATACTCTGTGGGTGCACATCCAATGGCCATCGACTATTTTAATGGAAAATAGTTACATGTCTGGTAATATATCCACCAAACTAGTTGGCTCCTCTCCACTTTTGATGCATGATAGGTGATCTGGACCTGCATTAAACCTCCCTGGCTTAACAATCACCTTAAAATCATACTCTTGAAACAATAAGAGCCATTAACAAATCTTCCCCCCAACACAGGCTTGTTGACTAGGTACTTCAAACCAGAGTGATTTGTAAACATCTTAAAATGTCCTCCCAACAAATAGTGATCAAGCTTTTGTAGTGCATATACCATAACTAAGCCTTCTCTCTCTTTTGTCGAGTAGTTGCGTACAGCACTTGATAATTACCTGCTTGAAAATGCAATTTCTTGATCAATATCTCTGGCTTCCTGGATACACGAGTAAAATGCCTAGCATGATACATGAAACATTCACATCCACATGGAATTCCTTTGTCTAGTCTGGGAATACCAATATAGGCGCAATGACCATTTTCTCCTTAAGTAGTTTAAAACTCTTCTAACAATCCTCATCCCAGCAAAAAGAGGCATCCTTCTTCAACAATTTTTCCATCGGCGTAGTAATCAATGCATAGCCTCGAATAAATTTTCTATAATATCAAGTATATCGCAAAAAGAAGCGCAATTGCTTCACATTTGTGGGTGCCTCCAGGTTTACAATAATACCAACCTTAGCGGGATCAACCATCAACTCCTGTTGAAAGACAATATGACCTAGCAAAATCTCGAAAGGGACATAGAATATGCACTTCTTCAGATTCAGCAAGATCTAATGCTTTCGACAAGTATCCAGCATTAAAAGCAGATTTGAAACATGCTTCTTTAATAAGCCAAATATAGTCTAGACAAAAAAATATACTTCTAATAATTTATGTATATACTCCTTAAACGCAGCTACCACCATGTGCAAGAAGATTGCTGGCACATTCTTTAGACCGAATGGCATTACTATGTATTGGAATGATCCCCATTATGTCGCAAAGGTTGTCTTAATTTTGTCTTCAGGCGCGATTCTTATTTGGTGGTATCTAGAAAATCCATCAGTGAATGAGTAGGCCTCTTTCCCTCCCAAATTGTCCAATATTTCATCAAAAAATGGATTTGGAAAGGGGTAATGCACACAGGCATCATTTAACCTGCGCAGATCCACACAAATCCTAATTTCCCCTTTGGTCTTCTTTTCTTGGACCACCATGGGACTTACCCAATCTGATTCTTCTATTGGTTCAATGATCCATGTAGCAACCATTTTCTCTAGCTCCTTTTTGACCTTCTGTTTGTATTTAGGATTCAAACTGTAAGGGCGCTGCTTGACAAGCCTAGCATCCGGTTTCAGAGTGATTTTCATCACACCAAGATCCCCAACAATACCTTTCAACTTGGAAAAATTTGAGGGAAATAAGTCTTGATATTGAGCAAGCAGCTCCACAATCTTAGCTATTGTATCTTAGCCCCAGTAATCCCTTATTTTGGCAATCTTAGGTTTCTCTTTTATTCTAATGTTGACTTGCCTAATATTCATGGATTTAGTCACCTCTAGCACCTCAAGCAGCGGCCCAGAAACTGCGTGCTGACCTTCAGACTCGGGGATATTGATTTTTCTAAGGTCTTCCTCATTATCTTCAATAGTCACATTCCATAAGTCAATTATATCCTTCATCTATGCATCCCATGTTGATATGGCTCGCGCTTCTCGTGTCTTTGTCATGTCAAAGATCACATATTGAATCATGTGCAAAGAAGTGTTGATGCATGGGAATCCACTCTCAAAGTTGAACGTTACCACAAAATTTTCTCGTAGTGCAGCCCATTCCGTCATGCTTCGTCATAGCTCAACCTCTAGGTACCAGTTCATAGGAATCTGACTTAAAGTATGGAAAAATGTATGCACCCTTCCAGGTTGTGGCTCTTCTCCCCAAGCTACAATCCACCTGGATAAATGTATGTGCAAATATTCTTTTCCTACATAAGTTCCTTCCAACCATGTATTGGGTTGTCCAAATCGCATTTGCATCATATGGGTACATTCTTCCCAATTCGCCCAGTTGTCCTTGTGTATCTCCCACCAACGTGCTAGAGTTGAGCACAGAGCTAAGTCAAGTGCATCGAACCATTGTGTCTCTGGAACAACCTTTTCGAATTCATCTAAGAAACAAGTGACACTGCCTATACCATCATAATAAGGTAATTCTTGCACCTCATAGGATATGAACCGTAGAGATCTGGCAACTCAGTTGCAGCGCAGTGTAGAGACTTCATGTAAATGGTTCTGCCAATTCTCCAATTCCTCATCTGAGTCTGAGTGGCATGAAATATCTCTATCCTAGCTAATTTGACTATATGTTGTGGGATTGATCCAATCTTCATCTCACGCAGTTATTTTGTAGATATGATCAACATCCTCCTCTTCGCGCACTGGTTTTGTATATATTTCTCCTTCTGCTAGATTGAATTGGACCACAACCCTGGTTCTATTGTTTACAAATACCATACTTCTGCGCTTGAGATTGATGATAAAATCCATGTTAATAGCCCAATCCAGACCCAACAGTGCGGGGTATGGACCTGTATCATCAAAAATTTCAATAACTTCGAAATCACCCAGCGCCTTAACTCCTTTGATATCAACTATGACCCAAGAAATCCTACTCATTGGGATAATGTTATGTTGATTTTCCATGCGCAGTTGTATTGCAGACCATTCCAGCTTAGGTTCTCCCATTTTTTTCCAAGTCTACTTTGGTATGACATTTGCATCAAAGCCTAGATCAAAATGACCTGGTCCATTTCAAATTCTCCTATCTGATGTTAGGTCCCTATATTAATAGTGTAGTCCCCTATTATGTTAGTGTAGCCCCCCTTATTGTTATTGTTGTACCCATGTAACCCCAATATTGTTATTATTGTGCCCTTAAATTATTATTGTTAGGTCGGCTAGGATTACATTGTGGCCCCATGGACTCCTATATATAGAAGGAGGTTTTGGTCATTTGTATCATCCAAGAATTGTTCATTCATGTAATGTATTCGAGGTTTCCCCCTCAAAGTGGCTTATTTCTAAGTCGTTGATATCTCTTTTCTTCTATTTTTGGAGCTGGTTTCACAACATTTGGTATCAGAGCTTTGAGATTCTAGGGTTTCGCTGCTCCAAACAGGTCATCGTGGAATTTTCGATATAACTGTTCTTCTACAAAGGTTCAGAATCTGAAATTTTTAAAGTGCGAAGCCAGAATCCTGAAGAACATCGTCGCAAAATTTCAGAGCTTGGTTCGCAATATTTTCGGAGATATGATCTGTGCAAGTTAGGTCATTTTGCAGGCTCCTGAATTTAACCTAAACAGGTCATCGTGGTATTTTCGTAATAATTTTTTTTCTAGGAAGGTTTAGAACCTGAAATTTTTAGAGTGCAAAGCTAAAATCCTGAGGAACATCGTCGCAAAATTTCAGATATTGGTTCGCAATATTTTCGAAGATATGATCTATGGAATTTAGGGATTTTGAGGCTTCTGAATTTCATCTCAAAGAGGTGATCATGGGAAAATATTCATAACTCTCTCTCTGAGCATTGGATTGGAGTGTCGTAAAAAGTGGTCGCAAGTGCACAGACTGTAGTTTCTTTCTATCAATTTTAGAGCCGAAGGACGAAATAATGACACGTGGCAATTCGTACAAGTTTGCTCTACTGAACCAGACCATAATTAGGTCATTGTGGGAGATTGGACATAACTTTTCCTTGGAGAATCCAAATCAAGTTAAACCTGTGGCATTCGAAAGAGAATTCAGAAGGCTACCTCAGTGCCAAATTTTAGATATGGAAGAGTCACAATCACAGATATAATCCAATTTCAATATCAAGCTCCTCAAAAGCAAGAAAAAGGTGTGTATTTTTTATTTTTTATTTTTTTATGAATTGCATAAGTCTTGTTTGAAGAATCAATTTGAATTGATTACAAGGGCGTATTGTAGAATAGATATCAGTATTGGGTTCTAAAAAATTCCCCGTAAAAATAATTCAACACCCATTAAGCCTTTAGAAGGCTCTACTATGACTCATGAAGATGAAGAATTGCAACATGATGTATCAAAATTACAAGAGCAAGTGCACCAAATTTCGCTTTCGCAAAGAGCAGCAAAAAATGAAATGGATGGTTTGAAGAATAATATGAATGGTTTGAAGAAAGGCGTGGAATCTAATATAGATGGCATGGAAGCTGGCATGGAATCTAAGATGGATGACATGGAAGCTAAGATCGATGAAAAAATGGAGAACATGAAGAATGATCTAAAAGTAGACATGGAAGGTTTAACAAAGTTGATACAAGAAATGTTTCCTAATGGTGAAAAGAGAGTAGAGGAAACTCACGATGAGAACAAAATAAATGTTAATCGTGATTTCATAAACTCTAATGTTTGCGGGAAGAACCACCATATTCCAAAAATGGATATGAGGAAGTTTGATGGAAAGGATCCTGTAACATGGATACTACATATGGAGCAACATTTTGATCTCCATAATGTGAAAAACACACAAAAGGTACACATTGCAACTTTACATTTAGAACAAAATAAATTTGTATGGTATCGATGGCTTTGCTCCAGTAAAAAAATTGTCACTTGGTCAATTTTTATGGAGGAAATGATAGCACATTATGAGGATACAAAGAGAAACACCTTCTTTAGCCAATTGATAAATCTCAAACAAAAGGGATTAGTGGGTGAGCACATTGAGGACTTCCAAAAGTTGAATATAAGGGTAATTGATATTCCAGAGGAACACAGGATTGATCTCTTCATAGGTACTTTAAAGGATAACATCCAACATGAAGGTCGCGTTTTGGAACCTGATTCATTGGAGAAGGCATTCAGGTTGGCAAGAAAAATTGAATGTAAAATTATGGCGACAAGGAAGCCTACCACTCAATTCTATAAAGAAGGAAGTGTTGCTACGCCTAGATTTCCACAACCTACAAGGTTGACACCACAACAATTGGAAGAAAAAAGAGCAAAAGGGCTTTGCTACAGTTGTGATAGCAAATACACTAAAGGTCATAAGTGTGCCGAGAAGAAATTATTTTACATAGATTGTGAAGAAGAAGAAGAAAATGAACAAGAAGAGGATATACACCAGGAACCAGCCCTAGAAGAGGAAGAAATGAATCCGACCATATCGTGTAATGCACTGGCAGGAATTACCACTCCTCAAACTCTCGAGATAGAAGGACATATAAAGAAGAAAAGGGTAATAGTGTTGATTGATTCAGGTAGCACCCATAATTTTATTCATTATAAGGTAGCCAAGGAATTAAATTGTTTCCTATACCCGGCACCAGAATGTCAAGTGATGGTTGCAAATGGAGGAACTATAAATTGCTCTGGAAAATGCCATAATATCAAGCTAACCATGGGGGAATATGTATTGACTAGTCCAATGCTTTCCATTCCTATGGGAGGTGCTGATGTTGTACTAGGAGTACAATGGTTACAATCTTTGGGGACGGTAGCTTTTAATTTTCAAGAACTTTTATTGAAATTCTTTTCAGAAGGAAAGGAAGTCGAACTACGGGGTATTGAAGGGAAGCCAGGAAGGATAATAAGCTCTAATGGCATGACAAAGCTTCTAAAGAAAGAACAACGGGGCGTAATTGCACAATTATGCTCACTAGAAGTTCCAACATCAAAATCATCTATTTCTGCAGATCTCCAACAAGTCTTGGACAATCATTCCAAGGTGTTTGAAACTCCCAAAGGACTCCCACATATTCGTGATCATGATCATGCTATTCATTTGATTCCAGGAAGTGTTCCTCCAAACATCAGGCCTTATAGATATCCTTATGTCCAAAAGAGTGAAATTGAACGCATGATTGCAGAAATGTTAGAGGCTGGTATAATTCAACCTAGTCAAAGTTCTTTCTCTGCTCCAGTAGTATTGGTGCACAAAAAAGATGGATCATGGCGCATGTGTCCGGATTATAGGGAGCTCAATAAGCTCACTATTAAAGATAATTTCCCATTCCTGTGATTGATGAATTATTGGATGAATTACATGGAACAAATTATTTTACCAAGTTGGATCTTCGTTCGGGATATCATCAAATTAGAATGAAGACTGAAGATATTCCGAAAAAAGCATTTCGAACTCATGAGGGTCATTATGAAATTTTAGTGATGCCTTTTGGCCTTACCAATACACCTTTTACATTTCAAGGGTTGATGAATTCCATTTTCAAACCCTTCCTTAGAAAATTTGTGCTAGTATTTTTTGATTATATACTAATCTACAGTAGGTCTTGGAAGGATCATGTTCAACATTTTGACAGGGTGCTCAAACTATTGGAGGAGAAACAATTATATGCAAAAATATCCAAATATTTCTTTGGAGTACAAGAGGTGGAATATCTGGGTCATATTGTATCTCACGAGGGTGTTAAGGTAGACCCTAACAAAATTAAAGCCATTAAGGAATGGAAAGTCCCCAAAACCATAAAGCATTTACGCGGATTTCTCGAGTTAACAGGGTATTATCGCAAGTTTGTTAAGAATTATGGGAGAATAGCAGCACCTCTAACAACACTATTGAAGAAAGATGCATTTTTATGGACTCCTGAAGCAACTAAGTCCTTTGAACATCTTAAAGAGGAAATGTGCCTAGCACCAGTCTTAGCTACGCCAGACTTCACAAAAAACTTTATTGTGGAATGTGATGCCTCGGGAAATGGAATTCGTGTTGTTTTAATGCAAGAAGGAAGACCCATTACTTTTGAAAGTCGTTCAATCAAAGGAAAGTATTTACAAAAGGCTATTTATGAGAAGGAAATGTTAGCAATACTACATGCACTAAAGAAATGGAGACCTTACCTAATGGGAAGACACTTCAAGGTAAAAACTGATCATGATAGTCTTACATACTTTTTGGAACAAAGACTATCTTAAGAAGAGCAGCAAAAATGGGTCACAAATATGTTGGGTTATGAATTTGAAATTGTCTACAAAAAATAGAAGCTAAATGTTGTTGCAGATGCACTCTCAAGAAAGGATGAAGAGGTGGAAGCATTGCTTTGTGCCATTTCAATTATCCAACCATATTGGATAACCGAAGCAAGGGATGAATGGAAGAAGGACGAAGAAGTGTGGACTCTCATTCAAAAGTTGCAGCAAGATCCTAGTACATCTGATACATTTAGTTGGAAAAATGATTCCTTATGGTACAAAGATCACTTATATGTTTGCAAGAATTCCAAACTAAAACAAAAGATTCTTTTGGAATTGCACACTTCTCCTTTAGGAGGACACTCGGGATTTTTAAAAACTTCCCACAGGGTGAAGAAAGAATTTTTTTGGGATGGTCTTAAATATGATATTCAAAATTTTGTGGCAGAATGTTTCGTTTGCCAGCGAAATAAAGTTGATACAATTAAGACCCCAAGTCTTCTACCACCTTTATCCATTCCAAGTCAACGTTGGGAGGAGATTTCAATGGATTTTATCACAGGTTTACCTAAGTCTGAAGGAAGGAGCGTCATCATGGTGGTATTTGATAGACTTACCAAGTATGCACACTTTTGCGTTATCTCATCCATTTAAATCGAGTACAATTTATATGCATTTATGGAAACAATTCAAAAGCTACATGGAAACCCGAAGATTATTGTAAGTGACAGAGATCCCATTTTTACAGGAAATTTTTGGACGGAATTATTTTCTTGTTTGGGTACTCAACTAGCTCATAGCTCATCTTATCATCCTCAAGCAGGTGGTCAAACAGAGATAGTGAATAAATGTTTGGAGAGATATCTTCTTTGTTTTGTATCTGATAAGCAAGCACAATGGTTCAAGTGGTTACCTCTCATTGAATGGTGGTATAACACTTCCTTCCATACTGCAGCAAAAATGACCCCATTTATGGCACTTTATGGATATCATCCACCGTCCATCACATATTCTTTAAGGGAAAATTCCTGGGGATTGGCAGTGGAGGATCACATCGAGCATCAACAAGAAGTTCTCCAACTCTTAAAGGATAACCTATATTTGGCACAAATGAACGAAAGAGCTAAAACAACGAAATGAGATCAACATCGCAGTGAGAGAAGTTTTGATGTGGGAGACTGTGTATTTTTATGGCTACAACCATACAAAAAAATGTCCCTCAAGCAAGCTAAGAAGGATAATAAATTATCGCCAAAGTAATATGGTCCTTACAAGGTTTTGCAAAATATTGGTACTATGGCATACAAATTGGAGCTTCTTGCTTCTTCGCGAGTGCATCCATTTTTCCATGGTTCATGCTTAAAAAAGGTTAAAGGGGAAAAACTTCCAGTTCAAACAATATTGCCAGAACTTGATGAGGAAGGAAAAACCATATTCGAACCTAAAGCAGTCACGGAAACAAGAACTCGACAACTACGAAATCGATCAATTTTAGAGTATCTCGTCAAATGGAAGAACTTACCCACTGAAGATTCTACATGGGAGGATGAGAATTTTATACAGAAGCACCCGTAGCTATTGAAGCGTTGAGGACAACACTTGTTTGAAGGAGAGGGGCATGTTAGGTCCCTATATTAATAGTGTAGTCCCTTGTTATGTTAGTGTAGCCCCCCTTATTGTTATTGTTGTACCCCTGTAACCCCAATATTGTTATTATTGTGCCCTTAAATTATTATTGTTAGGTCAGCTAGGATTACATTGTGGCCCCACTAGGATTACATTGTGGCCCCATGGACTCCTATATATAGAAGGAGGTTTTGGTCATTTGTATCATCCAAGAATTTTTCATTCATGTAATGTATTCGAGGTTGCCCCCTCGAAGTGGCTTATTTCTAAGTCATTGATATCTCTTTTCTTCTATTTTTGGAGCTAGTTTCACAACATCTGAGCAGTCAGGTGCATCTCTCGACCAATTCTTCTCTTGTTCTTGTAGATATTATTGAGAGCCTTTTGGTCCATCTGGGGCTGTTATTTTTTGGCAGAGTTGTTAATTAAAGCTTGAAAATTATCAATGGCATTCTTATTACGCAGAAGCTTGTTACAAGCCTGTAAAAATAATTTCATCTCTGCAAGCTCAACCCCTTTTTAGATATCCGTGGCAAGTTTGATTACTACTTTGGATGTGCCAAGACCCATGAATTCCTTCTTTGCTGCGACAAATGTTTCCTTTTCCCTTTGTAGATTGAATCCTTCCCTTTTCTCAAGAGCTCTCTAAACCCAAACATCAGCGACAAGTCTCTTATATTACTATTTATCTTCTACAGTTGCTACGCCACTTCTGGTTACAATATTTAGGCTAGGGTATTCAGTGTGCAGTTCCGCTCTCATCATTTGAACATTTTACATAGGTGTCTATGGTTTCTTCTCCTGCATTTTTGCAAATATTACAGGGAAATCTTCAAGAACATGATCAAACTGCCTACAATATCTCCAACATTGTTGTGTTGGGTTCGGGTAGTCACGTGAATAATGCCCAACCTCTCCACAGTTATAAAAACTGAGTTGTCCCCTTCCACAACCAGCTCCTTCGTCCCTTTCTCATCCTCTGCCAAGAAATCCACCACACCTAGATATTGATGCACGTGAATTTGGTCCTCTACCCTCAGCCTGCGATCTGTACGAGGTAGCCTGCTCAATCATTAGATCGAAGCTGCGATATTTCTTGTCATCGTGTCCCACATATTGATAGAATGTACAGAAAGGTTGTTGTAGCTCCAGAATATATTTACCAAGCCTAGGGCAGAAGTCTGTCGTATGCAGTCTGTTTGTTTGGGAAATCGAGCACCATAGTTTGGGAACCTCACTAGGCCCTGCCCCATTATTAATCGAACTTGGTCCTCCAACTGCCAGATAGTTAGTATATACTGGACATTGATCCCTATGATGTCCCTCAGTGTTACAGTGTGTGCATCATACTCTTGTGCACACATACTTTTCCTTCTCCTTTCGCAATGTTTGTATTTCTAAGTGCAGTGAAGCTAATTGGATTTTAATTTGCTGAGCTCCAACCTATGTGGCAATCTTTTGTTGGTTTAAAGACTGGCGTAGATGTGGCAGCAGCATAGAAATGAACCATTCTTTATGTTGCATGCCATCGATAGTAAATCCTCCATCTCTGATGGTGCGCTTTAATCATTGATCTACCTCCTATACAGATTCATTCATTTCTTGGTGGATCTCCTTTAATTCAGTCACACAATGAGAGTATGATTTTGGATTTCTGAACTGCTCCTTCAATGCGGTCTTAAGCACGTCAATCATGGCATTAGGATTGATTTCCATACACCTCATTTACCAATCCAATGCGTGTTCTTGAAATGCAGTAGCCAGCTACGCTTTCTTAACATTATCATTATTGATCTGCTGCACTGTCCATACAGCATCTGCGATGAACCAAAATTCGTCAACATATTTATTTCCAATGCCCTTGAAATTATGCAGTTTGATGAAGGTAGCCATGTCTTCTTCTAGAGGTGGAGGTGGAGTGGATGACTTGTTAGAGTGAGGTGAATTTGGGAGTGGATTGGATGGGATCTGAACTAAGGCCAACGACACAAGAATATCTTGATCGTGCAATCCCTCTTCTTCTGAGTGCAAAGATTCACCAGAGCTACTTGTTTCAGACTCCTCATCGTTTTCATATTTACCTTTGAGAGTGTTATAAACAAAACCCTCTTCTAGATCCACTCTGTAAGTTTTTCTGTTGCGCGTAGTCAGGCTTCTTCGAGACATTGACTCAACATGGATGCACAGAGTACCCTTTTCACATAAAATCCTTTTAATCCACAATTTAAATGAGTGCAGAAACTTACCTCTAGGGCCCTTGAAAAATATTCTTTCAGCTTTAGAAAATTATACAAAAGTATCAATAGAAAATTCAGTCACAAACCCACTTAGAACACTATCAACCCAATAATCTATTACGCGAGTATTTTTATTGCTAGATTTCTCCAACTACTGAACCAGCTCAGGAGTCCACCTTGTGATTGCGCCATCCTTTACTTAGGTATGAAATTCAGTTAATCGATATAACCACTCGTGTAACTCATTCGCAAAGGAAGCAAAGAAAATTTTGTGGACGTGTGTGTAGATATACCTTTGCTCCCAATCCTCATCAGATAATATTAGATTGCAAATTGGTGCACCTTCTTATTGAGCCAATCTTGCAGTTCATTCTGTGTCAGATGCCACAATATCAAATCTCCCTCAAAATGATCTCGGTCCCTGCAACAGAACCATTTGTTGGCTTGAGGGGTCCTGAACCAGGTTCAGAGTGTTCTGCGCAACCAAAAAAACCCTCCAACTACTATCCCTTTCAGCAATGATCTGCTTACGCAAACCAAATTCTCACCCGAAGTAGTATGGGGGGGTGTTGGAACAAGGTTTCCGCATCCTGAGGGAGCGTTCGATGTGTGTTTTACCCTTACTTAATCCTTATATGTCTATGCGAAACTTCCTAAGAAATAAGATCTAAGCCGAAATAAAACCTTTAACAAATATGCATTAACGAATATGTGTAACATATTATATTTCAGTCAGATCTAACCCTTGCACAATCACATAGATATTTTTCCAGTAAGAATCCTTAACACAGAAGTGAGGTTCGCGCAAATACAGATATTTTCTATAGATAAGTAACTCAGATAAATATGCATTCAATAGAAACAGATCAACTTATAAGCCACATAATCCTGCATAAACACACAGAAATAGCATCTGAATTCACCAAAACTTCTTCTTTATTAATGGATCTACAATTTAGTACAATTTTTCCACCTGCGCACATAGTAGCAGGGTCCTTGCACACAGCTCAGCACTAAGGTCTCCGTGCACACAGCCAGCAGGAGCCTTTCTACCCAACTCAATAATTCACGCACACTACATTCAAGATAAAAAATATATCTATTCTTATCGACTCATACATATTTATATGTTTCCAAACGTGCACATACCATGGTATCAAACCATGGTTTTCCATTTTTCTCATTACAATAATTAAGGGACTTTGACCCGCCCCAAATCCCCTTGACATCTGTGCGCAATGCATAAAAACAAAAAAACAAAAAAAACTTTACCCCAGCGGACCCTACTCCAACATATAATTTGAAGTTTTTTTGTCTTATGTTGTTCTAGATCAAACCACTAGATCTAGGGAATTCACCTTTGTCTGCAATCATGAAAAATTCGCATATCAAATTGGTGACTCCACTAGGGAACGATTCTTCATTTTGTGGTTTCCTTGACCTTATTATCTTTTTCATCTCTTAGAATGATCTTGATTGACTCACTTAGACATTGATTGACATTAGGAAAAAATCATTTTGAGCTTGCTTGGGTTTCTAGTGTCGTGTTTTGGCCGAAATAGCCCCAGCGCATTATGTTTGTTCTGCACCTGCACTAATTCCTGTAGGAAGAAAATTTTCGCTTTCCTTTGCCTTGCTTTTTTATTTGCTTTGGTTCAGTAAGTTTTCCTTTTGTCTTTGAGTGCGTTCCCGTCTCTCAGAAGCTTTCATTGTGTTTTCTTTTGGTTTTATTATCCTTTGATGAAAATTTCTTTGGATTTTTCTTCGTTCTTGTCTATTAGATATTTTGCAAAAAAATTGCGTGATCATTGATTGGATTGAAAAGATTTATATTACATTGATATTATATGTGATTTCTCTTATCAGTGATTTAGTTGCATCTTAGTTTTCTTGGCATTTGAAAATTAAGAGAAAATAAAAGGAAAAATTGTTTCATTATTTGCATCGTATAGGGTTTTGAATTTAATTTGGAATAGTTGCATTAGAAAAATATACTTAGGAAGGTTTTTTTGTTGCATTACTCTTTGTTTCTTCCCTCCCGTAGATATATTTTCATTGAAAAGAAAATATTTCATATTATCATGCTAGATTGCATTATAGGGAATTCAGGTGAACTCATAGTGAGCCTATAAAATTGAAATCTAATTCAAGATAAACTCTAAAATTTATTGAATCAATCTTAATGATCATTTGGAACATTAACACAAACATCTAGAGGTCTAGACCAAAGACGTGTTTTGACGTATTTAAACGTAGGATTTGTCATCCGTTGTGAGCGTTACATTCCATGGGTGATATCCTGTTTCACGTACATAAGTGTATATGATAGTTCTCCACATACCTTCAGGTATATTGGATGGCACTCCAATCATGATAAGTATATGGGAACACTCTCCTCGAACGGTTACTCATTAGACAACACTACTATATATTGTGCTTCCACGTACTTCTGGGAATATTTTTGAAGTCCCCACTAGGTTGTTATCTTTCCATAGGTAATTGAGTTGGTCCCCTTGTACAGTGTGATACACCAAACACAACATTCGAGGAAATTGCCTGTCGGTATGTAAATCCTTGGTTTTACAAGATGGTATATTGCAGTTCACAGTTGCTTGGTAAACTCTTTTGCCTAGTTACCCCTTTTTCATTTATTTTTGTTGCTAATTTCTAAAATTGATTAAACTATCGTGGAATAATAACCCCAACAATCTCATCGTTCGCGTAGGATGCAAAGATTGCCTCCTCTTCCACTAGAGGCAACTCCTAGATGTCAAAAGAAGAAGAAAAAAGACGGAAACTACCGAATCTAGTACTTCAAAAGCTACCCCTTGTAGACCTACATCTGAAATTAACCAACCATAGTCATCTCTTCCTGTGGGTATTGAACCGAAGATCACTTCTCTACTATTTGGTGAGTCCAACACAAACGAACCCGAAGCACCTGAAACTTTATTACCTGAGGTTATTGAACTTGAGTTTCCTGACTCAGAAACATTACAACCTAAGGTTATACAGCATAAGGAATCTGAGTTATCTACACATGTTACTTTTTTCTCTTCCTCTTCTCTTCCTCTATCTTTGACTCAACCACAATCTGTAAATCTTGGAACTGATAATGAACAACTTCCACTTAGTCTTTTGAGTATTGGTGAAATTCCGCAAGAATAATATCGACCTTCTTCTCCTGTTCAATTAATGATCCAAGAGGGTCTTGCATAGTTCAAGATCGACAGGAAGTTCTAAGGCCAGCAAGTCAAATTCGAGAAAGACAACAAGCCTTCATTTCTCCAGTGTTCCGGATGAAGGAGAGCCTTTAATTATTTATGATGTATGTGTTAAAGGGTGGAAAATTTCATGTACATGGTGATATGTAACCTTAAGTGGTGTTGATGTAGTGTTATAGCGCAACTACATTATGGTTGTAAAACCTATATAAAAAGTTTTAAAACCTATATATATAACACCCAAACCATATGTATGAACCAAATTATAAATCTTAACCGCATAGGTAAGAACTTGATTGTCGGGCGGAGTTGCAATAACATGTGAATAGGGTTTTCCAAAGACCACAGCAGAGTTATAACATAGTGTTTGACCGTCGTAAAACCGCAACCATCAGGGATGTGTTGTCACATGCGGATGGGGTCGACCACCAGCAAGATCGGAACCACCGGACCTACCCACGAGGTGGCATTCCTCGGTTAGTCCGCTAATCTATCGCACGGGACAGTCCCGCCTTGAGTTTGTTCGCTGCCAAAGCCTGACCGTCATGGCCTTGGCTTTATCTTATAGTTTATTTGTGGGTTTTTGTGCATTGTATTATTAAATGGGCCTTGTAACTAATACAACTTCTTATCCTATGTGTTTGAATACCATTTAGCCAAGTGACATTCATTCCTTTAATGTAAAACTATATACCATTTTTGGCCCAAGAGGTTCGACCTGAACCTGGCCTGCACATTATAAAAACCTTAGCCATTGAACCATGGAGGGAGTGGAAATTTGAGGCTTGTATTCATAAATTGTGTAAAGATGAGAAGTTTTTCTTTCAGGTGTATTTTCGTCCAGAGGCGGAATTCGGCGCCGAGACAGACATTAGAAAACTAGGAGGGATAAATTTCTATTGAAAGATACCATAGGTGCCTACGAGCATGTACATTATAGTGAATTTTGATGTAAATACTTCCTTGGATCATTCATTAATCAAATGGAAACCCATCTTGAAAGTGGACCCAGAAACGTAGCCCATCGGGGACGAACTGCGTGATCAATGTTTGTTGTCTTCTATCTCTTTTATTTGCTACAAATTCAAGTTTAATTGTGTTTCTTAAGTTCTGGTTAAGTATACAAATAAATTTTATTTACTTTAGTCATCCACAATACAACAATCTAAGTTAACGATCAGTTCATTTCGGTGAATATTCAATCCTATTTCAGATCATATTTTGGTATCAGAGCAGGTTGCGTTTTGTAGGATTTTTGCTAGTGAATGTTAACCAAATCCAGGTTGAGATGTGGAGAAGAAACTCTCGAGGTGATAGACCCAAAAATTGGAAAGCGGAAAGTCTCTCAACGATCGAAAATGGGAGGATCTGATGCAGGCGAAACTCCTAAAGTGAAGATCGTGGGCGAGGAACAGTTTCATCAAATGTTTCTGAACATGCAGCAGATGTTGGGAGAACTCTATGAAGACAAGAAGGCCAGAGATGCAGCTTCTTCTTAAAAGGCGACAAAGAGGAAAAGGGAAAAGGAAAAGTTGATAAACCTCCTTCTCCTCCATCATCTTCATCTTTTTCTTCTTATTCTTCTTCCAATTCAGATTTTGAAAAAAAAAAATCATCTCTTTTGAAAATTGATGTAAAATTTGAACTACCTATATATGATGATGAAATGAATCCTGAAAATTTAGATAACTGGATTAAGAATTCAGAAGTGTATTGTAGAATTCAGAACATTTTTGATGAAAGAACAAAAATTCAGTTGGCTACACTTAGAATGGGGGGGACAACTTTAATCTGGTGGGAAATTAAAACTCAAGTAGATTTAAAGAGGAAAGGTAAAGTCATCTCTTCATGGTCTAAGTTTCTTAAAGCTCTTAGAAATCAATTATATCCTTTAGGATACATGCAACAGGTTGTTATAGGTTGGCAGCATTTGAGGCAAGGTAAAGGGCAAAGTGTTAAGGATTTTACTCAGGAGTTCAGGAAGAAAGCTTTGGCGCTTGGTATTCCATTGGATATATGTGAAACTTTATTAAAGTACATTAGCATTTTAAATTATTTTTTACAACATACATTATAGATGTTTAATCCCACCAACTTTGATGAAGTGTGTGTTCAAGCCATACATATTGAATAAGGTGGCAGACCGTTCAAGTTTTCAAAGAAAGAATTCAAGCAGTCGAAAATCAAGGATCCCAAAGATAGCAAGGGGAAGAGCAGTTCAAAGGGAAAGAAAACAGTGAAAGCTTAGAAGGAAAGTGAAATACCTACTTGTCCTCATTGCCAGAGAATCATACATGATGAAGACAAATGTTGGAAACTTCACCGAGAACTCAGACCAAAGAAGTTCCAGAAAAATGAAAGGTGAAAAGAAGGCTAACACAACAATCCAACAAGATCTAGTCTCCGACTCATGTGATGAAGGGAAAATAACCACAATAGTTTCGACACGTAAATGTTCTGACACTATTTCAATTTCTAGTACTTCTGCATCTTCTTCAAACATAAATCATCAAGATGAGGATAAAAGAGTTTCATTATTTCACATAAGGATAACTTCTAAGAACACAAAAATAGACACATTATTTGATAGTGGATCACAGGAAACTTTAATATCTAAAGAATTAGTTAATAAATTGGGTTTGGAGATACAGAATCATCCAAGACCATACCCATTAGGTTGGCTAAAAGAGAAGTCTCAGATTAATGTCAAAAATCAGTGTCGTTTAAAATTTCCAATTGCAACTAATTACACTGATGAAGTGGATTTAGATGTGATTCCATTAGATATATGTGGAGTATTGTTAGGAATTCCTTACCTCTATGATCACAATGTTATGTTTCATAGGAAATAGCATAAATATCACCTTAAGAAAGATGGGATCGAATACATTGTGAGGGCACATAAAATCAAGACACACTTGGATTTAGTTACTGCCAATTAGATGAAGAGGCTAATAAGTTCAAGTAAAATATATGTACTCATAATTGTAAAAGAACAACATACAGATTAACATGATGCTTTTTCAGGTTGTGAATCTCAGTTTAAAGATAATTTGGTTAAAGTGGTAGATTATTTTCAAAGTATATTTAAAGAACCAAAACATATCCCTCCTAAACGGGAAATACAACATGAGATACAATTGTTGTCTGATGCCCCTCTTCCTAATGTCGGAATGTATCACATGTCAGTCATAGAAAACGAAGAAATAAAGAAACAAATCCAATATCTGGTTGAAAAAGGCTTCATTCGACCCAGTTCATCTCCATGAGATTCACCAATAATTTTGGTTCCTAAGAAAGACGAGACACGGAGAATGTGTGTCGACTTTAGGGCCTTAAAAAAATCACTATAAAGAACAGGTATCCTCTTCCGAGAATACATGATTTACTTGACCAGTTGAAAAATGTTGTCTATTTCACTAAGTTGGATTTGCGTAGTGGGTACCATCAAATTTGCATTGCATAAAATGACATTTCAAAAACTGCATTTAAGACTAGGCAGGCGCTATTTGAATGGTTAGTTATGCAGTTTAGTTTATGTAATGCTCCGGCAACTTTCATGAGGGTTATGAATGATGTATTTCATCTATACATTGATAAATTTGTCATAATATACTTAGATGATATCATGATATTCAGTTCCAGTATGGAAGAGCATGTTAGGCATGTTAAACAGGCCTTTGAAGTGTTGCAAAGGGAAAAATTGTACCTTAAATTGTCCAAATGTGAGTTTGGGAAAACTTCATTGGTTTATCTTGTTTACATAGTTGGAGGTGGTTAGTTGAAAATTGATCCAACTAAAATCGATGTGATTGTTAAGTGGCCAAGACCACAAAAATGTTACAGAAGTTAGGAGTTTCTTAGGTGAAGTTCAATATTGGAGGAAGGAAGAAGGCTCAAAAGGATCGAGAAAATTTCAGAGACGGAATGGACTGCGCTAGGGTTTCTCACAGCTCTGTTGTTGCTGCCGACACTAAGATTATAGATCCAGCTTCAGCTATTCCCTACTCCATCGTCAATGTTGGGGATGAGCACGTGGCTGCAATGGTTGTAGCTCCATGCGGAGAGGTGGCCCGTCCTGGTCGAATTATCCACAACGCATTACGGCTATTGCCATCGATGAGGAAGCACTCTTCTCTGCCGCTGCCGACATGGAAACACATACTACCACAAACAGCCATGTTGCCATGGCGTTAGTACCAAAGGATGCCCTCCTTGACATCAAGGATGTGAACCCAGTCCGGTTTTGTAACGCAATCTTCCACATCACTGCTGGAGCCACCGCCTACACCTCGTTGCAGCCATGCCTTTCGGATATACTCGTTGGATGCGCATAGGAGTCTCAACTGGTAGGAAAAGCCTCCCTCAGGCTCCAACTTGGCCTGGAGAAACTGGAATACCAACGATCTAGCTCGTCCCCATCTCATATCAGCACTAGCAGGCAGAAGTTTTCAGATCTCTCCTCCCCTCCTTTTCAGATCCAGATCTCGCTCCTGTCAAGCAAGACCATGCTGCATTGGGTGCGCTCAACGGATCTAGTGGAGACCCTCACGCACGACCTTTAATAAATTTTTGGGATACCTTCTGCCCTTTAGAGACTTCTCTATGAAGGTAAACAACTAGAGGACCCTTTCACCCTCTCCTCAAACTGTATTAAAAGAGATGATTTTGTTGTGTTAACCCTTCATCTGCGAGGGGGAGCATCGGGGCAACCATCCTCTACTCCTGCTTTCTCCTACAAAGATGCGGTCCATGCACAGCCACCCAAGAAATCAGGCCTTCCTGCTAAGGCCTCCAAGCCCTTTTTGGTGGATAAACAAGAGGAAATACCCTCCATATAAATCTCCCATCCAACGATGGATGATCAATTCCAAAAGTATGCAGAATCTACCATTATATGCAGATTTAATGGACTATGGCCGCGCACTGCAGATCTATACCAATGGATCCACTCAAACTAGACAACCAAATGAAAGTTCTTATTTTTCTCGAAGGGTTTCTTCATAGTGGTGTTTGCCTTCAGTGAAGATTACCAAAAATCCTTAACAGAAGGCCCATGCTTATGGGGAACAGTAGGGCATTTCCTCACCCCCTGGTTCCTACACTTCAACCCCTCTATAGCAGTAATCACCAAGCTTCCCATTTGGGTCAGACTTCCGAACCTCCCTACCCATCTTTGGCACTACGCTATCTTCCAAGGGATAGGAAAAATGTTGGGCCGCTTTCTGGCAATGGACCCCTCCAAAGGGGAGAAGGGAATTTACACCTACGACAGAATCTGCGCAAAAATAGATATGAGTAAAGGTCTGCCAGATCAAATCAATCTCAAAATTGGGGACTTCATATGGACACAGACTTTAGATTATGATAACCCAGCCTTCTGATGCCGCCACTGTCATCAAACAGGGCACCTTCAGAACTCTTGCACCACGTTCCTCGCCCAAAAGAAGAAAACATCCGCAAGTCGAAATCCAAAATCTAGAAACCATGTGATCCACCCCCCATGGGCGACATTGATTCCTTTAGCTCGGATGAAGAGGAGGATAAAGCAGAAGGGGAGGAAGCAAAGCAAACACAGGACACGCCCTCAGCGAGCCCTGAGGCACCCATTGCCACTGATTCTCCGAACTCGCAGAAACGTGCTCATGAGTCTTCCACCTCGGATTTAGATAAGGAGACTCCTCCTTCCACCCATAACAGTCTGCAAGTGGTCCCTGCCCAGCTGCATCACATTGATTGGGTCAAAGTCAGTAGAAAAAAGAGAAAAAATGTCGTTTGGACGTTTCAACCCATTCCGGGTAAACTCCTATGTCTAACCCGCTGATTATGGTTACCCCTTGTGATCCTTTTTGCTTATTTCTTGTTATTCCTTGGGACTGAGGTTGATAGTTTATCATTTCTGGTATCCCTGCTATCTAGCTTCTCATGATTGTATTTTCATATTGTACCATGCTTTATTAATAGAATTACTCTTATTCAACAAAAAAATAAATAAATAAAATGTAAATAATAATAATAAATAAATAAATAAAATAAAAACTAAAAATAAATAAAAATAAAATTATATATATATATATATATTGGAGGAAATTCATTTCTCAGTTTTCTTAAATTGCATCACCATTACATGTTTTAACAAGCTCTAAAGTTTCCTTTCAGTGGGGAGGGAAACAAATACAAGCTTTTGATTCACTTAAGTAGAAAATTGTCACAGCACCAATCTTAGCTTTACCAGATCTTGAACAAACATTTGAAATTGAAACAGATGCTAGTGGTTATGCAATGGGTGCAGTCTTAATTCAAAAACGGAAACCCATTTGTTTTCATTCAAAAAAAAATTCTAAAGTAGTAGAAAATTATCCGACATATGATAAAGAACTATTTGATTTGGTTGAAAGTGTAAAGAAATGGAAACACTATCTAATGGGTAAGGAAACATTGACTCACACAGATCACCAGCTGCTTCGGTACCTTCAGTCTCAGACTAAGTTGCAACAATCTCGCCATTATATATGGATGGGATTTCTTCAGCAATTTCACTTATTAATTAAGTACAAGAAAGGTGTAACAAAAAAAGTAGTTGATATGTTTTTTAGACCATCTTTGAATGCTCCAGTAATGCTACAGAATAGTTCTTTAAAACATGAAAGTTATTTAGAACAATATAGTGCAGATGCTGATTTCAAAGATATTTATGAATCACTAACTCATGGTACTCAGGTGGAAGAAGTCAATTTTCATGTTCATGATAGGCTGTTATATCATTTAGGTAAGTTGTGCATACCACAGACAGAAAGGGCGCATGTTATTCGGGAAGCACATTCTTCTCGCATTTCAGGACATTTTGGCATAAGCAAGATAATGGTGCAAATTCAAAGGTATTGCTACTCGCCTCGCATGTATGAAACAGTTGTTAATTACATTAAAGGATGTGTTATGCGTTCGACAAGCAAACCAAGCAATCGAAATATTGGCTTGTACATGCCACTTCCAGCTCCTTCATGACCATGGGACAACATATCCATGGAATTTTTCGGAGGACTTCCTATGTCCAAGAGAGGGCATGATTACATGTATGTCATGGTTGATCGTTTTAGCAAAATGTGCATTCTTGTTCCATGTAAAAAGCAAGTGACTGTTGAACAGACTGCGCAGACGTTCTTTCAGCATGTATGGGCTCATTTTGGGTTACCTAATTCCACCATTTACGACTGGGACACTCACTTTGTAGGAGAGTTTTTGTCCACTTTGTGGGGACTCAGACAAAAAATTGAAAAAGAGCACAGCTTTTCATCCACAGACCGACGGGCAGACAAAAGTAATAAACAGTGCAGTGATACATATTCTCAGAGGCTACTACAGCAAACATTCTGAGTTGTGGGATGAATCTTTACCTTATGTGCAGCATGCTTACAATTGAGCCTTACATTCTTCGACTAAGCGATTTCCATTTGAAACATGTTTCGGGTATCTACCAAAGTCACCAATGGATTTCTTGTTTGGTGAATAAAATAAAGTGGATGGACACGACGATTCAAATAAAGCAGCTAAGTTCATTCACAAGATACAACAGGTACATGAAGCAGTGCAGGATCAATTAGAGAAGAGTTAGGCCAAGTACAAAATGCATCATGATAAGCATTGAATGGATCATCATTTTCAGGTCAGTGATCAGGTATGTTGTATATCAATAAAGACAGATTGAAAGGGGAAGGTAAGAAACTGAAACCCATCAGGCATGGTCCTTTCAAGATTGTGGAAAATATTGGAAATAATTCATTATGGTTAGATTTACCTCCTTACATGTGTATTTATTCAGTTGTAAATGTAGAAAATCTGAAGTTTTATGAACCTTCGATGATCATTGATCCAGAGGAAGATACACAGATCCCTATAGTTTATGATTTTGCACCTAAGTATATGAATGAGTTGTAGGAATATACCATCTTGGAGAGGCAGGTTCGCACTTCAAGGCGTGGAGATGTTGAATATGTTCGAGTGGGACTCAAAGGCTTGAATCCTAGCAAGGCGAGGTGGAAGGATATCAAAAGAGTGAGGGATATGTACCCTCACCTCATGTCTGCTTAAATCAAACTTTTGGTGGTCCAAAAGCTTCAAGTGGAGAGGATTGATCGAGGAGGATATTGCATAGTTCAAGATCTACAGAAAGTTCTAAGGCCAGCAAGTCAAAGTCGAGAAAGCCAACAAGCCTTCAGTTCTCTAGTGTTTTGAATGAAAGAGAACCTTCAAATATTTATGGTGTATGTGTTAAAGGGTGGAAAATTGTATGTACATGGTGATATGTAACCTTGAGTGGTGTTGATTTAATGTTATAGAACAACTACATTATGGTTGTAAAACCTATGTAAAAAGGTTTAAAACCTATATATAAAACCCAAACCATATGTATGGACAAAATTATAAAGCTTAATCACGTAGGTAAGGACTTTACTGTCGAGCGGAGTTGCAATAACGTGAACAGGGTTTTACAAAGACCGCAACAAAGTTATAACATAGTGTTTGACCACTGGAACACCGCAACCGTTAGGGATGTGTTGTTACATGAGGATGGGGTCGACCACCAGCAAGACTAGAACCGCCGGACCTACCCACGAGGTGGCATCCTGGGGTTAGTCCGCCGATCTATCACATGGGACAGTCCCACCTGGAGTCTGTTCGCCGCCAGAGCCTGACCATTGGGGTCTTGGCTTTATATTATTGTTTATTTGTGGGTTTTAGCGCATTGTATTATTAAATAGGCCTTGTAACTAATACAAATTCTTATCCTATTTGTTTGAATACCATTGAACCGAGAGCCATTCATTCCTTTAATGTAAAAACATATACCATTTTTGGCCCAAGAGGTTCGACCTGAACCTGGCCTACACATTATAAAAACCTTAGCCATTGAACCATGGAGGGAATGGAAATTTGAGGCTTTTATTAAAAAATTATGTAAAGGGGAGAAGTTTTTCTTTCAGGTGTATTTTGGTCAACAGGAGGCGGAATTCGGCACTGAGATATGCGTTAGAAATCTAGGAGGGAGAATTTTCTATTGAAAAATACCAGAGGTGGCTGTGAACAAGTTTAGTCTCGTGAATTTTGATGTAAATACTTCCTTGGATCATTCCTTAATCAACGGACGCCCATCTTGAAAGCGGACCCGGAGACGTAGTCCATCAAGGACAAACTCCGTAATCAATGTTTGTTGTCTTCTATCTCTTTTCTTTGCTGCAAATTCATGTTTAATTGTGTTTCTTAAGTTTTGGTTAAGTCGAAAAATCAATTTTCTTTCCTTCAATCATCCACAATACAATAATCTAAGTTAACGATCAATTCATTTCGGTGAATTTTCACTCCTATTTCAGATCATTTAAGAGGGATTAATCTCTATAAATTTCCTCCTCCTTATACTCTGATACAAGCTCCTTTGTATGATTATCTTATTTTCAACTCACCTTTCAGTTTCCCTCGAAAATACTCTTTGGTAAATTTAACTATGACAGAGTCTGCTACGATGTTTTAGTGAGAATCTACCATTATGAGCGAGACAACAAATGTTGCAGCTACTTCTATGTTACCAATATCTCCATAAACACATTTGTATGGTGGTTTGTCAGTTCCACCTAGTCACTAGTCATTCTCTGGTACCTTTTCTGGTGCATCAACCAGTCCATGGACTTCTCCCATGTCATCCTCTTCTGGAATGATATTTGGTACTTCTTTGATGAGTGACACACAATATTCTCCTCTTACTGCATCTCAACCTTTAGTGGAGCAGCGATTTGGTTTGTATGTCAGTGGATATGGACATCTACAACAACCCACTCCACCTTACACAAGATACCATCCTCCAAGAGGGCATTTACCTCCATATCCCCCTTATCTTTTAGCCCCGAGGGGGGGAAGCTTGTTACCAGAATGTTCCAATATCCTGACCAAATACCACAATTTGGTGCTCTACCTATTCAAGTCATCCATTTCCAAGAATTCTTGCCAATCCTTGGCATCCTACATTACCTGTACAACCTATCTCAATTGTGAATCATTTCCAAACTTCTCTACATGTTCCAGATACACCCCAGGTTCCTACTTTCCAACCCATATCCCACCCTGCTCAAGCCTTACCTCACGTAAGTCAACCTTTGTAGCTTTCACCTCTAACTCAAGCTATTACACCGGTATTTGGGACCTCCCAAGTCCTACTTACCCAGCCTCTTCAAGGTGCCTTACAATCTCAATCACTTCGTCAGTATACTCCTAAAATGCAAGTGAATCAACTTGTACATGGCATGGCATAGGAGAAAACTAGCCAACCTCACGTAGGGATGATGAAAATTCCCTCAGGGCAACCATACCAAGGTATTCCACAAATGCCTTACCAAGGTAAAAAAATTCAAACCCAACCATTTCAACCCTTTTAAGGTTATCTTGGCACTGGGAAACATATTTAAGTTTACTTGGACTACCCAAAACCTCCTTATCCAAGAGCTCAAATACATGTTGCTCAAGCCATTGTGCCTTACCCAGGATACCCTCCACCAGAATTTAATAAGTAGTTACCATTTGTAGCAACCCTTGAATTTCCATATCTAGCCCAGCTTACAAATGATCCCATTTGTCACTCTCCTTGGTGGTTGGTCATTCCTACAAAATTTATGAGTGATGTCCTGAAATTCATTGGAAATCCTAGAGAAGACTTGTCTACACATGTTAGGACGTATCATATATGGTGTTTATGAAACTCTTTAAATGATGATTCTATCCATTTACGGCTTTTCCATATAATCCTTACTGGTATGGCAACAAATTGGTATATTAAATTGCCACGAGCTTCATTCAACAATTTTAGTGCTTTAACGACCATGTTTCTAACCCATTTTAAATTACCCATTCGTTATGTAACTGGAACTAAAATTTCACCTCTTTCAAACAGATGGACTCCACTCACATTTATAATCATATCCATGAGTGGCTATGTCACCATCGTTTGGTCAAAAATTTCATTCCCAATCATTTATTGGTTGAATGGTTTACCAAGTCTTTGTTACCATCCATAACAGAAGAAGTTGTTGAAGGCAGAGTTGTTACCGAAGAGAAAGTAATTGCTCGTGCCCAATATCTTGATAATGTTTACAATCATTCTAGCACAATCTACGACAAAATACCTAATGCTACGAGACCGCATCACTTTTTTCCACCACCCCTTGGTAAAGAATCACATGTTTTTGTTGGTGTGATTGGTTTTTCTAACCAACAGTCATCGAGTAAACCGGTTGGTTCATCTCTTGTTGTAGTTGCCCAAAAATCGTACTCTAATACTCCTGCAACTACTTCCAAGATTAATGTCGTCCAATCCATGAAAGTCAAATCTTATCAACCATGAAGTAAAAATAAAGGAAAAGGAAAGAAAATAAAGATAATTCTCCGCAAGATAAATAAAATAACCAGTCTCCTAAAGAAAAATGGAAACCTCATTATCCTTGTTCAATATGTAATGAGAAAAATTCTATTTGGGACTATCCACATCAGGAGGAAGCAAATCAATTCCTTAATTCGTCATCTTCCATGCATGTTGTGTTAACATCTCTCTTTCCTAATTAGGAGACAAATGTGGTTACACAGTATCCAGCTTCCTTTTCCTCGGTTATGATGTTATCCTCCACTAAATAGAAAAATGAAGTTATGGTGGTTGTGAGAAATAAGGACTATGGTAATATGAATCCCTCGGCTGGTAAGGTTATCGATCAACTTGCTAGTTCTACCTCATCCACTTCATATCCTTCTCTAAATGTGTTTCCAACTAAACTAACTATTAAATCTACCAAGGGAATTATTCACAAATCAACATTTAATCCTCCTATGAGAGCTGCAAATAACTATAACATAGTTGAGGATTTGCCTAAAGCTCCTTCATCTATGTCAACTCTCGAGGTTTTGCAGAATTTTCCCACCCAGAAGAGGGCTTTACTTGCCGCAGTTGGAGGCATCGATCCTTTGGATTCTAGTCTTGTAGTCTTTAATCATGAGAATCATCCACCCAAACTTCCACCACAACTAGATTTTAATATCCATGTCGTTGTTCAAAGTAAGACCATCCATCAGACAATTGTGGACAAAGGAGCTTCAACCTATATCATGTCACTTTCTTGTTGGAAGGCCATTGGTTCTCCTCAACTCAACCAATCACCAGCAACTCTCAAAGCCTTTGATGGAATAGGCTTCAAGCCTTATGGGATTTTTAATTCATTACAAGTAGAATTAGTTGGAAAAACGGTGTTATTAGAAGTTGAAGTTATATACCGACCATTGGATTATAACCTTTACTAGGTCGCACATGGATTTATGCCATGACCATTGTCATTTCCACTTATTTTAGAATGATCGCTTTCCCTCACCAGGGAGGTATCGTGACCATTGATCAACTCAATTTTTTTTCCAATAATTATCAAGTTACTGGAAGCATCCCTCTTGTGGGTAAATACCCACGTCCTTATTGGCATGTCATATTTGGATTGCTTAAGGTTTCCACTTTGATGGGAACTTTTTCCCTTCCTCCTCCTAACAAACCAAATATGGTTGCCTTTATCAACATGATCTCCTCTTATACTATTCCATTTGATCTTTGGATAGTGTTAGTGTCAGTATTTGCATACTTCCACCGGGGATCAAAACACATTTGCATGTGCATCTTAGGTGTCCCATTCTGAATAAATTTGTTATCATTCCGTTAGGTCATGACATAAAATTGCTCCGCTGGTGATTGTCCTTGTCAAATAAACTTTTTCTCCCTCAGAAGATCATATTGGCTTACTCATTCCCATGATTCTTTGAGCATAAAAACACCTATGAAAATGCTCTGATTTACTTGGAAATCTATAAGGTCAAAATCTCATTCTAAGGTTAGGTCAAAAAGCACTCCCATTAGGTCATTAGGGTTTTTCATTTTTCAAGGTCATTCCTTCACTCCAAAGAGGTCAGCACATATATGAGAGGGATTGAATATGATCATCATGATAGATTCATTATACTTCTAAGGTTATATTTTCAGTTTTAAGGACTTTTGTTATCAAAATGCCATTTTGATAGAAAAGTCACCTATGTAATTTATTTTAATTTTTTCCAAATGTAATTTCATGTTATTATATGTAATAATTTAATCCTAAATATGTCAAAGAAATTATGTCAAGCCTCAGTAAGCAAGAAAAATCCAACTCCATGACTTCAGCAACCTACAACGCCAAAAGGTCAAAAGAAGCATCAGTGACAAAGAAAAAGACCTCAACATTAGAAAAGTGGGTATTCAAGTTAAATTTAAATTCACTTGCCTATAAAGCCTATCAAGCATTTCAAACAAGTTATTGTTGCCCTTTTAATCATAAAGAAGTAATAAACAAGGAGAATTTTTGAGTTTTTTAGGAGTTTTGGCCAAAATCTGCAGGTGTTGTGCATTCATATGGTTGGCGTTGCGTGCCTACCCAGTCACGCTACGCCCTTGCAAGGAGATCTCAATGCAAATTGCAAAGGCGTTGCGCGCTCAGACAGTGGTGCTACACTCCTACACACTCAAGTTTGTTGAGTGTTGTATCACTTCAAACAGCTTCCAAACTTCTCCTAAAATCCTCCAAGCAGTTATAAAAAATAAGTGCTCATTCATGACCTCGTTTCTAAGTTATTTGGTGACTCTTTAATGATTTGAAATGAAACCCTAATTTCAATTTATGATCATTGTTTATACACCTTGTTCACTTTCCTTAAACATATATTAGTCACAGGCAGGGTAAATTTCATTCACCTAGGGTTTTCATTGACCTAGTTTGTTCATTCACTTCATTCCCTTCACCTATTCAAGCTAGCCATCTCATCCCTTTCCCTTTCATCTCATTCCATTTGTACCCTAGGGTTTCATAAGTCAGAGTTTCAAATGTCTGAAGAAGAAGATAGTGGTATTGGTGAGGCACAAATTCCAAGAATAAATGACCATAAAGGAGGGAAAATTAACAGGTTTGAACCAATCACTACAAGAGAACTTATGGCCTCTCCTCTCACTGTGTCTTGCTTCAAACATGTGGGTTTTTTTGAGTTACCCAGGGTTAACAAGATTGTTCATCACTAATCTACATGACAAACAGGTCACTCTTGTTGGAGTCACCTTTGATATGTCCACCAATGCTATTGCAGCTGCTACAGGGATCCCTAGTGTGGGAGAGAGGTGGTTTAAACAAGAAAACTTGGATATGAGCTATTATGAACCGTACCTCAAACCTAGGTACAAGGATCACAAAAAGTCAATTTTACATTTCTCTCATCTCCTTGACCGTTATGTCCCAATGATGAGGATAATCATGAAATACTTCACTTGTGAGGGGATGTTTTCTCGACACTACTCATATCATATCTAACTCCTCATGCATTTCACTAGAATTAGAATGCTACACATACCTTACTATTTTTTCCGCAGCATTGACAAGATGGCTTATATTATGAAAAAGAGGGATTACAATCATCAAATGCAGAGTCTATTCATCATTCACTCATCAAAATGGTGGTCATGCATCAGCTTCAGCGGAAAAACATTTCATGGGATGCATTCATTGCAAATGAAGTTTTCACTACCCCACCTAGCCATCATGAGCAGGATATCCCTTCATCATCTCATCCTCTTGTATCCACTTCTCCATCACATGTCGTTGTTCATACATCACCACCCACTCACATCCCTTCATCTCATGTTGATCCTACCTCATCACCTTTCTATAACCCTTGAGCCATTTCCTATGACATATCAAAGAGGCCATAGGCATGTGTTTTTCTTCACATGGTATGAAAGGGGCCATGCCTTCTTCATTAGCAAAATAGGTAGACAAGGGCAAGGAAAAGGCTACAGAGCCTATCATTGTTGAGCAGGAGGACAAACATGAAACTGAGCAGGAGTTTCAGTTGATTAAGATTGATGAGGAGGATGAGGATAGAGCCACTAGTGCAGTGACCAGAGGCAAGGAGGCCAAGATTATTTAGCTTCAAACTAATCTTGATAGAGCACAGTATGTGATTGAATTTCTTGAGCTAGAAAATTAGCAACTAAAGACTAAGAAAACCATCACTGAAGTCAAGACAATCAGAGCTCAAAGAGAGGCAGGAAAGGCCAAGGCCTTGCTAGAGGATACGTTGGGCAGATTTGATGAGAGTGATGATGAGGAAGATTAGCTTCTAAGACGGAGACCAAGGACAATTGGGCTAAAGAGGCTTTAGCTCAGGAAAAGTTGAAAGAGGCTGAATTGGCAGAGAAGCTTACTCCAAGTGACTTGCTTCCCATAAATATTAGCAGAGACAAAGAGTCTTGGCTTGAGAGGGCCAATTTTCATCTAGAGGGCTTGCTGTAGAGGGCAAAGAAACACATTGACATTTAGATGAAGATGGCGAAACACTATGTCATGAGAAACAAGATTGCAAGGGCCAAGCTCAAACGAGCCCATGCAAAGATTCAGGCTTTGACTAAGCCAAAGGAGAAGGAGAAGTTGAAAATTATTTTTGAGGTGTCTCTCCATGCCTCTAACCCCTAAATCAGAAATAAAATTCACAATTTTGGCACATGTGGCACTCTTGTGCAAATTTTGATTTTTGGACAGTTTAGCATATAAAAAATTTGCTAAACGTGCAGCACCACTCGCGTTGTACTCTTCTTTGAGGCATCCAATTGAAAACTGGCCACCACCATCATGTTCATAATAATGAGGAAATCAACTCCAGAAAGTTTCAGAATATTTGGAGGAGAACTGGTCCCTCAAAGAGACAAAAAAAACCACCAAAAAATCATGTTTCTGCCCTCTTTTTGACCCTGGCGCTGCGCGTTTAACAGTCTTGGGAGAACAGATTTTTGATAGGGCATATGGGCACCATTTTGGAAAGTGAAATCATATTTGGAAGCTAGACTCATAGACCTTTCCAATGAGCTATCATGGAGATGATTTGGAAAATGGGAAGGCCTCCAAAAGTGACTTACAAAACAGGTCAAAAAAAAATTTCATGGCGCTGTGCTTTTACCAAGAAATTTACATTTTCACCAGTTTCATCAAATTTTGAAGTTTCACTTCTGTTTCACTTTCTACTTGGGTAAATGAAAAATTTACCAATGTAAATGTCATATTTTACTTTTACCTAAGGTAGATACATTAATTAATTCATTATTTGAAGTCAAATGTATTTGTTCTTAAAGATAGGAATGAGTCACTTTCCTCATCCTATACTTTAGCTTTCAGTTAAGCTTTTGATGTAACAACTCCCTCACCTCATGGATTCGACCCCTGAGGATGATAGGAAGTGGTTTTGAGGTATATAAGGTGTATTTTTTCAGTCATTGTAATGGTTGGCATCAGTTTGAGAGATTGTATTGATCAAGTATCATTCGGGTTTGGACATTAATGGAAAATTGTAGCTATTTTCTTGGGATCCATGTGGTATGAGTTTTAGACATAGTTTCCTATCTATTATCGATTTGTTTGAATGTATTGTTAATTCATAAAACTTTTCATATCTATAATATACTTGATTTCAAGTTGAAAAACGGAATCCATATTTAATTATGCTCTATTTTGGGAAATTCGGTATAATGTGTTCATTCTCTTCAGTTTAGGGAAAATACATTCCAGATGCTTTCCCTAGCTCCTCACCAGTATTTTCATCTCATTAAATCCTCTTTTTAATGTTAAACCTTTTACCTACCTTTCCCCATCAAACAGACTGCAATTTCATCCCCTTGGCCCTGATCTATTCCCCTTGACCTAATCCCTGTTCAGTGAGCCCAACCCTAAAATCAAAAATCAAAACCCCTGTACTCCTTAGCTAGCCTAAAATATTTTTCATCTAGCCCTCTTGGTTGTGATTCTATTGAGAGATCCCTTTCTGACTTGGCAGAGCTAGATACCAAGTCTAAAGTTTGGTTTGAGGTTACCTCGAGATTGCCTCTCTCAGCCTAAGGTTCAATCTGAGTGATAACAGATAGTACCACACTTATAATAATGATACATTTGTTGACCGCATGTCGCTTAGTACTGTTGAGCTCGAATATGAAGCTATATATTCGGCTTGTTCGACACATTTTGTTTTCTCCTCGATAGATTGGTTCGATCATTCCCAATATTATGGCTTTCTCTGGTACTTTTTCTATTCATGAAAGCATCATGGAAATCATGAAGCCAGATGATGCGTCGTGGGACGATAATCATCATCGTTCCTCCTTGCCCGATACCTCTGAGGATAATATTTATGATATCTATTCACCAATGTCATTGAGATATCTACGAATTCCCTACATCGACAAAGAGACTGCTCCTCTTGATATTTCAATTAAACACGAAATTATCGAGAATGTACACATTGTTGCATCTTATTCTCCCGATAATGTCAAGATCTATAAAGCCCTTTTCCAGGAATTTTGAGAGGTTTTCACCTGGTCATATGAAGAGATGCCTCGTATTGAGCTAAATATTTTTGTATGTGAGAAAACATATCTAGATGCTAAGCTAGTTCGACAACACTTACATCCGATCCATCCTAAGAAAGTTGTTTCTATTAAGGCAGAGGTTGAAAAAAATTTGCATGTTGGTTTCATTTACCCAATTACTCTAACTGATTAGGTCTTAAACATTGTTCCTGTAATGAAGAAACAAGGCACGATTCGTGTTTGTGTCGATTATCAGGATATCAACTGTGCTTGTCCTAAGGAAAACTATCCCACCCCATTTATTGACCAAATTGTTGATCATTGTGCTAGAAGAATTTTTATTTTTGTGGATGGTTTTTCTGGCTACAAGCAAATCAACATACTCCCATCAAACTAGCATAAAATTGCATTTATTTTTCCATGGGACATGTTTGCCTCTCGAAATCTCCCTTTCTGTTTGAAAAATGTTGGTGCAACTTTCCAAAGGGCTATGAATTATGCCTTCCATGGCATCAAACACATTGTACAACCCTATTTGGATGACTTACCTTCACACTCAAAACATCATGAGGATCATCTGATGCATCTCAAGGCCATTTTCTTACGTTGTCGACATTATAATATCAAGCTAAATCCACATAAATGTGTGTTTTGTGTTCAATCCGATCAATTTCTCAGCTTCGTCATGTCGAATCAAGGAATTCGTAATGATCCACTTAGAGTACAAGCAGTCCTCGATATGCATGCTCCCTCCTCTCTTGTTCAGTTACATTGCCTCCAAGGGAGGGTTGAATTTCTATGGAGATTTGTTCCCAACTATGCTGAATTGACCAAAGGATTTACTCAATTGTTGAGGAAAGGGATTCCCTTCCATTGGGACGACACTGCCCAAAAGGCATTTGATGCTTTGAAATATGTTTTGGTTCAGGCATCATTGTTGTATCCCCCATATTATCAACACGATTACTTCATGTATCTCATTGTTGCAGTTACTACCATTTCTATGGTATTGGTCCAAGAAAACGACGTAGGGGATGTACATACCATTTATTATTTGAGTCAGAACTTAAACGACACAAAAATCGAATATACTCAAGTTGAAAAGTTAGCTTAAGCAGTTTTCCAAGTTGTGTAAAGGTTTCACCACTACATTATGCTTCGCAATACTATGGTTATCTCTTATTGCAACCCAATGACATACATATTGCCACAACAATTGTTGGGGGGAAAGTACTCCAAATGGATTGTTATTCTCTAGGATTTCGATTTGGAATTCATAAAATCAAAACCCAAGAAATCCTCAGTCTTTGCCGAACTGATCTACAACCTTCCCTCTTCTGAAATTGAGTCAACATCTGACGATTCTATTCCTAACAAGTCGTTGTTTCTGATTGATTCATCTGATCCTTGGTATCATTATATTATCATCTATCTCCAGACCTATACTTTTTGTCCCAATACCTCTCGCTCTAACCAACAACGTATTTGATACCAGGCTAAACATTACATTATAATTCGTGACACACTTTATCGTCGTGGTATTGATACAATCTTTAGACGGTGCCTCATTCATGAGGAGGTTGAGAAATATATAAACGAATGCCATGTTTGGGCATGTGGTGGACGTATGTCTGGTTATGCCACCACCCATACTATTTTTCATGCTAGTTACTTTTGTCCTACTATGTTTTTCAATTGCATCCTTGCAGCCTAAAAGTGTCACGCTTGCCAGATCTATGATGGGGTGCTACACCTGCTCCTTTACATCACATTATTGATGTTGGACCCTTCACGAAATGGGGCATTGAATTTATGACATGTAACCCTCACTCGGTCGGGGGGCATGGCTACATCATCGTGGCGATAGATTATTTTACCAAGTGGGTCGAAGCGATGCCTAAATCTAATAACATCGATGAAACAATCGCTTTGTTCCTCTTTAATCATGTCATTGCTAGGTTTGGTGTACCGCAAGCTATTGTTATAGACCATGGGAAACATTTTCGAAATCACATGATGTTTTATCTTACTGCCAAGTTGGGCCTTCAACCTGATAGCTCAACTCCCTATTACCTACAGGAAAATGGGTAAGTATAAGCTATTAACAAATTTTTGAAAAAAAAAGTTGCAGTGCATGCTAGGGATTCACAAAATGAATTGGTACCTCATCCTTTATGCAAAATTTTTGGGCATATCGAACCTATGTAAGGATTGCTACTGGATTCACACCTTTTCAATTGGTGTATGGTCTAGAGGCAATATTTCCCATCAAGTGTGAGATTCCATCATTGAAGCTTGTCGTCGAACTTCTCCTCGCCACTTCTGTAGAAGAAGAGTGTCTCTTGCATCTAGAACGCTTAGATGAAACACGAAGCGATGTTGCAATGGAAAATGAGGACCAAAAAAAAACATGTTAAATCACAATATGAAAAGAATGTTAAACTTTGTGCCTTCTTGAAAGGTGACCAAGTCATGTCATATGATTAGGAATTCAACAAGTTAGGGGTTGTAAGGCTCTAGCCTATGTGGCTATCCCCATACATAGTTAAACGTGTTCTTACGAAAGGGGCTTACGAGCTTATTTATTTTGATTGAATCCAATTAGTGCAACCCATAAATAGGTTGTACCTTAAAAAATACTATGTTGAAATCTTTTTTTTTCGCAGGCACTGTGTACATACTATGTATAGGTTTGTTGAGTGTATTTGTAGGGTGTTCCCTTCGAAGTTTCCTACCATATCTATTAATATTGCTTTACATTTTATTTTCATATGACGGCATCCCTTCATCCATATGTTAGTTATGCTAGTGGTACTAGTCACAGTACTCGGAATATTTCCTTCGTAGAATGGGTTGTTTATACTCTGAGTGGTGAGTGAGTGAGTTTAGAAGGGATTTGTATCGACCACTCTACCAATAACATCATTGATTATAGTGTAGTGATCGAGCTATTTCCTGATGTTATTTCTCATGGAATCCACCGTATAATAGTCAGACTTGACTCACAACTTGTAGTACTACATTTAACTAATTTCTATTCAGTACGAAGTCCAACTATGTTATGTATGTTTTTAAGGGTTCGCCTTATGGAAAGACATTTTGATTACATCCAATATCAACATAATCATAGAAGTATAAACACATTAACTAATCATTAGTGAATCATGTTTTAGACAAACATTTTCAACACAAAATAATAATAATAATAATAGTATAAAAAATAAATAAAAATAAAATAAAATAAATAAAAAATAAAATAATCAATCCACATCACACATTGAACAAGATAATAGAGAAAATAGGAAAAACTGATATGTAGATAATTGTATATAAATTTTGGTTTTACAAAAAGTTGTGTCATATAAACATACGAAAATACAACCTATCATATAAAAAATACATGTAGTCAAAATATGGATCTAAGGCCTCCTAGTATACTAGTCGCGATGGTGATCACGGTAACAGAAAACCGCACGGCCAACTTTGCACAACCATTGTTTGATATGGTGTGGCATTCCAATGGTGTAAATTTTCAGTCTCATAAGGATCTGATTGACCCTGGTCTCTGGTATGCTATGGGTCAATCCCTCAACGTGACACTCAAACTCTACAAGAGTCTCAGCTACGTTGAGATCCTACATCTCCTCGTCTGCTCTTGCATCTACCTATGCTCCAATATGTGAAAGTAGTGGCTCTCCATGAAGATGAAGATAGGATGAGTACATTGGTCGAACAAGTCCAACATATGCATGTGAAATCAATAGTTAGTATTGGATACATGAAAAAACAACAACAACAAAATTGTAAAACTCAAAAATAAAAAACATTAAAAAATATTTTGTTTTACCTATGTCACCCCATTGCTCGCCTTCAGGTAAAATGAGCTCTAGATCTCCTAGAAAGTATGCTCTGACATATGGGTAGTCCTCGATCATAAAGAGATGCATTCACAACCATCGAAAGAAAATATGTGTGAAACTTGTGGAAGAAGGACCCACATATCGAGACATGAGATCTACCCATCGACTCATCCATGGAGCCCTGAGATCTAAAAGCTTAAGCGCAATAGGTTGAGGATGAAATAATGGAATCCTCTCTAAGGCAAATGATATCAATATGGAATCGTAATCAAAAATTTTCAATCGCCCATCCTTTGCTTTATTGAGTTGTTCCTTCAAATTAACTAACACCCCCTCACTCCAATTGAACATTGTTGGTTCTACACATTCTAATGCATATTGCATTTGGGACCTGTTATCCAAATGCAGAGTAGCACTGCTAGCCAATCTAGTCATGATGAAAAGGATTGTCCTGAGAGGCAAACAAAACAAATCCTTAATATCTGTCTTCCCATATTTTCTTGGATTGGAATGATGTCTACAGTGTGCAGCAATGTAATATTTGACAATCTCACCGCCCCTTCTCATGCTAGATAACGAGATAGGAGATCCTCTTCTTGAAAAACATATCAAAAAGTAAATATCATCCACCTATATGCTAAGCATATGTGTTCCAAGCTTGAAACATTGTGCCTGAATATCCGAAGCCCTGACTAGATATTCCAATAATTCTAGTTGGGCTCTCATGCCAGGAATCCAAAATAACCTGAGAATTCCACAATTTCTTAAAGCCTATAGTATTGTTGGATCATTGGCAACATCTAAGTCATGGGACTCGTGTTCTCTTTCTCGCCAAATCAAATCCATTTTTTCTTTAGTAGATAACTACAATACCATGAGAAGGTCATTTTACAACAAAGTTCATGCAAAAAATTAAGATAAATTTGGGTGAAAAACACAAACTCCTTTTTTGGGTTGCACCCAGCGCACCATGCCCTAAGAGGACAGAGCCCTGTAGCACACTCTCTCTTCCTTGGGAGGTGCACTGAAGCACTCTTCACAGCGTTGATCCATTAAGCCCAGTGCACCTTTCAACACAAAGAGGGTGCGATGGAGCTAGGGTGCAAATATAAATCCTAAATGCACTTAAAACTCCAAAAAAAATTGCATGAAATTAAAATGGAAACCGTGAAAAGAAAGAGAAAGGTAAGATCTCCTACCTGGAACCAACGACACTAGAAATGATCCACCAGATTGGATGCAATTAGCTGCTGAAGTTTGGGGGAAAAAAGAAATCAGAGCTCACTAACAAAAAAGTAAAATGAAAATGATAAAAATTAATATACTTTTTTCTTATTTATAGTCAATCTCATTATTATTTTATTATATTTTATTATTTCGACCTAATTTTACCATCTATTCCGTAGTTTTTAATCTTTTAGTGATGTTCTAAGCAGGTTGAAAGTTTTTTGAAGGATTTAATGACATTTTTGAGTTGAAAACAGGTCATTTTGAAAATGTTTCATAATTTTATCGCTTTTTCAGGCTCTGTTAATCCACGAAAAAAGGAACTCCCTCTAGTCATCTTTCATCTCTTTTCAGACTCCCTAAACATGAAAATATTGTTGAGTACTTGTATTTTCGAACTCGTTAAAGTAAATGGAAAGACGTCTACTAAATATAAGTTTAAACCTTTTTCGGACTGAGATAAACTATTTATGAAAAAGGAATACCTTAGTCGAACATGGCTAAGAGGTTCTCCTGAGTATCGTTTTCCACCTTTTTAGACCGAATAGACAATTTTACAAAAAAGAACCTTTGGAATTTTCTTTTTTTGCCTCTTTTTCAAACTATCTAAATATGAAAAATAAGTTGAGTTACACCTTCGCTAGACTCGTAAAATCATGAAACAATGTTGTAATCATCGAACATTATAAGACCTAACCACTCATTCTTAGGGTTCACTAACAATACTCATAAGCATTCATCCGAAGGATAAACTTATAGATTAAGCATATGTTATCCTCCTCAAGCTTGTCAAAAATAAAGAGGTATTGACCAAAAATGGTTGGAAAATTTGGTAAAACGAGGTAATTGATCTATTATTGGTAGTGAGTCTCTCTTTAACATGACATTGTTTCACTTCATCTCCATGAATGTTGGGTTGGGAAATCTACTTGCCTCTTTGGTTCGTCACACCATATTAGAAGCCTCCATAATTAGTTTTGGGTCAATGCTGCCAACTCCATAAAAGTGTTGTCGATATGTTCAAGAGAAGTCCTTCAGTTGATATATGCTACAATACTCTTAAGCCTTCATTCATGTTTGTGATTCCTGAACCAGTTCCACATCAACATCATTTTGTCTCAAATCTTGATACCCATTTTGTGTCGTTGATGGGGGATACATCAAGACCCTCCTGCGACGAGTCGCTTCCTGTCGACATCAACTCATTATCCAGGAAGTTGACTTAGAAAGTCCCTTTGGTACCTTTGATATTACATACATCAATGACAAGTTTCCTCACTCTTGGTGACAAGTCTTCGTCATTGGCCTTCAACCGGAATATTATGTGTGGTGTTCGATTTCAACTCATCTACTCACACCACGTAGAATGTGTTATGGTACCTTGAGAGACATTAAATTCATCGGTGGTTTCTCTTGTGTCTGTTAATGAATTACATCATTGATCGGTAATCAAATGGTGTCTACCATGTTCCACTTCATCTCATTTGTTCACATGGTTAGACTCATGCATCAAGTGATCGAGTGAATGAGATAGAAGACCCTAAATATAGTTCCAACCATCAAGGCTGCGATTTGAAAATTAATACAAGATTAAAAAGTATGATTACTATTCAGACAGTCATCCAAGCATGGGTCTACGCTATGTCATTAGTGGACGATACTACTTGATCATTGTAAACGTAATATTGGCTTGTGTGTTGAGAATGGGAATGCCTCCCTCGGCAGTGATATCATGGTGATAATATGCATTGTAACATATGATGATATTGACCAGTTTGTTCTTGATCCGGACTTGTCACAAGGTAAAGCAGTTCATTCCCTAGATGTTGCTTCTGTTACAAGACATTTTGTGACATCAGCTCAAAATTCCCACAAACCGGATCAATCAACATCCATGAACATTTTGTCATAATCCCTTCACAAATGCCCAAGCATCATTTCTGCAAAAAGTCTGAGTTTCTGGGACAATTAACTCAAAAAATTTGTTTTTAGCCCCAACACACCTTGCATGACTAGCCACCCGTGTTCAACGCATGTTGCATACCTGAGCACCAGCACTGGTCAACGCATGTTGCATACCTGAGCACTAGCACTGGTCAACACATGCTGCTCCCTTATGCAAGTGCGTTGATTCTAGAAATTTGGGAAAAATAAAAATACCTTTGAAGCTTCCTCTTCCAAAATCTTCCAAGGTAGTTTTAACTATTTACCATATATAGAGATCTCAAATTTCGATCTGATCCTATCTTGGAGACCTTATATATTATCCCTTGACCTCATCCTCCCATCATATGTGGATCTTAAGCCTAGAATGGTAAATCCTAAACTACCATTGTTACCTTATATATTTATTTCCTTCCATAGAATTAAGGTTGGATTTTGGAGATTGATATTGCCCTCATGTTGCTACTTGGAGCCCGAAGGAGTCATCATATTCATGCATTAGGGTTGATGTTGAGGTGTGCTTTGTGACAAGGAAGAATAAGTCAACTTGAGGAGACATCTACAAAGTCAACTTCTATTTATGGTTCTAAACTCTCTCCTATACTTATCAATACAAAAAGTATCTTGTTTTCCTATATTTTTTGTGTTATGTTTGCACTCATGTATTTCAATACCACGTTGATTCATTGAATAGATATTTTATATTATGCTACATGGATGTTGTGTATCCTTTACTTGTTTTAGTCGTGTCTGCAAATTCTAATTATAGAACTTGGAGTTAGAATTGGAGCTTACAAGCAAGGAGGAAACAAAGGCTTGCTACAGATTCTAGGTAGGCTTCTTTCCCATCTTCTAATTTCTCTAAGGAAAACTGGAAGCTTTTTATCTTCTGTTGTTCTAGATCAGACCACTAGATCTAGGGAATTCACCCTTGTCCGCAATCATGAAAATTTCACATGAGATAAATGAATGGTTAATATTTTCTCTCATGATATTATTCTTCGTCTTATACATCATCCAACAAACAATATCAAAGGTTTACAAATAGTTTTTAAGTTTCAATACCAGGTGTTTGTTGAATTATGTAGCTTGGGAGGTACTCCATAAGAGTAGTGAGATGAGTTTGTGTGAGTTTGGTCACAAAAAGGGTTTGTGGGAAAACAACCCAAGCGAAGGGGTTTTAGATCCATGATGGGGTTTAAAATCCAAAGAAGAATTATAGAGAAAATTAAAAGGAAAAAATAATCCCTAAGGTTTAGAGGATCAAAACTCCTAAGTTCTAGAGGGTTCTAAGAGGCATAAGGAAAATATTATTTTATAAGGCCTTAGGATCAAGGCTAGAAACAACAATTGAGAGGGAGCTCATTTGATCAAGGTGGGAGGTCAAGATGTAGCCTAGAGGAGGCCAAGCTTGAGGGCCGACAAGGGATGCAAGGAAATGGCCGTGAGCTAATGCAACACAGGAATTCTTCTCAAGCAAGGACTAATCCATGGAGGTCACATTCCTCAGGAAGTCCAGGTGATAAGGAGCAAAATAAGGGTTTCATATGAGTCTTTTGTCTCATGTTCATGTCTAATTTCAAGGAATATGTTGACTGAGTTTGGTGAAAGGTTTCAGTGGGAAATTATGTGCATCCAAGTAGAGGAAGAGCAATATGGAAAAGGGTCAAAAATTTTGGGCTAATTGTAGTGATACTCCTGAGATCTGGCCGCAAATTCTTGTACCCTTATTGGATGATCGAAACATTTAAATGGGACTATTTTTCTATGTCGTAAGGGTTGGAAAGAAGTTGGAGTAAGGCCGCATGCCTCAGAGGGCCAACACAACTGATATAGGGCTAGAAGAAGGATACCATAGGTCTGTGACAACCGTAGATTTGGGGCCACATAGATCTGTAGAAAGCCTGTAAGATCAATCAACAAAATTCCTAGAACCATTGTTGCTAAGAGGTTAAGTGACACCATTCTCAAGGAGAAGATTTTAAAGGTTTGAGGGTTGTCCAAGAGGTCTTGCACAATAGTTTTGTCAATCCCTAGTTGAGGGCGCCTTCAAGATGTGTTTTCCTAAAGAACTGTCCTATAGATATATGTAATGACTCCCAATAACAATGCATAAATTAGAGGCCAAGACGTTGTGTGAGGGAAGGTTTGACTGCTCTATGGTTTGAGTAGTCTAATCCTCAAGAAGGCAATGTTTAGTCTTTGAAATGCATTGTGAAGTGATAAGATTGAACAATGAGTTAGGGCACATACAATGAAGGAGAGTGTAACAGACCTGGGTTAAAAGTTCATGTAATAAAATTTAATAAAGGAAAAAGTAAGACCATGGTTAAGGGACACTTATTCCAAGTTGAATGTTGGGCAAGACATCCTAGTGTGGGTGTTCATTTCAGTTATTATGGCTAAGGAAATTGGCAAAGGCATTAAAAAGGAAAAAAATATTTTTGGCACATTTATTTATGAAAATAAAGAAAATTAGGAGAAAAGGAAGGTAAAAGGTCATAGGTTGCATGTCAGAAGGAAAATGAAGGAAAATAAAGAAAATAGAGGCCTCATTGATAAAAAAAGCTTATGAGGATCAGTGGGGAAGCTTTTGCTCATGCTTTTGGCCAATTTAGTTTTGGAGCTCTCTCATTATTCTCTCTCTCTCATACTCTTGGATACTTATAGTTTTCTTGGACCAAATCAACATTCAGCCAAGAAAGAGGAAAGCAAGCAAAGGAATGACAAGGAAAGGAAAGGGAGAAAAGATCTAGCGAGTAAGAGCAATATCTAGCATCTTCAGCATGAATACTTGCAGGTAACATATTGCATGTGTGATTTCCTAGCTGATTTGGACATGCATGGCTTATGCATGTTGGTATTTGGTTCTCTTGTTGTCAATGGCATGGTTTTGTCGGGTTTTGACAATTGTTTTCAGCCTTTCCTTGCCTTTTTTTGAATACCATGGTGTGTTGGGATTTTTATCTTAGTTTTGAGCTTTGGAATTGTCAGATGGATTTTGAAATCCAAAGCGGAGGTCGTCTCAACGAAATTTCCCAAAGGCCTAGGAATCCCTTGATTGGTTTTGGCAAGACACATCGTAAAGCCTAAGGGTGGTGTCTCAGTTTAGAGCCTAGTGATCCGGGATTGAATTGCAATAAAGCCCGAGAGACAAGGAGACAGAAAATTCCTCAAGGGTTGTGATGGATTTTGGATGGCATTCCAAGTTCGATTTAGTTTGTGATTGGAGCACTGGTTTTGGTGTGATCATGGTATGGTGAGGGTGGAGGCTGTCTAACCTCCATATTCCCTTGGTAGGTTTTGGATTGGTTTATCCATGAGATCCCACATCCATGCTTGGAATATGGCACAGGGGTGACTGGCTAAAGAGTGATTTGGCTCAACCATGTCTATGGTCAGGTGGTACGTGGAAGTCCCGAACCTGGTCGGTTATTGCCTATGTTTAATGAAAGATAAGTTCTCTTGATTTTGTACTTATTAAGGTGTGGATTTTATCTCATTGATATTTTCATGGTTTTATGTTGGTTATAAGCATGGTTAAATGACTAGTTCATGTCATGGTTATTTCATGTATTTACTTGCAAATATTAATATAATGGATGAAAGACCTAGTTGACATCATATCAGTTCAAGGAAGAGGGTGGTGATCCTTCTTGTAATGTCTCTCAATATTTTTCATTCATTTTTGCTTTGTCTTGTGTCCTAGACTTGTAGATTTCATTCATGCCAAGTGCTTGACATAATCTTCGTCCTAGTTGGGGAAGGTCAGGCCTAGTCCTTGAGTCAGTTCTTGGTTATTTGGCATTAACTTCATGTGTTCGATGGATTTTGAAAGCTACAGGAAGTTCTGGGTAGTGTCCTAGATTATGGGATTAAAAAGTGCCATAAATCTCGCGGACACAGGCACATGTCTGGGAAAAAGAGTCCCTGGACGCACACATGGCTATGTTTTGGGAGCGTCCAGAGCCTCCCAGATGCACCCTTGCCCATATCAAGGGAGAATCTGGGGGTTTTCTTTAGTAAAAGAGAGTGGGACCTAGGGACAGGTCAACTTGATGACTGGGATAGAATCTGGGGGTCATGTAGCAAGTGCAGGGGGGTCTGTGTTATGGTTTTCCACGTCGATTCCATTTCCTTAAAGTCACCAAGGAGGTTGAGTGTGCTCTTAACTTCCCTCATCTCATGTTTACCCCTGTTGGTCGGTTACTTAGGGATATGTGAGGGGAGGTGTATGTTACAGGTGGTATCATAGTGTGGTTGCGCTCTCCTTGGGTGGTGTGTCTTGGTCGAGCATTCATGTCGATTGAATATGTGTTCCTTATGCTTGTGGTCTATGTGCTTGTTGCATATGCATGGCATTGGTCATAGTTGCAGTGGTGTCACCATGCGAAAGTTGATGGTGATTGGATGTGGTCGTCATGAGAGTATGTAAATTGTATATGCATGGTTATGCATGCATTTTCATGGTTAAGGTTGTTGTTCATGAAATCATTGTATGCATTTTAGGTCATTATGATGTTATTGGTATGTTGTGATGCTGATGTGTTGGCTGAGATAGAGCAGGAGATGCAGATCATCAAAGTGAAGTTGCAACACTAGAATTTGAGGTAAGAGCAGATCGTCATACATGTATTGTATGATTGGCATGCAGATATGTTAGTTAGTGGATTATTATATGCATTAGGGTTATATACATGTTTTTCATTCTATTGTTGTTAGGGTTACATGCATGGTAGATGCTAGTGAATCATGGTGGTCATATGCACATATGTCAAATGGTCGTGAATGATAGTAGTGTGTTGTTATATGCATTATTGTTGTTGTTTTATGTTAGTTAACCTGATGATTATGTTATGTGTTGTTGATAAGTATGTTATAAGTTAACTTATTGTTGTTATGTGATAGTTAAATAGATGATTAGGGTTATTATATTAAGATCTTGATGATATATGTCTCGTGTTAATCTAGACTGAACTACGCAAATGGTTATGGTTACAATATTCAGGTATGAGCAGACATATTTATGATATTGTGTCGTACTAATTTGGGTTGACTATGTAGATGTGATTGTTATGCATGAATGAGAATTGTTTATGAACTTATGAAGTGAACATGTTAGCTAGTTAATGTTATGGATATCATGACCTTATTTATGATTAATTTTATATGTTGTGAAGTTATATCATGCTAATTAGATTGATTGTGCAGACAAGATAACATCCCTTGAGATACATTAAGGTATGAGTTTGATTATGTTGTCTAGTTGGTTTATCTAACATGGTATGTTTATATTTTGTTTGAATGTTTGATTAATCATATGATATGAGTATGTGTCTGTAAGATTGCATGAAGTAATGATATTGTTTTAAGATGATTGTACTAATACATATGTGTTGAGATAGTTGATATGTACTTGAGTGTAAGTGGGTGATAGTTGTAGCATTATGTATTATTTCTGAAGAATGTGAGTTAATTATTGACTATGACATGGTTTTTAGACTTAGCAAAAGTCGGTTTCAAATTGATAGATGTGTTGTTTTGATCCTTGGAACAAGTGGCTAACATATGTGTTCAGTTACAAGGCAACGTGATTGGCACAACAAGATAAGGTAACTAGTCTATTGTTATATTTGTTTATGCATTGACAGTTATGTGGTTATGGCGGTATGATGCAGGTGATTGCATGGAAAAAGAGACTGTCACGAAATCTTGAAGAAGGCTCAGTTTGAGCTTTCCCTTGGAAGCACTGGGAACCCATTGGGATTGAGTCATGGTGTTTGTTGCTAGTCTTGTGATTTCAGTCTTTTATGAATTTTTTGCGCTTGATTTGCAGTTTTGTTTATGTCAGGTGCAAGGCCCTACCAATTTGTTTTTGTGTCGTATTGCTTTTGGATTTTCATGGTCTTATTATTGCTTACTCTTGTTCTTGCCTTTTATTTGTTGAGTCTTAAGAATTGTTTGGGAAAGAGGAAAGTTAATGGAGCTCAGGGAGAGCTTTGTGGTACCCAACAGGTAATGAAAAACTTAGATGAAGCCCGATGCATGTATACGAGCAGCAGAAGGTAAGAATATGACAATCGGTTGGACTGGTTGGGTCCATTGTGGTAAATGGATGATGGAAGTACAAACATGAGAAAGGGAACAAAAAAGGTAAATTCAATGGATTTGAGGCGTCAAATGCCTTGGCCATTTTGCGAATTGTTGTTCTCAATGTTTTGCATGATGTGCATAGATAAAGTGAGTTCTCTTAAAATTGACCTTATGATATCTAGTAATTATGTTGTGATCATGACTATGTTTATGTCTATATATGCATACATGTATGTATGTTTGTATGTCGTGTATGACAGGTTCATCATGGATCATGGTTGTTTAAAGCTAAATGTTTATACGTATATATGTATGTATGTATATCGTTGTCTGACAGGATGATGATTGTTTTATGCTAATGATTATATATGTATGTATCTATGTCACTATATGACATGGTTTGTTGAGATTCAACAAGATGATGATCCTAGTAAAAATTAAGCACCTACATTAGGTGGGGCCCGCAGGTTGTTTTTAGGTGTATGTCTATTTTTAGAATGGTGAGCAAATTCTATATATAGCAGGAGTCTATTTATAGATGGTTGAGAAAATTCTATTTATAGATGAGGTTCTATTTTTAGATGCATGGGCGAAGTCTATTTATAGATCGCATGTCTAAAAATAGAATGCATGTCGATTATTATTATCTCTTAATAATAATTAGACAATAAATAATAATCTATTCTCTTGAAGCACTTGAATTCAATTAACTGAAGTGACAAACCAGTTAATTGAAGCAATTATGATTTATAAGGTTGGTTGGTGGGACATGCAAGTGGACTTCGTTGTAACTGAGTGATACAAAGTTGTAACATAGTTGGATGTGTAGTTATGTGAGTTGTAAAGTAGTTTAACTCAGTTAAGTGAGTTAAACTCAATTATGCTATTTGTAACTAGTTGTAACTAAAGATACACTAGTGAGAGATCAGTGAATTAAATATTAAATTAATTCACATAGAGTGATCTCACATGCAATTGAAGATTTACTATTGTTAACTACAAGCATGTCAGATCCAGTGGAGACCCAGTTGAGAGATAGGTGAAAGGGACAATTTGACTATCAGTTGTGACAATAGTGGGTGCACTCTTGCAACCATACACACATTGGAGATGCCAATGAGGATTGCGCAGTCAAGGCAAGGCAGGATCGAATTCATTCAGGGATTGTGATCAGCAGGGATTGCGCAGTGGAGGCAGGTTGTCAGGAGGCATAAATTGGCACATGCATTTGCCAATTTTTGTATGATAGTGTGAGACGATTGGATATTGTACTGAGAGCTCTTGGATTAGATTTTTGTATGAGATTGTTTCATGATACAAGATTTATACATAATATAAGATAGTGGGGTTTTTAGCATTATGCTTTCCTGGTAAAAACATATGTGTTATGTGTGATTGATCTTTCTTCATGTGTTTGCAATTGGCAATTAAATTTCCGCAAAGATTTAAGTAGAAGGATTTTGTATTTAACAGTGGCATATAATTGTTAGATCAGGAGAATCCAAGCAATACATAATTGTATTAAAAAATTCTACATGGTATCAGAGCAAAGAAGATTTCAATATTGAAGCAGTAGTTGAGTTTGTTGGTGGAAACAATTCGAATTTGCTGCAACAATTTGTTGGTGCGACAGTTGAGTAAACATCGAAATGGCTTTCAATGGTTTGCGGCTAGAGTATGCACTCGAGGGAAGCTTGAACTAAATTGAATGGAAGGACATGATGGAGGTGGTACTTGAAGATAATGGCTTGAAGGAATTCATCGATAGTGATGTTCCTAAGCCCACTTCGACGGATGCTGCATTACTTGACGCCTGGCAAAACATAGTAGCGAAGACGAGAAGGATTCTATTGGAAGGTGTACGAGACCATATTGTCTCAAGCCTTCATAGGAAAGCCACTCAATTTGCGATGTGGAAGGCTTTGACAGATCTTTACCAAAGCAGCAACAGCCATAGGAAATTGGCGCTGAAGGATAAACTCAGAAAGATCAAGATGGAGAAGGGCAACAATATTCCTAAGTATCTCACAAAGTTTGTCCAATGTTAGGATGAACTGGGGAGTGTGCGAAGCATGGTTGCTAATGATGATTTGGTGAGCTTGGCTCTCTTGGGACTTCCTAAGAGTTGGCACAGTTATCAAGACTCTGTCAACGGACGGGAAAAACTGTCGGATTTGGAACGACCGTGGTGGGATCTAGTGTGGGAGGAGTTCAGGCAGAACACCAGAGATGGCTCTTCATCAAAGCATGATGATGAAGAGGATTGTGCTTTGGCTGACAAGGCAAGGAAAGGGAAGGGGAAGAAATTCCCCTCAAAATCCGAGTCTAAAGGCAAGAAGCTGGATTTGTCCAAGGTGAAGTGTTTTCACTATCACGAACATGGGCATCTCGCCACTAACTGCCCACAGAAAAGGGTAAACACCTCGCAATTTGAACTTGATTTATCTTTGATTGCATGCTTGGTTTCAAGCGCAATGGGATCAGTGTGGTATCTTGTTAGTGGTGCTTCCTTCCACATGATGGGAGATAAGGAGCTTTTCAGTGACTTGGAGGAGAAAGATCTCAAAATGCATATAGAGATGGGTGACGATGGATGATGCAGTGCGACCGAAATTGGTACCATTACCTTTGAGAGGGATTCAGGTAAACCATTTCAATTGAAAGATGTTATGCATGTTCTAGTTCTGAAGAAAAACTTGGTCTCAATCACAATGTTGGAGGACAGAGGCTATGACGTTGTTTTCAGCGATGGAAAAGCTTTCCTGCGACATAAAACAATGGGACAAGCCAAGAGGATAGGGATTCGAGTCAAGAATATCTACAATATGGAGGTAGATGGCTGTGCTGCAATGATGGGCAAGGTATAAAAAATGATGAGCTGGGATGAGGGCGAATTATGGCACAAGCGATTGGGCCATCTTCACCATGGCGCCCTAAAAATTTTACAACATATTTCTACTGGAATTCCCAAGGGTACACTTGCGCAGTTAGATCAGTGCAAGGGATGTACTATGGGAAAGTTTGTAAAGTACACCTTTCATGAAAATGAGAACCGTGCTTCGGTGATCCTGGAGAGAGTTCACACAAACGTGTGTGGACCATTCTCGATTGCTTCATTAGCAAAACACAAGTATTATGTTATTTTTGTTGATGAATTTTCTCGTAAATGTTGGATCTTATTCATGCAAAAGAAGGATCAAACATTCTCAAAGTTCTGTGGGTTTAAGGCATTGGTTGAGAAAGAGTCGGGGAAGCAAGTGAAGGCTCTGCAGAGCAATAATGGTGGAGAATACAACTCAAACGAATTCAAAGACTTTTGTAGCAAAGAAGGAATTCGAAGAGAACTTGTTAGGGTCTCTGTAGTTTGCAAGATTGGCAAGAAAAAACACTGCAGAGCCAACATCAAAACCACTTTGGAATCCTAGGATCTAGCCCTCCTGGATTCAGAGAGGGATCTCTCTATATAAGTATTTTCAAAGATATTTCTTTAAGGCTTATGATATGATATTAGGCTAGTTATGAAGTACAAGGGTTTGTTTTGGTTTTGGTTGGGATGGATATCATTAAAATGAAGGAAGTCTTCTGAGGGGTAAAGGTGTAAGTAGGTTGACAGAATGGTTCAGCTGATAGGATAGGTAAGAAACATTATCAATCCATTGGGCTATGGAGTCATAAAAGGATTTAATTGCACAACAAGTTTCAAGAGTGGTCTATGGGGCAGGTCATCTATGTCAAGATATCTCTTTAAGTTGATTTATGGTATGGAACATTAAAGTGTAGTGAAATAAGCAAACATATATGAAAACAAAGGGCAGCTTAAGATCAAGTAAGGACTTTTAACCTAGCCTTCTTTCAACATACTTAAAGGAAAACAAAGAATAGCTTAAGATCAAATAAGGACTTTTAAACTAGTCTACTTTCTGCATATTCTCAAAGGAAATATTTAAGATGAAACAAAGAATAGCCTAAGATCAAGTAAGGACTTTTAACCTAGCCTGATTTCAGCATATTCAAAGGCAAACATTCAAAATAAACAGAAAAAGTAGCCTAAGATCAGGTAAGTACTTTTAAACTCGCCTGCTTTTGACATACTTTTAAGGGATCTTTTCAAAGCAACTGTTGGAGAAGAAACTAGAGGACAGGGCTAACCATAGACTTCTCTAATTCAACTTTACTTAGCAAACTTTTCAAGAACATTCAAGGACAAAATCTCGAGTTTTACTCAACAAGACATGGACTCACCAACATTCCTTGACTGATTACACTCTATTGATATATCCTCAAATACACAATTAGCAAAAAACATAAAGATAAAGATTTATCAGTGAGATTTAGGGTACTTGACAGTAAATCCTAATCTATATTAGTTTTTCTTTATCAGAGAAAGTGGACAATATGGAAAACATGAGAAAAATGACAATTACGGTAAGAAAAACATCACCATTGACATAAACCAGGATCCCATAAATCATCTTGTGTATTTTATGTTCAAACCAGTTATAATCTTCAAGTCCAGTGGGTCTTTACGGCTTCAAACTTCTCATCTCAACCTATCTTTCCTCAGTTACAAAACAAAGCTTTAGCAGCCTCAAAAGCTATTTACATTCAATAAGTATGCAACCAACTATAATAATGAACTCCTCATATGATATTTACAGGTAATTTTGAGAAGGTGGAGTGAAAGGAAGGTTTAATTGTTCAATTAATACAGAGTAAATGCTTCTCGGCCTTTGGGAGGCCAAATGGAGAAGTTTTCAAATGTTTTAACTCTGCTAATTAATTATTACATTAAAATTTCATCAACTTCAGTCACTTTTGTTGACTTTGGAGGCTTTTGGGTAGGCTGGCAATTAATTATGAGTTATCTTTGGCAAATATCTCTGACTGTGCATTAACTGTGTATTCTTTTTAGGTGAAATCAGGTGGCAAGTGGCATTTCTGTCTTCTTGAGGTTTTATTGCCTCACTGATGTGGCATTGGGAGGCTTCCTTTACTGATCTGTCTGTCTTCGATGGCTTTAAAACACTGTTTTAACTCTGATTTTGTGTTTTAAGGCTGATCATGCCTTCTTTATTCTTCTTCTGGCTTTAAGTATTTTATTGGCTGTATTCACCTTTAATTATCTTTTTCCTTTGGTTTTCAGCCTTAACTGTCAGGTTAAGCTCTTTGATATTCAATCTTTATGTATTAACCCTTTAAATTTAATTTTTCTTTGATACTCTTTAATTCTTCACCACTGTGTGTAAAGGTGGCTTTTCATCGATGCAGGAGGGTTTGATTATATGACCAATGCCTGCAAAACATTGATTAAAACCTCGAATGTACACCCTGAAAGCTTCTATTCTGCATTATTTTGGCTTCGGAGGTGATAACCTTCGGCCCTGTCCCTTTATGGATTGTAGGAGGGTTTTCGGCACTAAAACCGCCATAGAACCTACAAAAAACAAACAAACACGTTATAAAAACCCTGTGGGGTTGGAAAAAATGCATGCAGAGGCTGGCGGAGGCGGAAGGAGTGGTGAGGCAGAGGAAATGCATGTAGGGGGAGGTTTTGTGGACAAAACCAGTGAAAACAGGGTTTAAAACTGCATTTGGTGCGAAATATGGCTTGGTGGTTTTGTGAAAACTGTCGGCGGTTTTCGTGCGACTTTCAGGCGGTAAATGGTTTTAACGAGATCGAATGCGATTCCATATATTGCGCGACATGCGTCCTCCAGAAAACCGGCGGTTTCACGTGAGTTTGGTTGATTAAACCCCGACACAAAAATTTGCGCAAAACACGGTGTGAACCGTTGGATCTAGTGGTGTAGATCCAACGGTGGGAGAGGAGCGCGATGGAGAGAGGTGCTCGGGCGAGGGAATAGTGGGAGCCATGTGTCAAGAGGGGATTGGAGGGGTGGCTGGGTAGTGGGAGGTGGGTCCGGAGTATGACGTCAGTTATATTGTTTGGTAGCGCGAGTGTTATGAGCGGGGCTTTGAATGGGAAGCTTTAGCGAGAACCGTCGGATTTCAAAGATCAACGGCGGGGATATGTTAGCAAGGAGAATAGATAAAAGAGTTCGAGAATGGGGAGGTGGCTGCTATCATCCGATCTAATGAGATCAACGGTTGAGATTGGTTAGGAGAAAGCGTAGTGCGGAGGAATAGAATTACGAAGGGAGGGGGCTAAACAAGGCGGGGGAAAAGTTTTGTGGGAGAAAGGAGAACCGGGGCTAAGGGAAGAGGGGCTGAGGGCGAAGGATTTAAGCGCCTGGTTGCGGGGCTTAAGCCATATGGAGAAAAAGGCCAAGGTTTTAAGCCCTAAGGGGCTTAAAGCCTGTTTGTTAATATAAAAAAGCGAAATAAGAGGGTTTTTATGTGTTTTTGGTGTTCTGGATGAAGTAAAAGGATTTTTAAAACCACATAAGAAAGGGTTAAGTGGTTTTAAAGGGTTTTTTGAGGTTTCGATAGGTAAAATAGGGTAATTTAAACCATAAAAAGGTCTTTTTTATAGGTTTAAAAGGGATTTTTAGAAGGTTTTTAGGGAAATGAAGGGTGAATGAGAAGGAGAAAGGAATTTTTTCAGAGGAAAAGGAAGGATAAATAAGGGAAAAAATGAGTGAAACAGGCTTTAGAAAATGATGGAAAATGGCCTAAAAAACAGTCTCTTTGGATATCAACAGGGTTTCTTGGTGGATTTTTGAATGAAACAGCAGTGAAGATTAATTTTTGAGTTTAGACAGCATCAGAAGGCTTCAAGAATGAGCAATTTTCTTTGAAAATAATCTCTTGAAGGCTCAAGACCTGTTTTAGCCATCATTTGCTATGACAAAAATTTACTGATGGCTAACAGTGGCTCCACTTGGGGATGGTAGCTCCTTGGAGGTGTCAAGAACTTCAGAAATTGATCTCTGGGATGTAGACCTGTGCCTTTATCCATTGACAACCTTTTCTTCCTTGATCATGTTGCTTAGAAAGATGATCAGTACTTTATATCAGCAAACAAATTTCTCCCAATCATTATACCTACACAACCTACTTTTCCTAACATTTTCTCTTCATAAGGTACACTTGGACTTGCAAAACTTTTGACATCAACATTTTATTCTTTTATTGAAAGCAATAAACTAATCTAAATATACCCTTATTTATTCCATGAGTTCAGATTAAACAGTTGAACTCATAAATTCTCTACCTAAGCTATTATCTGCCAAGATTAAACTGTCTGACAAATCTTATTCTCTATTTTCTAAAACAAGAATTTAAACACAGTCAAATCGGGATTAGACTGTCTGATTTGCCATGGTGTCTATGGTTGTATGTACAATCTGCACATAGACTTTATTTGCAAAAAATTTAGGACAAAACCGTGAAGGCTTAAGATCTGAAAATTACAAGCATCCTTCATTCTTCTTGTGACTCATATTTTGATCTGTTTAGAGTCATTCTTTCTTTTGATTCTTTGGTTCAAGTTTTCATTGATTTAGAGCCTTTCTTTCCTTCTCTTTGGCTCAAGTTTTGATCTAATTAGAGCCACTTCTTTCTATCCTAATCTAATCTACTGATAAGCCAAGATTAAACAATTTGACAAATCTACATCACTAACCTATTAGCAGTAAATTGAAATCTATCTAGTCATGATTAGGTTGTATGACTAAATAGCAGTATTCTTTTTGGTAGTGGCATTTAAGCTTGCACACTTTCAGATTTTTCCTTTCTTTTTTGGTATTGGGCTATACCTTTCTTGTTTTATTTCTGCCCTCTTTTTCTTTTTCTATTGTTTTTGTACTTTTTCTTTTTCAAATTAAAAAGCAGTGTTATATACAATGAAAATGAAAAACTCAGAAGTTTGATATGTTAACAAAAATAATGTTTGAGCATCCTGCCATTGACAGGACCTCCAAAATATTCAGCTCCATCCAATTCTTGCAGAAAGAATGCATTATTTCCAATGGCAAATTGAATAAGATAAGGGCCTTGCCATAAATTATCAAATTTTCCATGTTTACCCTTATATTCTCTCCTTGAATCCAATTTTAAAATCACTTGCCTTAGTTCTTTTGTCAAACAGCTTCTTGATGTTTTCTTGTAGTTGTTGTGCTCTGATGTATACTTCCTCCCTGGTTTGTTGTAGATGTATAGTCTAATTTATTCTTCTTGTCATATCATCATCTTCAGACTGTACTTCTTGGATCAGCTTCATAACTGGCACTCCTAAACTGGTTGGAAATATTGCATCAGTTCCATAAACTAGCTGGTGAGGAGACATTCCAATTGACTTCTTAACTGTCAATCTGTCTGCCCATAATGCATGTACTAGCTTATTGTGCCATGATTTCTTGTTATCTTCCAAAAAATTATTGATTATGTTTAGCAAACTTTTATTTGAGGATTCTGCCAAACCATTACCTTGAGGGTAATAAGCTGTAGAATGACCCAATATAATCTGATATTTATGACAAAATTCTACCATCTTTTTAGATCCAAATGCAGCAGCATTGTCAGTTATGATCTTCCTAGGACAGCCAAATCTAGACAGTATATGGCTTTCAAGGAATGAAATGATGACTGAATCTGTGGCATTCCTAGATGGGATGGCTTCTATCCACTTGGTAAAATAGTCTGTTGCTGTGAGGATTCATCGATGTTGGGCAGATGAGGCAGGATGGATTTTACCAATGAAATCTAGACCCCACTGCTGAAAATGAGCTTCCACAGTGATTGGTTGCAGAGGTAAGGGAAGCATTTTTCTTTTGCCTTCAAAAATTTTGCATTTGTGACAGGCAGTAATCATTTTGTGGACATCTTGAAAGATGGTGGGCCAGTAATAACCAACTCTAAGGATTTTGTTAGCAATTGACTTCAAGTAGAGGTGGCCTCCATATTCTCCTTCATGAAACTCGTGCTTGATCCTATCTGCATCATTCTCAGGCAAACATTTAAGCAATAATACACTAGCATTTTTCCAATATAAAAATTTATCCAAAATGCAATAATTTAGAGCTTTCAACTTTAAAAATCTTGCCTTTGTTTTAGACAAGCCACGAGGGACATTAAGATTGAGAAAAACATACAAAATATCAGCATACCAAGATGAATTCAAAAAATGATCTTCAACTATTGGCGCTGTTAAATTCTCTTGTTCATCTAATGCATTAAACATGTTTATATCAAGAGCTTGGAAGTTGGATTCAGCCATAAGTCTTGCTAGAACTTGACCTTTTATGAGCTTAGTGGGCTTGATTTCTAAGTCATATTCTAAAATTACAGCAATCCACTTTCTTCTTTTGCCATTTGGATTTTGGGTCAATATGTCTTTTACAACTGAATGAGGCACAAATGCTATAATGTGGGAATGTAAAATGTAAACTATGAAGTCTTTTAAGGGTTTAACCAAAGCAAAGTCTTGTTTTTCCATTATATTGTACTTCAGAGGTGCATCTCTTAATGCCTTGCTGAAAAATAAAATTGGCTGCTCTTGTCCATTCAAGTTTTTCTGTAATAGGACAGCAGCTACTGTGTATTCTGATGCAAATGAAAAAATGAAGAAATCTTTTGTGAAATCAGGACTAATGAGAACTGGTGTTTTGGTAAGTGCTTGTTTTACCAGCTCAAATGATTTCTTTGCTTCTAAGGTCCATTTAACTCCTTCTTGTCTTTTAAGCATATTTGTTATGTTTCTAAGGAGTTCAGCTAGATTGGGTATGAACCTTCTCAAGAAATTAATCTTCCCAATAAAAGATTGAAGTTCCTTGATGTTTCTGGGATGGTTGATTTGCAATATACCATCAATCCTCTTTGGGTCTATCCTTATTCCCTCTTCAAATATGATATTTCCAAGAAATTCACCTTCTTAGAGGCCAAACAATGTTTTCTTTGAATTTAAGGACAAGCCATATTTTCTGCATTTCTCAAAGACTTTTCTCAAGTGTATTAGGTGTTCTTCATCTGTTCTATAATAGACAGTGATATCATCTAAGTAAATCACTATGAAGTAACCTATCTCTTCTGAAAATGCAATATCCATGGCTCTCTGAAATGTGGCACCAACATTCATTAAACCAAAAGGCATTTTCAAATACATGAAAGTACCCCAAGGAGCAGTAAAGGTTGTTTTAAGTTGATCACCATGATGTACCAATATTTGATTGTAACCTGAGAAGCCATCTAGCAAATAAATTCTTCTAGAACCAACTACCATTTGTAAGATATGATCCATTTTGGGTAAGGGATAGTTGTCCTTTAATGAGGCTTTTTTTAAGTTTATAAGTCAATGCAAAGCCTTATTTTTCCTATTTTCTTCCTAACTGATACAGGATTAGACACCCACTCTAAGTATCTAACAAGTACTATAATTCCAGCATCATACATTTTTCTAATTTCTTTCTCTACCAGAGGTAATTGAATAGGATTAATTCTGAGCAATTTTTGTTTAAAAGGCTTCTAGTTTTCTTTGAGGGGTATCTTATGTTGGATTATTTCTATATCATATGATTTTAGATCTTCATAGCTCCATGCAAAAACATCAGAAAATTCTTTAAACAACTCAATGTATTTCAATTTAATGTGAGCTCGCAGTGTCTTGGATAGTTTAATCATTTTGGGCTTTTCCTCACTGCCTATGTTGCATTCTTCCACTTCAGTTTCAATAGGTTCCAGTTTTCGCTTTTTGGCAACATCATTTAAGTCAAACAATTCTTCTAATGGGACCATTCCTTTTGGCAAGCTTTGATATTTAGATTGCAGCACTTCTAAGTCTTCATTTTCTACATTTGTGCTATTTTCTGTTGTATGTTTGGGTTGATGGGTTAACAGATTTATTTCAGCAATCTCAGGAGATTTTTCTTGTTCAAAAAGTGAGTTTTCTTCAACGGGACAGTCTTATTCATACTCTGAATCCGAGTTTGGTTTTTCAAATTCATTTTTGGACTGTAGGAAGTCTTCTATTTGTTTATCTCCATCAAAAATTTGCCAGTATTTTTCATTATCTGGGACAACTAGTCTATATTTGACTTTGGTAGTGCATTGCTTGGTTTCATAAGGTGTTAAACAAGTTCTAGCAGCAAAGGCCAATCCATTAGCCATAATGTTCTAGTTCCTTGGGACAAAAATAAGTTTGAATTCAACAAATGTTTTTAACAAGTCCATGGCATCATCTCTATAGGCTCTAAGTTTGGGATGTTTAGCAGTATATTCCCCATTTACTTGTCTAATTATCAATTCTGCATCTCCATGAACTGTTATTCTTTTGGCCCCTAATTTCTTCAATAAATGCAAGCCTAAAAGGAGAGCCTCATACTCTGTTATGTTATTTGTACATTGGAAATTTAATCTAAAGGAATGACCCTCAGCATGATTGTTTTCAGTGCTATGCACCCATATGTCTGCTCCTGCACTAGTTTTAGAGCAAGACCCATCAAAATTCATACTCCAAAGAGGATTGTTTTCAGATTTGTCATTTATTTCATTGTTGTCCTCTCTGTATTGTTTGTCTAATCTGTCATTGTATTGTTCCTGCAGGTATGTACTATGCTGAATTTTGTTTTGTTCCTCAAGATTTTCAATGTTTTGAGGTCTTATTCTTTGATTTTTATGATCTGTACTATGTTTATGATTGTTTCAGACCTCAAGACCAGTGATCTTTTTGCTGTAATTTTTTGAATTAGCAGACCGTCTTTTAGTTTTCTCTTTATTTTCCTCTTTATCTATAGCTGCCCCTATGTTTGGATATGGAGGGAGCACTATATTGGTTGATGTTTTATTGACTAACTCTTGCTCATCAGGAATATCATCATTGTAAAGAATGAAAGAGTCAAGGTTAGTGTGTATGGAATAAAGAGGAGAATTCTCTGGTCTTTCTTTGTTACTCACCATGTATTTCATGTGTGTTTCCCTATAGAGTCTTCTAAGTTAACTGAAGACAGGGATGGTGGCATAAGTCATATCCATCTGCATAGTACCTTGTAACTTAGCACCCTGTGATCTTGAAAGAAGCATGCCATGTTTGGGGGGTATATCGGCCACTACAATGTCCATCACTAAGTTTTGGGATGGAATTTGAGCTAAGTTAACACATAGATCTTTTATCAGGCCTAAGCATCTTACTCTACTTGAATCAAAGGAATATAAATCTTTATAAGGTCTAGTTACCTCAAGGCCTAGTTTTTCCATTATTACTTTAGGCATAAGGTTATGTGATGCCCCTGAATCAAGCATGGCATTGTGCAAAATATTATCATGGATGTTCAAACTAATGTAGAATGGAGGGGTAGTTCCTTCTTGAAATCTTCCTTCAATTTTAGGACCAAACAGAAGCTCTGGTGTATCATCATTCAAGTTAACAGTATCATGAATTTCTTCTATGTTTAGAGCTTTCAAAACCTGACATCTATATATATTTCGAGTGACTAACTCAGTGAGTGGGACAGGGATTTTAATTTTGGCAATTTCACTCTCTAGGTTGAAGGGAATCTGATTCTTCAAAAAGTTTGATTCAACCTTCTTAGTCACTGATTCATCAACAAAATCAGCTTGTTGATTTCTACTATTTATAGCAGTTAAAATGGTTTTTTCAAGAGCATTAGCTGAAATGCTAGTGCTGCTAGGGTCACCACTCTGTTTTTCATTAATTTGGGTGTTTTTTCCCTTGTTTGGATCAGAACTTTCAGCCACTGTTTGATGATTTTCTACTGTTTTTTTAGAAGTATTTACAGTGTTGTTTTTGGCAGAATTTTTAGAGGTTTTCTTCTTGGGAGTTTCTTGATTCTTTTTACTTCTTAGGTCATATTGTTTAGGTGATCCTATGATGGCATTTTCAAAGTCTAGTTCATAGTATTCAGTTTCTGGTCTTCTATCATCATAGGGTGTATATAGACCTTGTTTTCTTTCATAAATGAAATCAGAATCCTCATTGCTTACTCCCAACATGTTCATGTGTTCATCCTCTATTTTTTCATTTGTTTCTTCATCCTCATTAACATAATTTTCTTGGAAAGGAGGTCTGATCTGTTGATCAGCATCTCTTTGTATGTTATGAGGTTGATTTCTCCCAAAGTTTTGATTTTGGTTTTGGGATTGATTTCTGTTTTGAGGAGCTGATTAATTTTCTCTAGATTGGGCTCTCTCATATATGCTCATTCTCTCCATCATCTTCTCCATCATCCTTTCCAGTTTTGAGTCAAATGTGGAAGGTGCAGCTTCATCCCTATATGATACCCTCTTCTCAGTTCTCATTCCAGCTCTCTTCTCAATCAAATTTGTTTCCACACTAAGAGCTCCCTTCTGCATGTCTTCTAAAGTTAAGGGATCCCTTTCTCTTAGTTGATAGGCCATTTTAGGATCAAATCCTTCAGGAAATTTGGCCAAATCTGAGCCTTGTGGAGGTTTCAAGTCTAGGGGTAGTGCGTTATAAACACTATTAAATCTAGTGCAATAATCTTGAACACTTTCCCCAGCATTTCTCTTGAGGTTATTGTAATATAAAATTATTTGGAGAGGGTTCTTCCTTACTTTCCATTTGTTTATGAATGTTTGATGGAAAGCTTGGAGATCATTAATAGTATTAGGGGTTAAGCTTTTGAACCATTTTCTTGCTTCTCCCCCTAAAATTTGAGTAAATAATCCGAGTTTAATGGTCTCATCATCTATCTCATTTCTATCAAAATAATCATCCATATTGTCCATGTGTGTTTGAGCAGTAATGGAACCACTAGCATCATATAATGGGATCTTGGACTGATAGTCCTGTGGCAAATTGGCTAAAGGTAAAGGTAGGACTAGAGGAGCATTCCATGTTGCCATGATAGGATGTTGTGGAAAAAAAGGGGGGTTTACAAGTGGAGGGTTTATGAAAGGAGGGGCAGGGTGGAATGGAGTAGTTTGAACAGTGGGTGTATGGATAACAGAGGTACTTGGATCAGCAAGAGACTGTTGAGCAGATCTAGGATGAGAAAAACCAAAGTTATGAATGAAATGAAGGTCAGGTGGAGTGGTTTCTCTATTATCAGTATGTTCACCACTATGTTGGGGTGAGTGTGGAAGCTCAAGGTATATCTGATCTATATCACCTAGTGACTTAGTTCTGGACGGGTTTCTTAAGTCAACTTATGTATCTTGCAGAGCTAAGAGATTTTCAAGGGTAGAATTAGCTCTATGAACTAGTCTGACAACAGTTGGATTCTTGGATTTAGGAGACTTCTTAAGAATTCTTTCTGGATTATCAACTATCTCAGGGGGATTTGGGTCAGGATAGGCTCTAGTATAAATTCTTCTAGAAGCCACTATGTAGTGTTTTTAGACCCAATGATGAGAAAAGTTCAGCCAAGTATGACAGTCTTTTAAATGCCAACTAATCTTTTTCAAAGAAAACTCAATCCTCAAAGTCTTCTTAACTGGGTTTGAATGATAAAAGGATAAAAGGGTTTCCCAGTGGAGTTTTAGGAAAAACCAGTGGGGTCAGCAGGCCTACTGAATACTAATGGAGTTGCCAGGTGAAGGATTTTTACTTGTTTTTCAAGGTTTGGTTGTTGTTCACCATAAACAATCAATAATAACCAGTCTTGGTGACACTTGATTCATTTAGGAATAGGGGTATGTTGAGTTGTGAAGTTATCTATTACTCAATACTCCCCAGTATGGTCGCCAGTATGTTAGGCCATCGTAGTTTGCAAGATTGGCAAGAAAAAACACTGTAGAGCCTACATCAAAACCACTTTGGAATCCTAGAATCCAGCCCTCCTGGATTCAGAGAGGGATCTCTCTATATAAGTGTTTTCAAAGATATTTATTTAAGGCTTATGATATGATATTAGGCTATTTATGAAGTACAAGGGTTTGTTTTGGTTTTGGTTGGGATGGATATCATTAAAATGAAGGAAGTCTTATGAGGGGTAAAGGTGTATGTAGGTTGACAAAATGGTTCAGCTGATAGGATAGGTAAGAAACAGTATCAATCCATTGGGCTATGGAGTCATAAAAGGATTTAATTGCACAACAAGTTTCAAGAGTGGTCTATGGGGCAAGTCATCTATGTCAAAAGATCTCTTTAAGTTGATTTATGGTATGGAACATTAAAGTGTAGTGAAAGAAGCAAACATATAAGAAAACAAAGGGAAGCTCGAGATCAAGTAAGGAATTTTAACCTAGCCTACTTTCAACATACTCAAAGGAAAACAAAGAATAGCTTAAGATCAAATAAGGACTTTTAACCTAGTCTGCTTTCTGCATATTCTCAAAGGAAATATTTAAGAGGAAACAAAGAATAGCCTAAGATCAAGTAAGGACTTTTAACCTAGCCTGATTTCAGCATATTCAAAGGAAAACATTCAAAATATACATAAAAAGTAGCCTAAGATCAGGTAAGTAATTTTAAACAAGCCTGCTTTTGACATACTTTTAAGCGATCTTTTCAAAGCAACTGTTGGAGAAGAAACTAGAGGACAGGGCTAACCATAGACTTCCCTAATTCAACTTTACTTAGCAAACTTTTCAAGAACATTCAAGGACAGAATCTCAAGTTTTACTCAGCAAGAAATGGACTCACCAACATTCCTTGACTCATTACACTCTATTGAATTATCCTCAAATACACAATTAGCATAAAACATAAAGATAAAGATTTATTAGTGAGATTTAGGGTACTTGACAATAAATCCTAATCTATATTTGTTGTTATTTATCAGAGAAAGTGGAAACTATGGAAAACATGAGAAAAATGACAATTACAGTAAGAAAAACATCACCATTGACATAAACCAGGATCCCATAAATCATCTTGTGTATTTGATGTTCAAACCAGTTACAATCTTCAAGTCCAGTGGGTCTTTACAGCTTCAAACTTCTCATCTCAGCCTATCTTTCCTCAATTACAAAACAGAGCTTCAGCAGCCTCAAAAGCTATTTACATTCAATAAGTTTGCAACCAAATATAATAATGAACTCCTCATATGATATTTATGGGTAATTTTGAGGAGGTGGAGTGAAAATAAGGTTTAATTGTTCAATTAATACAAATTAAATGCTTCTCGGCCTTTGGGAGGCCAAATGGAGAAGTTTTCAAATGTTTTAACTCTGCTAATTGATTATTACATTAAATTTTCATCAACTTCAATCACTTTTGTTGACTTTGGAGGCTTTTGGGTAGGCTGGCAATTAATTCTGAGCTTGGCAAATATCTCTGACTGTGCATTAACTGTGTATTCTTTTTAGGTGCAATCAGCTGGCAGGTGGCATTTTTGTCTTCTTGAGGTTTTATTGCCTCACTGATGTGGTATTGGGAGGCTTCCTTTACTGATCTGTCTGTCTTCGATAGCTTTAAAACATTGTTTTAACTCTGATTTTGTGTTTTAAGGCTGATCATGCCTTCTTTATTCTTCTTCGGGCTTTAAGTCTTTTATTGACTGTATTCACCTTTAATTATTTTTTTCCTTTAATTTCCAGCCTTAACTTTCGGGTTAAGCTCTTTGATCTTCAATATTTATGTATTAACCCTTTAACTTTAATTTTTCTTTGATAATCTTTAATTCTTCACCACTGTGTTTGCTAGTGTAAAGGTGGCTTTTCATCGATGCGGGAGGGTTTGATTATATGACCAATGCCTGCAAAGCATTGATTAAAACCTCGAATGTACACCTCAGAAGCTTCTATTCTGCATTATTTTGGCTTCGGAGGTGGTAACCTTCGGCCCTGTCCCTTTATGGATTGTAGGAGGGTTTTCGGCCCAAAAACCACCATAGAACCTGCAAAAAACAAACAAACACGTTATAAAAACCTTGCGAGGTTGGAAAAAACTGCATGCAGAGGTTGGCGGAGGCAGAAGGAGCTGTGAGGCAGAGGAAATGCATGTAGGGGGGAGGTTTTATGGACAAAACCAACGAAAACAGGGTTTAAAATTGCATTTGGCACGAAATATGGCTTGGTGGTTTTACGAAAACCGTCGACGGTTTTCGCGCGACTTTCAGGCGGTAAATGGTTTTAACGTGATTGAACGTGATTCCATATGTTGCGCGACATGCGTCCTCTAGAAAACCGGCGATTTCGCGTGAGTTTGGTTGATTAAACCCTGCCACAAAAATTTGCGCGAAACACGGTGTGAACCGTTGGATCTGGTGGCGTAGATCCAACCGTGGGGGAGGAGCGCGATGGAGAGAGGTGCTCGGGCGAGGGAGTAGTGGGAGCCAGGTGTCAAGAGGGGATTGGAGGGGTGGCTGGGTAGTGGGAGGTGGGTCCAGAGTATGACGTCAGTTATATTGTTTGGTAGCGCGAGTGTTATGAGAAGGGCTTTGAATGGGAAGCTTTAACGAGAACCGTCGGATTTCAAAGATCAATGGCGGGGATATGTTAGCGAGGAGAACAGATAAAAGAGTTCGGGAATGGGGAGGTGGCCGCTACCTTCTGATCTAATGATATCGACGGTTGAGATTGGTTAGGAGAAAGCGTAGTGCGGAGGAATAGAATTACGAATGGAGGGGGCTAAACAAGGCTGGGGAAAAGTTTTGTGGGAGAAAGGAGAACTGGGGCTAAGGGAAGAGGGGCTGAGGGTGAAGGATTTAAGCGCCTAGTTGCGGGGCTTAAGACATATGGAGAAAAAGGCCAAGGATTTAAGCTCTAAGGGGATTAAAGCCTATTTGTTAATATAAAAAAGCGGAATAATAGGGGTTTTATGTGTTTTTGGTGTTCCAGATGAAGTAAAAGGATTTTTAAAACCAAATAAGAAAGGGTTAAGTGGTTTTAAATGGTTTCTTGAGGTTTCGATAGGTAAAATAGGGTAATTTAAACCATAAAAAGGTGTTTTTTATAGGTTTAAAAGGGATTTTTAGAAGGTTTTTAGGGAAATGAAGGGTGAATGAGAAGGAGAAAGGGATTTTTCAGAGGAAAAAGGAAGGATAAATAAGTGCAAAAATGAGTGAAACAGGCTTTAGAAAACGATGGAAAATGGCCTAAAAAACAGTCTCTTTGGATATCAGCAGGGTTTCTTGGTGGATTTTTGAATGAAACAGCAGTGAAGATTACTTTTTGAGTTTAGACAGCATCATAAGGCTTCAAGAATGAGCAATTTTCTGTGAAAATAATCTCTTGAAGGCTCAAGACCTGTTTTAGCCATCATTTGCTATGATAAAAATTTATTGATGGCTAACAGAACTCACAGCGCCTCATAACCCACAAAAAAATGGGGTCGCGGAGAGGAAGAACAGAACGATCATGGGTGTTGAACGAGCTATGTTGCATGATCAGGGCCTACCAATGCATTTTTGGGCGGAAGCATGCAACACTGTGGTTTTTGTGCAAAATCGTTTTCCTCATAGAGTAGTTGGCATGAGTACACTTGAAGAAGCTTTTACTGGTAATAAACCAGATGTTTCTCACTTTAAGATTTTTGGCTCATATGTTTATGTGCATGTTACCAAGAACGCTAGGAATAAGCTGGAGCCGACTGCTGAAGTTGGGATATTTTTGGGGTACACAGAAACACCCCATAATTATCATGTGTATTTTCCAAACAGTCGAATGACTGTGGTGCGACGGGATTTAAAATTCAATGAGGAGAAAGCCATAAAGTTTTTGCTTGAGAGGGAGCTAGACTTACATGTAGAGGAGGAAATTTTGGTTCCCAAAGATGAGTCTCTAGATGTGGATTAGCCACGGGAGGAGGTTCATGGAGTGGATGAGTCCACTCATGCAGAGCCAAACATCAGAACTGGAAGAAGGCGTACCACAGAAGTTGAGAGGCTGAAGCTTGATGCAGCACAAAATTTAGGAGTCCCTACTTCACAGCGCAGATAGAGACAGTTTCCTGAATGATTCACTGGATACATGGCTCTCATGAGCAAATGTATTGTGACCGAGACATATTCCTTTCAAGAAGTAGTGCAGGAGCCCACATGGGTAAATGCAATGGTGGAGGAGTATGACTCCATTGTCAGAAACAGTGCTTGGGAAATTGTTCCAAGGCCGATTGATAAATCAGTGGTAGGTTCAATATGGATCTACAAGGTAAAGCAAGTTGTTGATGGGAGTGTTGAGAAATACAAGGCCAGATTTGTGGCCCTGGGCTTCTCACAGATCGAGGGGATTGATTATGAATAAACCTTTGCACCTGTCGCATGGTATTATTCCATAAGGACCATCCTTGCTCTCTCAGCGCAGATGGGTTGGCACATTTATCAGATGGATGTGAAGACTGTGTTCCTTAATGGGATCATTGAGGAAGAAGTGTACATTAAGCAGCCTGAAGGATTTGAGATATGAAGCAAGCACCCCGTGCTAGGTACACTCGGATTGACAACTATTTCACCGGACTGGGCTTCACCAAGAGTGAGGCGGATGCAAAACTATACCAAATTGTGGTGGAGGGTAAGCTTTTAATCAATGTTCTTTATGTTGATGATTTAATACTGACTGGTGATGAGAAGCTGATAAACTCATGCAAGGAGGACCTTGCAAAGGAGTTTGGGATGAAGGATATGGGCCTCCTCCATTATTTCCTTGGATTGGAAATATGGCAGCGAGAAGGCGAATTTTTTGTGTCTCAAGTCATGTATGCAAGGGAGATACTGGGTAAGTTTCACATGGAGGGCTGCAAACACATGGATACTCCTCTTCCAGGAAACTGGAGGAAAGAGGACACTACATATGGATAGGTAGTGGATGCTACTGTCTATCGACAGTTAGTGGGTTCGCTAATGTATTTAGTAAATACAAGACCAGACATATGCTATGCGGTGAACCAGCTTAGTCAAGCGATGGTTAAGCCTACCAAGCTCTTTTGGAAGGCGGGCAAGCATGTCCTGAGATATCTCAGGGGCACATCTGAGTATGGCTTATGGTACAGATAGATGGATGAGGTGAAGTTGCATGGCTTCACAGATGCAGATTGGGCAAGTAGCCCAATGGACAGAAAGAGCACATCAGGAGGGGTCTTCAGTATCAGATCTACAGTTATTTCTTGGTACAGCAGGAAACATAGATCTGTGACACTCAGTTCAACAAAAGCGAAATACATGGTAGCAAGTCAAGATGCATGTGAGGCTATCTGGATGAGGAAGATGTTGGTCGGTTTGTTTGGTTCTAATTTAAATCTTACAATGATTCATTGTGATAATCAGAGTTGCATTAAACTCTCGATCAATCATGTGTTTCATGATAGATCTAAGCATATAGATATCTGGTATCATCATATCAGAGATTGTGTGCAGCGGTAGATCATGTTGCTTCGGTACATTCCTAAGGAAGATCAGGATGCAGATATTCTGACGAAGGCGCTCACCAGGAGAAAATTCGAATACATAGAGATAGGATCGGGGTGAAGGATAATCCCTTTGTCGTTGAGAGGGAGCGTTGAGATTCAACAAGATGATGATCCTAGTGAAAATTACGCATCTACACTAGGTGGGGCCCGCAGGCTATTTTTATGTGTATGCCTGTTTTTAGAATGATGAGCAAATTCTATATATAGCGGGAGTCTATTTATAGATGGTTGAGAAAATTCTATTTATAGATGAGGTTATATTTTTAGATGCATGAGCGAAGTCTATTTATAGATCGCATGTCTAAAAATAGAATGCATGTCAATTATTATTATCTCTTAATAATAATTAGACAATAAATAATAATATATTCTCTTGAAGCACTTGATTTCAGTTAACTGAAGTGGAAAACTAGTTAACTAAAGGAATTACGAGTTCTGAGGTTGGTTGGTGGGACATGCAAGTGGAATTCGTTGTAACTGAGTGATACAAAGTTGTAACAGAGTTGGATGTGTAGTTATGTGAGTTGTAAAGTAGTTTAACTCAGTTAAGTGAGTTAAACTCAGTTGTGCTAGTTGTAACTAAAGATACACTAGTGAGAGATCAATGAATTAAATATTAAATTAATTCACATAGAGTGATCTCACATGCAACTGAAGATTTACTACTCTTAACTACATGCATGTTAGATCCAGTGGAGACCTAGTTGAGAGATAGGTGAAAGGGACAATTTGACTATCAGTTGTGACATTAGTGGGTGCACTCTTGCAACCACACACACATTGGAGATTCCAATGAGGATTGCACAGTCAAGGCAAGGTAGGATCGAATTCATTCAGGGATTGTGATCAGTAGGGATTGCGCAGTGGAGGCATGCTGTCAGGAGGCAGTAAATTGGCGCATGTATTTGCCAAATTTTGTATGACAGTGTGAGACGATTGTATATTTTACTAAGAACTCTTGGATTAGAGTTTTGTATGAGATTGTTTCATTATACATGATGTATACATAATATATGATAGTGCGGTTTTTAGCTTTATGCTTTCCCGGTAAAAACATTTGTGTTATGTGTGATTGATCTTTATTCATGTGTTTGCAATTAGCGATTAAAATTCCGTAAATATTTAAGTAGAAGGATTTTGTATTTAACAGTGGCATATAATTGTTAGATCAGGAGAATCCAGGCAATACATAATTGTATTAAAATTTTCTACATGGTTTCCAAGGATCATTCTTGTGGAGGAGTGATTTCTTATGTGGGTGAATGACATGAAGAGGTTCTTGGTCTTATGAGGAATCAAGTGGGAAGAGTAACATTTACAGATCTATGAAGTCAGTATCATGTGGACATGAATTGATATTATATGCTTGTATTGTGCCTATGTTTATGTTATGGACAGGTAATGTTGAGGGGTACATCAACGAAGTGAAAGTAGTGTGATTGCGGCATGCTAGGATAAGCATGGATAGTGGAAAGACATTAGAAGAAAGTTTTTTTTGTGGGGTCAGTGTGTGGTCTGTGGATATGCAATACTAAAATTGTGTATATGTTGTGCATGTTGTATATTCAGTGATTGTAACTATGGTGATGTGTACATGTAATATGTTTACATATGAACCGAAAAACCCCCTCAAGGTTCGTAAAAAATACAAGGAGGTGGCATCAAGCCACGCACCGGGAAAATAAAATATAAGAGTTAAATGGTTGGTGCAGACTCCGTGCATCTTCGTCGCTTAGCGCAAACATCGCGCAGCCTCGGTGATTGACGCAGACACCGTGCTCATCGAAGGGAGACTGCGTTCTAACGAGTGTAGAACCGCAGGACGTAGCTAGAGTCGACCCCCCATAATAGCTTACGTCAGCAAAAGGGTCAGCTAATTAGAGTCATTCCGGGGGAAGGCATCCATCTCCAAAGCGCGCTCCCTACCCACCAAAACTCGCGGTGGGGACCACTTGCTCAGGTCAAAAGGTAACAAGGTAAAGCGGTAAGGTAATTTTAGTGGGTAAAATGCTCCACATGCCCGACACATGCCCTTCACCTACCCGGCTTCATTCCACCAATATCATAATGACACGTGTCAATATGCTAACATCACCCTAATGTTAACCCTCCAATTGTCCCATTTCGTCCTGAAAAGCCTCCTCCCTCTGCATTTTCTGCCCGACTGTTGTCTTTCACTGTCTTTGTTGCTACCAGGTAGGATTCCGGATAAAGAACCAGTCATCGTGCACGCCTCACTCCCCACGTCGTTTTCATACCTCAGGTATTTCGTTGGTCCCAAGTTTTATTTCGTTTACACTTTTATATCTCCATTGTTAAACATGAAAAATTCGGCCCCTGAGACTCCGCAGACTTGAGAGGTTAGGACCACCTCTGAGCCTGACCATCTCATGGATGCCCAGGCTCAAATCCGTGATGTCATTTACCCTTTTAATGTAGCAGGCAAATGCCATGAGTTAATGGGTTACAAATGGAGGGGTGAAGACCCTTTTAGAGTGATAGATTCAGGGTTATACTACCAAATAACACCTTCCATCCACTATTTTACCGAATTCATTTCCTGGCTTGTCGAGGCTTACATTGAGAAAAGGGCTATTTCGTCTCTTCGCAGGGGAACAATATATTTGAAATCACCCCCCATCTTATTCGAAAATATCTATGTTACCTGCCTTCCCCTGACTGTATAGAGTTCACCGAGGTAACCCTCGTGTGTCAATTCTCAAACCTTCTCGTTGAAAAGTGGAGTTCCCTCCTCGAGTCAATTATAGTTTCAAAGATGTCTGTTTTTCTCCCCACTGAGAAACTCCCTCTATGCCTATTCGTTGACACTGTTCAACCAGTCTGTGCAGTTATCTCAGGTATGTTCGGGGAGGACAACGCTAGTAGGGTTATTAATTCCCGTCTAGGGTTTTTTTACCTAATGATGCAACCATAAGTCCTTCTCAACATTCCCTCATTCCTGGCCTCTACCATCAAAGCTCATTCCAACACCTATCAACTTCAAGTCATTTCAGGTATCATTCATTGGTGTTGTATCTATTCTTGTTTGCGGATGCAGACAAATTTGAAGGCTTAGGCCTGGAAGAGTTATCTAATAAAGGGGCTGAGCCTAAATCTGTGTTTGATTGGACCCTCTTTGTTCGAAAACACCCACAGAGGCAGGGGTTATTCAAAATTCATTACAGACTTCATGTCTAGAGTCTATTCAATTATACATGGGACCCCTCCGCCCAATATTTTTCCTCAACAGAAAGAGTTTCTCCAGTTCAATGAGGCAGACTGCATAGGGGATTGGTACTTGTTCGAAGATCACACTGAAGTCCGAGTTTATGGTTGTGAGCTCCCTCCTTTCCACTTGCCAACATTCATGCCTATGAGAATATTCGCCCTGGAATTTATAAGTCAATCCCTGAGTACAAACCAAGAACATTTTGTGCCAGCAAAGAAAAGCTATATATTCAAACTCCCGAGTGTCGTAGGGCCATTTACCATCAATTCACAACATGCATTCCCTCTGGTTGAGGAGCTTCTTCAGAAAATGAACTTCCAACAAGGAGACATATGGCATTATGATCCAAAAGGGGTGATTGCACAAAGAAGGAAAAATATTAAAGCCTTAACCTGTGAACATGAGCCTAGACCTGATGTTGGATGGAAATCTAACTCTAACTCATGGCCTTTGGATACAGAGATGGAGGCCGAATCCCAAACTGAAGACATGCAATCAAAAGGGGACAGTGTGCATGATGAAGAGGATGTCAGGGATGAAGAGGATGTCAGAAAGCAAGAGGACTACAAAGGGAAAAGAGATTTCATGGAAGTTGAGGAGGAGGGACACGTCAACAAGAAGCTAAGAATATAAGGACTTGAAGGATAAGTCCCTGAACAACTAGATGAAGTGGTCCCTGTATTGATAAACCGAGGGGAAAATCAGCCAGGTTTTCAAATCTCTTTGGATGATGCCTCCTCGCAAGCATCATCTATATCTTCAAAGGTTATTGCTCCAGGAGAGGGTCCATCAGGCGAATGTCCCTCAGATGCAGAAACGGGTTCAGGAATAGAGTGGCCTTTAGGAGAGGAGATCAAGATAAGGAGTCAGTCAACTATAGAGAAACTGAAGGCAGAATTGGCTCAACATATCGACATGCACCACACCAGACTCCTAACAGCTTTGGATGTAGAAAATGATCAATTTGTAGTCTTGATACAATACCCTCCTTCTCACCCTCTCCCCTCTGGATCAAAGTACAGAGCGCTGGAGATGATCCTGGACTTGGCATCTATCCCCCGGCAAGATAAATTGAACCATCATAAAGTGATAGGGGATATGTTGCACAATGAAATTATGAAGCACACCCTATGCCTCAAAAAGGCTCAGATTCAACTAGAAAGGACTATTGAAACTCTTAAAGGGAGAGGGCCAATTTTAAGGACCTCGCTCTACAGGTCAAGCAATATAAAAATATGCTTAAGGGGAAGGGGACCGAAGGGTAGTCCGCCACATAGAACCTTCTTGAAAGGACGGAGATGGAAGTCCAAGAACTTCGACGAAGATTGAAAATATCGGGTTTTGAACATGTTCAGACCCCCGAACTTGCCCGTGTAGAAAAGTAAAAGGAAGCGTTGTCGACAGTGTTGGTCCAGAAGAGTGACGAAGTAATAGATCTAAAAAGGAGGCTAGCGGATTTACAACAACAATAGTGTAGTCACGTCCGCTTTGTGCCAATATCAAATGACCCCGAGAACCCTGCGGAGCAATTTGCCAAGACATTAGTGGAGTTAAAGGTCTCGGAAGATGAGGTCAGGACGGTGCGCATGTACTGGGAAGAGTCGGAGGAGGCTTTGGCTGAGAAAGAGAAGTAGGTAGCTTCGCTACAAAGGGAGGTTGACACGGGCCGTAAAGAAATGCAATTGTTAAACAAGTCAGTCGCGTACCTTAAGAATCATCTCAAGGGAAATATGTCGCTCGTAGAGGCTCGACAGATGGTCTGGGATGAGATCATTACAGAAGTCAAGGGTCACTGGGAGTACATCACACTGATAAATGATAAAAAGATTACAATCCGTGACTACAGGAGTCAGCTCGAATCAAGTCGACGTGAAGGAGATGAGAACATGGTGATTGCGCAGAAGTACATCTAGTTCATAAACAAGCTCCTAACTAAGGAGTTGGGATCACGTGAAGTGGTGGATCGATTTGGTACAATGATGGATATAATGAGAATGATCCAAAAGGAAGATGCTCAAGAAAAAGCAACAGGGTGTCTGGCGTTAATCACCAATGGGGTCGATATCTTTGACAAAGAGTTGGATAAGGTCGTCGAGGTGGGATTTTCTGCTTGTTGGGATCCATAAGGGGCCTTGATCCCCTGGACACCTATGAGCAGAGGCTAGTGGAAATAATGAGTTGAATGGACTCAATGCATGAAAAAACAACCAGGTCGAAAGTTGAAACAATAGTGGCTTCCCTTAGAAAGGAGTTCCTGTTGTTAGCCAAGGTAAAACAATTCTTCTAAGCCAACCTAGATTACTCCAAATTAACCCAGCTCCGAACATTATTTGAGCTATTAAGCACAACAACCTTGCCCTCAGAGGTCATGTGGCAAAGTTCTTTCGAGTATGTGCACCCTCCATCGGCCTTAGGTTCACATCCAATTAGAACAGTCTCGCAGAACCCGCCTAGAGCCCCACTGTCATCACAGCGCTCCGGACCATCATCCCACTCAGTTGCGCGGCCATGACATTTCGAGTCCTATTCAGCATTGCACTGTAACAAATGAACATTTATGGTTTTGGCCTACATGGCCTTCAGTTATTTTTCCTTTTTTAATTTTATCTTATCTTATGGTGAAATCACGATTTCACAACAAATATTTTAGTTTTTTTTTGTTAATGAGATGTGCTTGAAGCACGCTCCATTTTTGGTCATGATGTATGTACTGTAAAATCAAGAAGGAATATCCCAAGAGAAGCCCCTAAAAACTCTAAAAGAGGGAAATCAGAGGCAGAGAACAGTTTTAGAATTCTATCTAAGTTTTTGGTCCCATCTCTTCATGTGATCGTATAAGCATTTTCGCTACGAAATGTACATTTTTGGAAGCTTTTTTTTTCTACATATATAATATAGATTTTGCGCTCGATTGGATTCCATCTGAAATTGGTGAAAAATATGTATGTGTGTTCCTTCCATGTGCTCTCGTCTACATTTATTTGTATGCTATTTCTAAGATTCTGTGTAATAACAGTTGGATGCCATTGGTTTGATTTATGAATATGTTTATTTTCTCAAAAGGAAGAATGACACTCATGAATGGCCATTATTTGTAAGAAACCTTATATGCGCTCCATGGAATCAAATTATCTCTCATTCCACTCATCTCCCCATTTATTCTAGTTCTTGGCAGGTTGGATTATTAAACCATTTAAGGACAGTTTTGTTGAGGAATAATACTTAATTTCTTCACCTCATAACTTTTAGATTAAGTCTGTTCCTTGATTCTAGCTTGGACTTGTCGATGCAATCAAGTTTTCATAGCTTCTCGAAGCCCATTCTTAGCCTTTGCCTCAATGTATAATTAGAGTCAGAAGCCTTCATTATTATTTAACCACCATTCACAAAAACTCTATCCATTAAAGGATCCGAAGGAGATTTCAAAAAATATCTGACTCCTCCAATTAAGATGTCCTAGGCACTGTTCCCTTAACAACCCAAAGACCATATCCATGAGTTACAACATAACATATGTAGTATTGTGTACATATGATGTTGTATGTATGTGGCATATATGGTGTTGTGTGTACATTGTTGGATATAGATGGTGTTATGTACATGTTGGATATGCGTTGTTATGTACATATGGTATTATGCACAAGTTGGATATGTGGTGTGGTGTGCATATGGTGTTGTGCGCTTGTTGGATATGTGGTGTTGTGTACATACGGTGCTATGTACAGGTTTTATATGCAATGCACGTACACATTGTGTTGTGTGCATGTTATACATATGGTGCTATGCACATAAGGTGTTGTGTGCATGATTGTACATGTGGTGTTGTGAACATGTTGTACATGTGGTGTTGTGTACATGTGGTATTGTGTACACATTGTACAAGTGGTGCGATGTACATGTGGCATCGTGTACATGTTGTGCAGGTGGTGTCGTGTACATGTGATGTTGTGCGCCCATTGTGCAGGTGATGTTGTGTACAAGTGGTATTGTGTACACGTTGCGCATATGGTACTAGTATACATGTGGTATTGTGTGCATGTCGTACATGCTGTGTTGCGGCCATGCGATATTATGTATGTGCATGGTGTAGTTGTGGTATCGTGACATGTGTATTCGTTGTGTTGTATTATGTATATGTATTGTGTTGTATGTCGATGTGGGCATATGTATTGTGTTGTATTGTACACTGGATGTAGGCATATGTATTGTGTTGTGTTGTACATAAAGTATAGGTGTATGTCTTGTATTGTACACCGGGTGTAGGTGTATGTGTCATATGTCGGTGTGGGTGTGTGTATTGTATGGTGTTGCATGTCGTATGTGGGTGTACGTGTTGTGATGTACATTGTGTGTATGTGTACGTGATTGAAGAGAAGCAAAGACATTGGGTGCTTTCCGAGTGTGGCAATCGATATGGTGTGTGTACAGGAAGAACAAAGGCAAAAGTAAGGACCAATGAAGGATAAGTATCAGTATTTTATTTCAGTTTATTATGCATGTTATCTATGATTCTAACATATGATGGCTACATATGATTTATGATTATGGTTTATGGGTATTTCATGTGATTCATGATTTTACTTTATGATGGTTGTGTTTTGAGCTAACAAGATGTGATATGTTTATGCATGATGATTTTATCAAACAACTAGTTTGACTTGTTGTGATAGGAAGTGAACATAGTTGCAAGTGTATCTTATTGACGAGCTACTAATGAGGTATGATGTGAATTTATTTCAATTTATTTTGAATCCAATGGCAGTATGTGCTTGGTACAGGAAAGCATGGAAACGCCCGTTTGGGTGGTTGAAACTGAATGCAAGCATTTGCAACAACAACAAAAGGAATTGAAACAGGTAGTATTATGTTGGCAAAGAACTTCAGGAGGAGGGCCATTATGGGACACTGGTACCCAATAGTTTCCATTGATTTCCATGAGCATGCTATGACCAGTATGATGGTTTTGAGGCTGGGATATGCCTTGGTTTTGAGCCAGGTATATGCCTTGGTTTTGTATATTATGATGTGAGGAAGCCTTGCTAAGGGATGGATCACCTGGGATAGGGGATGATGGGGAACTTGGAAGGTGAGTGACTGCACGATTGGGGATTGCTGGATTGCCCAAGGGACAGTGTATCAGAGAAGGGAAGGTCGTGGATGGATTTGTTTTGGTCATTAGCATTTCCAGGTGGAATCAGATGCACATTGGGAGTGCACCTTGGAACAATGAGCCTGTAATTTTTCACTGAGGGTACAATAGCGCAGGATTGTAACACTTGACATTGGATGTAGCTTTGGCTCTAACACTGGATTTTGGACTTCCTATGAAGGAGGTGAATCTCGGTATACTTTTGAGGGTGGAGGTGTGGGCCTCTGGATTCCCTTGTTGTGGATGCATACATCGTATCCTTTTATTTGTTGGTTGAGAAAATGTGCATGTGTATATGTGTATACTATTGTAAATATTGTAATGAGCTATATTATAAAGCTCCAGTACATGGTATGATTGTCATGATGGTTTTTTCTTTTGAGTAGGTTATTCGTTGTAACTACTACAAAGAGCTATGTTGTAAAGCTCCATGGGCAGTATGTTTGATTTCAACGGTTTTGCTGAGGTATAGGTGTGGTTCAACACTGAGGACGGTGTTCCCCAAGGGGGAGGGTTCTGTAACATACCCCGGTTAAAAGTTCATGAAATAAAAATTAATAAAGGCAAAAATAAGACCATGGGTAAGGGACACTTATTCCAAGCTTAATGTTGAGCAAGAAATCCTAGTGTGGGTGTTCATTTCAGTTATTATGGCTAAGGAAATTGGCAAAGGCAATGACAAAGGAATTAAAGAGGGAAAAAGTATTTCTGGCACATTTATTTATGAAAATAAAGGAAATTAGGAGAAAAGGAAGGTAAAAGATCACAGGTTGTCACAGGTTGCATGTGAGGAGGAAAATGAAGGAAAATAATGGAAAATAAAGAAAATATAGACCTCATTGATAAAAAGGCTTATGATGATCAGTGGGGGAGCTTTCGCTCATGCTTTTGGTCAGTTTAGTTATGGGGATCTCTCATTATTCTCTCTCTCTCTCATTCTCTTGGATACTTTGAGTTTTCTTGGAGCAAATCGGCATTGAGCCAAGAAAGAGGAAAGAAAGCAAAGTTAGGACAAGGAAGGGAAAGGAAAGAAAAGATCAAGCAAGGAAGAGCACAATCTAGCAACTTCAGTAGGAATAATTGCAAGTAACATATTTCATATGTGATTTCCTAGCTGGTTTGGACATGCATGGCTTATGCATGTTGATATTTGGTTCTCTTTTTGTCGGTGGTATGGTTTTGTCAGGTTTTGATAGTCGTTTTCATCCTTGACTTGCCTTTTTCTAGATGCCATGGTGTGTTGGGATTTTGATCTAAGTTTTGAGCTTTGGAATTGCCAGATGGATTTCAGAATTCGGGGCAGAGGTGGTCTCGAGGAAAATTCCCAAAGGCCTAAGAATCCCTTGACTGGTTTTGGCAGGATACACGGTAAATCCCGAGGGTGGTATCTCGGTTTAGGGCCTAGTGATCTAGGATTGGATTGCGGTAAAGCATGAGAGACAGGGAGACATAAAATTCCTCAAGGATAGTGATGAATTCCAGACGGCATTCCAAGTTTGGTTTGGTTTGTGATTGGAGCACAGGTTTTATGTGATCAAGGTATGGTGAGGGTGAAGTCCCGAACCTATGGTCGGGTGGTACGTGGAAGTCCCAAACATATGGTTGGGTGGTACATGGAAGTACCGAACCTGATAACCATTTGTATTCAAGGCACGTGGACTGAAAGTGTTTTGTGTGGAATGTTTATTTTTGTAGCATCAGAAAGTGCTCTAAGTCTCATATTTGGTGAGGAGGCTTGGATACCAATATTCCAAAGAACCTAAAAACCGTTTATGGAAATTCCACTCGGTTCATGTTTTATTAAAGTAATAAATTATTTTAATGGGGACCCTAAGTCTAAACTTAGGGAAATTAAATATTAATGGGTATTAATAAAACAAAGTGTGAATGTTCCAGAGAACGAAGATCAAGTCAAGATTTAATCTTAGCCATTGATTAGACTTCTAATCTGGGCCGCTGATTTATCAATGAGAAGATTATAAAGGAAGGTTTGACGGTCATTTGGAAAGTAATTCATGCATACACTCAACAACCCGAGGGAAGTCGATTCTTCATAATTTATAATTTGATTTTAGAGGGAGATTTGCAGGGCGGAGAAAGCGGAGGGTTTGAGTAGCAGTCAGAGCTCAAGGAAGAAGGACGCAAAAGAGCAGAGGGGTAGCACAGAGGGACATCGCAGTAGTGACGCAGTCTCACGCAGTCTCTGTGTAGGGAATCACACAAAGGTGATGCAGTGAAGGCTAGTGAGCCTCTCAGGTGTCAGAAATTCTTCGGAGGTCGGGAGAAAATTATCTCTGGTGTTTTCTTGGAAGTTTCTTAGTCATTCCGCTAGTCATCCCTTGTAAAGAAATTATTGTTGAAGATTAATATATAATCCCTCATTTGCTGCATCGGTTTTCCCACATTGGGTTTTTCCGAGGACAATTGTCCAAAAATAACTGTGTCGATGTGATTGATTCTTGTGCTTGTATTTCACTGTTCTTTTTTCTATATGTACTTGTGTGACAACTACAGTAGAATTTATTTCAAAATTAGCTGAAGGGTTTATTGTAAATAGCTTATTGTGAAAAATAAGTGGGATAAATACATTAGTAACTACAATAGAATTTCAGATTTGAATTTTTAACATGGACACCATCAACAAGTAGTTCAAGTGTTGTCTTGTTCAAGGTAGATTGGTTGTCAAAGTGATCGACACCAAGCCCTAATTGTGTCCTTGTATCATGCTGATTGTAACAGGCCATGATCCGTGGTACGAGTCCTAAGATGAATGATATCTAGATTGTAATATAACAAGTAGTGGGTTTGAAATTTTTGAAATTTATCATGTGTGCTAGTTGATTCACTGATGTGTGTTTTTCCGGTGTTCAAAGTAGATGTGTTGTGAAACTTGAGTGTGTTTGTGTCAGAGATTCTATGACCAAACCCAGATTCTCATGTGCCATGGAAAATCAATAATGTCCACTTAATACAAGTATCTAATTCTAAAATATAACTACAAATATTATAAAACACTCCACTACCGCCTCCAGTCATTTGATTCCACTATCGTCGTCCTTCTGTTTCATTCCCCATTCACCAGATCTATTCATTTCTTTCCACTCAGTCCATCCATCTCCTTCATTCCCCATCAACTCGTTTCATTGTTTCATTCCCCATCCGTTCAATTAATGATTCTTTCTATTCCATTGCTGCTTCATTCTAATCGAACACAACCTGCCGAGGACTATAGCCTGATTCCTTGATTACTCATGACTTCAATGGTAAGCTAAATACTAGCGTCAAAGAGGTATGGGAATAGTGAATTCCATTTTTTCTTCGTTTCTTGCATTTAGCATCAATTACAGTTACCAACCCAAGCACATTTACTAGCTACTTTCATAGTATCTTCTCATAGTCGACGGTTGAGTACTGGTTCCTAGCTTCTCTTTTGGAGGAAAAACACATGACTCCATAATTAAAAGGTCGTGTATTTCTCCTTTTGGTTAAACACCTCGAAGATCAAAGGTGATATCTCGTTTTACTTTAGATTTTATGTAGTAAAACATGCTTAATATCGTACCAAATTTTCAAAAAAAATTTGTGCGCTTGGCATTTTTGAATTAAAACTAGATACTGGTCCTCTTCCAGGTTCAATAGTGTTCTCCCATGACATGTACTAAAGCCAAGTTGCATGGAAGCAAAATGTTGTTGGATACACTAAGTAACTATCACTGCAGGCATTAACAATATACTAATATCTACACTTCAATTTTATGTATGTTGTCTATGTGGTTGCCCTACTTGTTATTCACAACAAATTTATTGATAATTTGGTTCACATGAAAATATTTTATGTTAAGGTTTATAAATAGTTTAAAGCCTAGCATTAATATTAATAAATATTAAATTGAATTAACATTAGGATTTAATATTAAGTTATATCCCTACCACACACTTAATAATTATTAATGTGTTTGATATATGTCTATTGGCGTATATCAACCACATTCACTAATGTGGTTGTGCTAGTTCTTATATGGATGATGATATGGCATAAATGCAAGCTCAGTTTATGATATACTAACATGCCTAGAATAATCTTGTACATCAGAAGGGGGTCCCTAGTCCCACGAACAAGGGGGTCTAATACACTAATTTTTGTCTCATTGTCCCACAAACAAGGGGGTCTCATACACCAAATTGATATCTAATACACCGATTTCTACCTCCTTGTCGCACAAACAAAGGAGACTCATACACCAATTTAATGTCTAACTTCGCCATAACCTTGAACAAATTTAAATTAAATTAGCCTCTATATTTTTAAAATTTATACTTTTCCTTCATAATAAAGAATAAATTATCAATAACTTTTATGCTTTCCCTAAGCAAGGAGCAAATTGTTTCTCTACGAGTCTGAAAACACTATGAAGAAATTTATAACTCAAATAAATTGTCTAGTTAAGTAAGTATTGTAATAATTTAATGATTTTCTTTTGCACTTAGAGGCGTCGTCCAACTCAATATGAAAGAGATGTTGTAATGTCTTGTCTCATTATGTAAACATTTTGATTCGGTAAAAAATAAAATAAGATAAATAATTATTAAAATAAAATTTATCATTATGAGTTTTTGGGTTCCATATTTTGACAATGGTATTACCTAGATCCATCTTAACTCTAAATCTATCAAATGCCAAGGAAGATCAAATCTCTCAAGTTTTGCACTAAAAAGAGAGATTTGCACCTTGAGAGATTTGATTCCTCTCCATACTTAGATAAATCCAAAGTTAAAATGAATCCAACCTAGTTTTATTATTTATTTAATTTGGTGAAATGATATTGTTTAATTAATTATATTACACCATTAATTCTAAAAATAAATATATATATATATAAACAAATTATTTTAAAAACAAAAAAAAATCCTCATTGAACGAAAATATCTTTCAAGATAATAATTTTCTCTAATAAAAAGAAGCAGAGTCAGCATGCGTTCTTCTTTGAAGGCAACATTCTTGAAGAAGTAAATGAGTACAAATACCTCGAGATTGATTTCAACAACAAACTTAATTGGGAGGACTGCATAAAGAAGAGAATCTTAGGAGGGTGGAAAACATTATATGCTCTTCAAAACAGATGTAGAGAGGCAGAGTTATGGGATTGGAAAACGATTAAAGTGCTTTTTGGACTCTTAGTTTGTCCTGTGATGCTATATGGGTGTGAATTATGGGCTAGCAGCACCCGTGTCTCAAAATGGAAGCAAATTGAGAAAATTAAAAAACGCTTGATCATGAGCAAGTTCAAAATAAAAAGTTCGGTACCTTATGAGATAATGTTGAGTGAAACAGGAGCAACTCCCATCGAAACAATTGCTCTGATGCGGCTCATAGGATATCTAAAAAGAATTGAGCAAATAGGAGTAGGTAGATGGCCTAATATTATATTCAATGAAGACACGAGTGAAAGAAAGAAAACATGGATGAAACAAAACTACACATGGATGCAAAAATGAAATATCTACCTCAATGCTTGTCCCACAAATAGTAAGGAGCTAAAGACTTTTGTTATGGAGAAGTTTCGTAAACATCTATGGGGAAAAGAGTTAGGTAGAAAGAAGAAGTGCTACATTGAAGTATTCAACCCTACGTATGATCTCCAACAAAAAGAGTACATTGGAGTTAACATTTCGTGGAGGGCAAAGGTTCTTATTGCTCAATTAAGAACCAACTCGCATCATCTTCGGTGTGAAACAGGACGATGGAAAAGACCTAAAAAAGCTCGGGAAGAAAGAGTGTGTACATTTTGCACGTTTGGGTTAGTGGAATCAGAAATCAGAAAAACATTTCATTTTGGAATGTGATGCGTTCAAAGACATCACAGAAAGCTATGGGAATATGTTAACATTGGTTTCTTGGCATTGTCTTTTTAATGATGAGATTGTTGGAAGGTTGGGCCAGCTCATCATCAATTTAGCTAAAAAACACATTGAAATGCATAAAGCAAAAAACAAGAAACTCATTGTCCTATAAACTATTTTTAGTCTCGTAAACCTAAAAATTCCATTTCATTAACCGTGGACAAATTTTTGAGAAAGTTGTAGAACATTAAAAACATGATAACAAAACCTTTATTTCTCAAAACAAGAAAGCCTTTTATATCTCTGCGATCTATACGGTACAAATAATCCTTTCCCGCGAGCCTTGAGCGAATTTGAGCTCGGCCCGAGGTAAACCTGTTTCGCCATTAAGGTTTTGCCATCCTTCCGTCGATTATGTTTCCAAATGCCCGATGGGAAGGCTTTCGAGATCAAGGTTTCGTAGGAGGGGCCAGGGCTTTATTTAACTAAGAGATGTTCGCCTGGAATTCGCAATAAGAATGCATCGGAAATGGATGTCTGTTTGCATATCGGCGCTCTCGGCGCTGGCTATGCATTTTGCATTTGCAATTATTGTTCACCTGTGGTTCTCCGCTTCTGTTTTTCCTATCATTATCATGATAGGTATTTGATTTAGCTTTCATCTTATCAGGGCAAATTATTTGTGTTTACTTTAAGCACACTTAAGTCTCTGTAGTTGCTGAATTCTTCGATTTTTATTTGCTGCAGTCGGCACTTTGTTTCTTTGGATTATATGCGGTGGATGGTGCAGAAGACAGTTGGGATTATCGCCTTCTGCTCCCACATTTGTCTTCTTTAATGTGTTCTTTTTATGGGGAGTCTACATTTTCCTTATTCGAAAGGGTATGCATGTAATTTTGTCATATTTATTTATTGGGTTTTAGTGCTTAAATTGATCACTGTTGGAGATGTTATATGCACAAAATCAATACTGATATGATTATTACAGAGAAATTCCTTTCAGCACATGATGAAATCCTGAGAAGAAATTACATGAGCTGGCTTATTGCTGGTTTTGATTTCTCTTACTTATGCAAAGGATTTCTGATGATGATAATTTTTGTCGAAAGGAAATGCTCTGTTTACATGTGATAATATTTGCATAAACAACTAGGTTTTGGCGGTCTTTGACTCCGGTTTTGAAATTGCTCCGACGATAAACATATGCATTTTCTGTTGTTTTAATTTTTTCACAGTCGTGCAAAGGATTTATGGTTTGTAATTTTGTTATCAAATTTAGATACAAAATGCAAATGCTTGTTAAATTTGTAATATCATTCTAGATTTATTTATAACTCAACGAATTTTATTCCCAGTTAATTATTAAATAAAATTTTGAAGTGCTGTGAAAATAAAATCACTGGTACGGGTGGCAGGAGGGGGAGGGATTCTGTTGAATCCCGATGGAATAATTGTGGATAAATTCTCGTGGGGTCTTGGTAGAAAATCCAATACGCAAGCTGAGTTGTATTGGTTGTATTCTCGTGGGGTCTTGGTTGAAAATCCAATACCCAAGCTGGGTTGTATGGTTTTATGGCTTATATATGGAAGGAGAAACAAACATTCAGGTTGACAACATGCAAGATAGAGAAAGTAAGGAAAGACAAGATAGAGCAACAAACATAATTATTAAAGGGGTGAAAGATTATGGGAAAAATGAATGTACTCTTGACTTTGCAAGAGACTTCTTAAAAGACATGGTGCAATGACAAGGACAAATATGCCAAGCATGGAGAGTAGGTAAGCTTAACGATGAGAGAGTCTAACCCATAAAAGTCATCATGCCTAGCGTGCGTGATAAAGATATCATTCTAAGCAACAAGCATCTCTTGAAGGGTTCTTGGTTTTTTCTAGAAAAATATTTAATTGTAAGACAACAAGAGGAAAGGAGGTACGAAATGACAAAAGTTAGGGCAACAAGAGATGAGACAAAGAGAGCATGGATTTATAAAGGTAACGCTGTGATAGCGCAATTTGGACCTCCTTCCAAAACAAGGTAGCAAAACGATAACAAAGAAGAGGCAACAAACTCTTCAACAAGAAATGAGGAAACAAGGACAGTTTGGGCAAGCAGGGACAAAGACTCAACTGTGAGTATTGCATATCAAAACAAATAGCAATCAAGTCGCACCCAAGTTTCCTTAAGATTAGTTTGTTGGAATTGTAGGGGTTACTCATGGAGACAAGGACCTGGGTTCGGCCCTATTGCGGAAGGTAGAGACATAATTTGCCTCATAGAAACACATGAGCATGAAGGGTGCAAGACACCTTTGTTTGAAGGGTACTGGAAGATAGCAGTAAGGAACAAGGCATCAGGGAATGGCAAAGGGAACAGGGGTATCATGGTATTAGTGAGAGAAAAAGAAGGTCGTTTCATTCAACTAGAAAAAGAAGACCCAAATAAGCAATTTGTCTGACTTAAAATATTAGAAAATGGAAATCACATCAGAATTGCAGCATGCTATTTTGCGCCGCAAGTTTTAAAAATCTACAAAAGTAGAGGGCTTGACCACAAAGATCCCTTTGCAGCCATAAAAGCAGATATTGCAATATATTATCAACTAGGTGAAGTCCTTATAGTGGGGGATTTCAATGCCAGAACTGCAGGTGAACAAGCTAGCATTCTTTGTTGTAAAGAAGATTGTGACCCTATCTGGCTTACAAAAGAGAGTAATCATCAGTGGGAAAGAATTTCAGAGGATAAAGGCTGCAATCTCTTTGGAGAACAATTGCATACGCTATGTGGGGCTTTCGATTTAGTTATATGTAATGGTTTGACTAGGTGGGAAAAGTCCGGTAATTTCACTTGCAATACTTACAATGGAGCAAGTGTAGTAGATTATGTAATTTGCTCGCATAGTTTGTGTGAGAAAATGGAGACAATGTTGATTGGAGATCAAATTTGGGACTTAAAATTAGATCACAAGCCAGTTTATTTAAGTCTCTCTTGGATCGGAATGAAACAACTAGGGTCAAAAACTCAGTGTGTTCAACAAAATCCCCTAAAAGGCAAAATTCTTTTGACTCCAGAGAATTGTAATACCTTCAAAATAACGCTAGAGAGGCTCTTCGAGAAGGAGGAAATCCCATTTCATGGCCTTCGTAGTCAGGAATTAACACATTTAATTCAAAGCGCACTTGTTGAGTGCAAAAGAGTAAAAATTAAGAAGTTTGAAACAAATTGCTTTCCGGTTAATGCTTGGTTTGACGAGGAATGCAAAAAGGCAAGGAGAATGTGGAAGGATAACATAAAGCTCAAAGCGTACAAGTAGATATTAAGAAAGAAAAAGGCTGATTTCATGGTTTCGAGGAGAGAAGAACTAATCTTCCTTGGGAAAAATAACTCCAAATTATTCTGGAAGGAGCTCCAACAGAAAAAGGTGCAAACTAAAAACAACATTACAGCTTCTGAATGGTTAGACTATGCAAGACAACTTTATGAGCAGGGTACTAACGTTGACCCTCCTCCCTTGGTCAACACAGACACAAAACTCTTCACGGTGCAAGAGGTAGAGATGGGTATCAAGAAGTTGGGTGCTGGAAAAGCAAAAGACTTAGCTGAACTCCAAGCAGAGTATCTAAAGTGGGGCTTAAAAATTCTTTCACCTCACATCACAAAAATTTTCAACATCATACACCAGGGGTTCCCCTCAGATTGGACAAGTAGTATGGCAATACCTCTTTACAAGAATGGTGACGTCAATAATACCTCCAATTATAGAACCATAATGATAAAGCCCTTGTTTGCAAAGTTATTTGGAAACATGCTAGAAAAGAAAATCAACAAGTGGGCAGAAGAAAGAGATAAACGTGCTAAAGGGTAAGCGAGTTTTAGACCTAAACATTCCACAGTTGATCATTGTATAACTTTAAGGCACATCATTGAAAAAGTTTGGGAAAAAAAGGAAGAAGTCTTTTGTTGCTTTGTTGATTTCAGAAAAGCCTTTGACACAGTTCCTAGGGATAAGCTTTGGCGCAGAATGGAGGAATTCGGGGTTCCTAGGCATTTGAGAGCAACTGTGCATAGACTGTACGAAGAGGTGAAAGTCAAAATTAGAACTTCAGCAGTGATTTCTAAAAGTTTTAAAAGCGATATCGGGGTCAAGTAAGGTTGCCCTTTGTCTCCTACCCTCTTTGGTTTATATATTGACAAGCTTGAAGAGTGGCTAAATTCGTAAGGGGGTGACGGTTTCCATTTGAGCAAGTTCGTTATAAGGCTTCTTTTGTACGCAGATGACCTTATACTGATTGCTAAATCGACTCTTGGTTTGCAAGAGCATTTACGTTCCCTTGAGCATTTCTGTACAAGGGTGGGGATGCAAGTCAATATTAGCAAAACGAAAGTAGTGGTTTTCTCTAACAAAAGAAAGCATAACCAGCATAAGTTCTACTTTGAAGGCAACATTCTGGAAGAAGTTGCAGACTACAAATAACTCGGAATTGACTTCAACAGAAATTTAAATTGGGGTGGTTGTAGAAAGAAAAGAACTTTGGGGGGTTGGAAAGCATTTTATGCTCTTCAAAACAGGTGTAGAGAGACGGAACTGTGGGACTAGAAAACCACTCTAACTCTTTTTGGGCTTTTAGTGATTCTCTACGGTTGTGAATTGTGGGCTAGCAGCACAACCGACATGCAATGGAAACAAATTGAGAAAATTCAGAAGCGTTTGATTACAAACAAATTTAAAATTAAAAGTGCAGTTTCTTATGATATCTTGTTAAGTGAAATAGGGGCTGCTCCTACTGAAGCAATTGCTATGGTGCGAGTCATAAGATATTTGAAAAAAATTGAGCAAATGGAAGAGGGTAGATGGCCTAAGGCTGTGTTTAATTACAGATTGTGCAAAAGAAAGAAGACTTGGATGAGGCAAAATATCAAATGGTTTAGTAAATGGGGTATTTGCTTGAGCATGTGTCCTACAAACAGTGAAGAGATAAAAACTTTTGTTATGGATAAGTTCCACAAATGTACCTGGGAGAAAGAGTTAGGGAGAAAGAAGAAGTACTACATTGAAGAGTTTAACCCCACTCATGATCATCAACAAAAAGCGTACATAGGTGCCAATATTTCTTGTAGATTTAAAATTCTTATTGCTCAATTAAGGACTAATTCTCATCAACTCCGTTGTGAAACAGGGCGTTGGAAAAGGCCAAAAGAAATGTGGGAGGAAAGAGTGTATTTTTTGCTCTTTCGGAAAAGTGGAAATAGAAAAACATTTCATTTTAGAATGCGAGGCCTTCAAAGACAGTAGGGAATATTATGCAGGTACTCTGGCAGCTAGCTCTTGGGATAATCTATTCAGCGAATACTTTGTCGAGAAGCTGGAAGCGTTTATTGTAAAACTCCACAGGAAAAGGGATGATTACAAGAGCCAGATGGAGAATCAATTTGTCCCATGGGCTATTTGTAGCCTCGTGGATGTTTTTTTTTCTAATTTAGTCTACTTCTATTATATTATACACGACAAAATATTACAATGCTCGTCCTCTGAATTTGGCAAGCCAATTCTGGAGGGAAGTATCAAGAACTTAACAGCAAAATAAGGACTGCCCCAGGTGGGGAAACCAGTCCATAAGTAGAGAGTATTAAGAGCTGCCAAAGATGGGAAACCAACAAATCTAGTTTTGAGACTGAAAATGTAACATAACAGTAAAAAGTTCCAAAAAATTTGCAAACTAGATAACGGCAGAAGATTGCTGGAGTTAGAGGTGAGCGCCCAGCAATTGAACTTAGGGTAGGCTGTCATTCTTCTCAGGAGGGTTGGGAACTTCTTCCACGATCCTGCAAGCATAAAGAGACTCGTCCTCCTCCCTGTTCGGCTCGTGGACAAAAGCAACTCCTGGGCAGCTGGCGAGTTGGAGGAGGTTGCATGTAGGCTGGTGCCGTCTTTCTTGCCGTCCTCATCACTACTTGAGCCGCTACCATTGCGAGAACCAGTGCCACTGTTGGAAGCGCTCTGCACAGGCAGAGCTTTCATCTTGCGGGGAATGGAGACAGGTACAGACTGAATTGTGGCTTTTTGAGGACGCTTTTTGGGACGAAGACCCGAGGATTCAGGCGAGGGAGTTGGGAGATGAAGGGACAACTGAGCGGAGAGGTTGACAGGGTCGAGCAAACTCGGCTCAACCCAATCCACGGAGAGGTTCACCTCCCTACCAATGGCTATCGACAATGGGGGTCTGAAGGGGAGGCCACGCTCGCCCGTACGACGTCAACGCATTCTATGTCGCCTTGGCATGATAAGCGAGGGAGAGGAAGCTCGAGACAGGGAGGGGACGCTCTCAGGAACAACAAAGGAGCACCTGCAATGAGACTTTGAAGAGGGGCGAGGGGCAATCACACTGAGACTGAGCAAAGCCGAGAGCCGAGGATGAAATAGAAATGCAAGAGGCAGACACAGAGAGCCGAAAGGAAAGCCGAATGGAGGCAGGAGGAGCGTGAAGGGCAGATTTAAGAGCCATTGATGCAGGACGAGGCCGAGTTAATGCACAACAGCCAAAGGACGTCGTGTGAAAGCTGGTGAGGGTGGTAATTAAGGGAGCCATGCTCCTGCATTTATCAGCGGGCGGGCGGCCATGTGCAGGCGCGTGGGGCGGACAAGTGCCCTGCCACATGGCGTCCAAGTGGCCCATCTTCTCATTGCTGGGCACCTGCATCCGGGGGTAGCCTCGTGGACGTTAAAATTACTTTCTTTCTTTCTTATGCGATTGAAGCTAGCTCTCAATTGAAGAGTTTCTGACATTACCACCGTCGAAGACTCGTTCCTTATAATTCGTCATTTGAGAGTTGACACTATTAAAAAAGACAACGTGTTAAATTTGCTATTCCTCAAAATCAAAGGTACTCTTCAATCCTTCTCTTATTTTTCTGCCTTCCATATTCTAAGTCTTAAGATCTTTAAACTCTGAAGCTGACCTCCTAGCCAATAAGGCTAGTCTGATGCAAGAAGGGCAAATGGAAATTAATGGCAGTTGTGGCTATACTCATATTCCCTAATATTATGGTTGCCCCTCCTTATCCCTCCCAACTCCGTTTCTTTATCTTATTAGTGCTTAATGAATTGTTAAGTCCCCCCAACCTCCACTCCCTTCCCCTCTCCTCAATGTCTGTCCATTCGTCACTTTCCGCTCCTCTTAAAAATATCATTAAGGTTCTTCCTCCGACTTTATTAACAATGATTACATGGGACACAATCTGCCATCCCCTCGTGGCAATCTTGAAGGGCAAGCTACATGCAAGCATGCCATTATTAATTGTTTCAAAGTTGATAAGAAATTTCATCAAGCGTGATCGCATATTTCACTTGGGAGATATCTTATTTAGTGTGCCTCAATTAAGAGTACAGATGGAGATTAGATTGGTACCCAAGTTTCTATTAATCGATTGTGAGAAAGGAGTTATATTAGTTAGTTCTGCAATGATTGCGGTATCTTGGAGCGATGGAATTCATAATGGCAAGTTGCAGGTTCATATGTGGTTGCACAGTGATTGCAAAGCATAAATTGGGGAGCATTTTCCCTCTCTGCATCAGTCTTGGCGTTCAAGGAAATTCTGGGTGGAAGAATCCTCTGAGAAACAAGCTAAGATTTGGGTCTATTTTTAGTGTGGCATCCCATCATTGTAGAGGCTCAAAGCTTAGCGATGAGCTTCAAGTGACTACCTTTCGTGGCGAGCTTAGTCTGTGGCTGAAACACCATTGCAATTAGGCAATTTGGTGTCTTCCCCTCTCCGGTGCCGAGGTAAAAGTTTCAATTTGTTTAGTGGTCTGTTCCATGCAAAATTTGCCCAACTTTTCTTGCGCTATAATGGCAATTTTCAAGGTCTTGAGTGGCAGAGTAGTGTCCATCACCTTAGTTCTGGGACATGTTTCCACAATTGGGTCTGTTTCTTTCCTTTGGCATTCTCGGCCTTTCGCTCGTGCCCTTGATAGTTCTGGAAGGTCCTTTAATTTCGCCCTTGTCTCACTCAATCCCTCGTCTTTTTACAATCCCTGCTCTTCAAATCTCTCTCTAATGGATTCAAGCTCATCTCCATCAGATTCCTCTACATCTACAGTGTGCGACCACTGCAAGCAGGAACATGAAGCCATTAACTCTGAAATACACAACCTCCATGTTATGATATAGCAACAAATAAACTCTGATTGCTAGACCCTGGATGTTATTGAAGCTCAACAACATAAAATTTCGAGATCAGAGGACAAGGTGGACGCCCTACGCAGCGTAATCATGGATCTCAAGCCACAACAAGCGAATCCTTCCAACCCACCAATGGAACCAGTTTGGGACTTTGACCTCAATAGGCGTGCAACTATCTAAGTAAAATTATGAAGTTTTTTTGTAATGACTGGTTATAAATGTTTATGGTTTTTGTTTCAATTTTGTTGGATCTACACCTATAGACAAATAAGGGTACTCTCCGCATATGGGGCTTTGGATGTAATCTGGGTTCATGTAGAAGTTGCAGTTAGATGTCTTAGATGCCCAAGGACAACCTGATTTTATAATTTCCTCGGGTATTTGCCACGACCGGGCGCAAATTTTGTAAATTTTTCTTTGGGCTATATTGTTCTTTGCTTTAGATAATTGCATTCATTATTTACATATTGAATTCACCCCATAACTTCATAGCATTATTAGCAACATTTGCAATTATGTAGAAAGAACAATATCATCAACAATGTAGTGGAACATAAAGGCACAATAGAAGAATAAGATTCACACATAGAGGCACTAGGATTGGTAGGAGATCAGGGCAAAATCCCACAAGGGGTAAAACCCTTTCAAATTCTTTTTCTTATTAGATTATCATAAAATGTTCAGCAAAGAGAGAGAGTACAATAATCCAATTCTTCATTCACAAGACTATCCAACAAAACCAGCCAAACTATATCCCAGAGATGAACCCAACAATAATATTAATCAAAATCATGATTCAGAAGCTTGTGTTCAACTGTCAACATCTGCGATCGACCGTCAAAATCTGCAGTCAACTGTCAGAAAAGAACCCTATGTCTCAGTCGCATGGTGTTGACGATCATGTGTGGGGCTGAAACCTTTTGGCCGTTCGCAGAGGCTTGCATGCGTGTGGTTGCTGTTGAAAATTTCTTGTGGCAACCTTGCGACTGTGAACCAAAAACCCTAATCCGCACGTGCGAGTTCGAACCCTACAATTTCAAACTTGTGCGAACGAATTCCCTGTGAACCAATTTCAGACTTGTGCGAACCAAAAACCTAAGAAGAGAAAGAAGAATGCTTGATGGTGATTTCCAAATGAGGGTCACTTGACTTGTATTTATAACCATCCAAGGGTGTCCTTTTAGGGCCGACCTGTGCTTTTGTGCACATGTGGGTTTCCATATTAAAAATATATTTTTCCTCCATCGAATTAAATTCTTCCAAGGGCTAGGAGGGGTCTCTCTTGATGAGGAAGATTGTCCAATGGAGGGAATTTGTCCCTAAGCTGCCAAATTATAACACTCCCTCTTAGCTAGGGAGAAATTACCGATTGCAACATATCTCCCATCACAAGTATCTCGTCATCAAAAAATGTCGTCACTGCTCATATTTCCTCATCTCTGCTTGTCTTTGCTTATTTCTGCTCGTCTCTTCTCATCTCTGCTCATCTCTTCTAATCTCTGCTCATTTATGTTGAACACTCAAATCTAAAAGAAGAATTTGACATTGGAGGGGAGCTTAAGCTACCACCCTCCATCCATCGGGGAGCCACTGCTGCCACCCAGAATCCAATGACAACGAGGAAGGTCCCATGGGACACTCTCACCTCATGTCTGTGACAATGGGGAAGGTCCTATGGGACACTCTCACCCCAAGTCATCTCATATAGGGAGTATCCAGCTACCACCCTATATTGAGTAATAGGCGAGATACCACTTACCAAGCAAGGATCACAACCATCCCATTGTGTAATCAATGGGCGAGATACCACTTTCTATGTGAGGTAAGGGTCACAACCATCCCATTGTGTGCTGATCTTCTCAACAATGACCCTTAAGAGTCATGTGGCAGAACACTTGCATCATAATCCAGTTTGGGTGAGATACCTGACTTACCAAAGGTAAGGATCACACACCCCCAAGCCTCCTCAACTCGTTGGCCAGATGGAGAGGGACAATCCCAACAAGCTTGACTTGTGGGTATGATGCCAACTGGGGTATACTCTGCTCGACCAAGATAGGGGGAGATACTCGACTTGTCAAAACAGACAAGGATCACGCACACCCTATGGGTGACAATAGGGGAGATACTTGACCTACTGCAAGAGTAGGGATCACACACACCTATTCTCCAGAGTTCCCTCAGCCCCAAGAGCTCTACGACTCAAGTCCTCACCTTGGGAGCTCAGACAGAGGGGAAGAGCTAGCTCAGTGTCCTCGATCATCTCAGACCCTTACTCAAGAGGGTCACATCCATCAATCCATGTTGCTCTCTATATATTAGAAACATATCAACTTCCTCATATCTGGTATTGGCTCAAACAATTCATTGAAGAGTTCATTCATACTGCTTTATGTAGTTCTTTCGAGCAACAATCCTCTGTTTTCCTGTTCATACGAAACATCAAATCAAATATTATGTTAGAGAAAATGCATGTCATAAAAGGATACCTTATTCATCTTCCCTCACGGAGGCAACAACCACAAGCCTAAGCTTGTCTCATACAACAACACTGTCTCAATATATGAAGATATTTCAGTTCCAGCTAGATGCAAGATTCTCTGCCAATCAGATCCCACTTTTGTTGTTGCTATATATCACTATCATATCCAGAACTTGCTCAAACAACTCTCCAAAGAGCTTCCTTAACCAAACTGTTGTGTAGATAACCATGCTAGCAATAATGTACTTAACCTTGGCCGTGCTTAAAGCTACGAACTTCTATTTCTTGCTCATCCAAGATGTCATGGCAGATCCCAAGTTAAAGCAACACCCATATGTGCTCTTCTTATCGATAACGTTTCCCGCCTAGTCAACATTAGCGCATCCATGCAATTGTACATCTCTTGTAGTATATCTTAGACCAAGATCGATCGTCCCATGCAGATTATTTCAAAATGTGCTCAGAGGCCACCCAATTTGTACTCAAGGCGTTCACTGCAAAGCATATATCTAGGAGAGTGTTCTCAAGCAACATCAATGCCTCAATCAACTGTCGGTACTCAGAGAAGTCTGCCAAGTCAAGTCCAACAACATATCTGCATAATTTCTTGAAATTCAATTCCATCGGGTTGTCCAAGGATTTGCATTCCTTCTTTCCAAATCTCTCCACTAGCTTCATGTCATATTTTCCTTGAGAAAGGAAGATTTCTCTAGATCTTTGCCAAATTTTTAAACCCAGAAAGTAATGCATCATGCCAATACCCTTCTTCTTAAACTCAAAGGCCAACTCCCTCTTACTTTGATTATCAGAGGCTCATTACTTGTCAAGAATAGATCATCAACATATATAACCAAAATCAAAGGCATACGTTGGACCACTTTGAGGTAGAGGTTCCAATTGACACGACTTCCAAGCTTCACTAGGTAGCTGTCAATGCAGACATATCAGGCTCAGTGAGCTTGCTAATCATAACACTGACTAAATCAATATACCCAAACTTTAAACAAATCAATACTGCGCAGTCAAATCATCCAAGTCTGCTTATGAAGCCTTAAATGCCAAACCAATACTAATATCAAAGCCATGAAAGTTTCTGCCAATATCATTGTTAAACTTTTCAATCCAAGTCCCTAAGTACCAGGTTACAACCTTGTTTGTTGTTATGACAACAATTGTCATGTACGAAGCAATATCAAGTCAAACTTCATCAAACCATCCACATGATCGTAATATGAATCATTTCTGTCACTAAATGTAAATGCATATACCAAGGACAAGTCATATAAGTTTCTGCCGTCCATTCATTATGAGATCTCTGTAATAGCCATAATAGAAATTACTGCATATTGAGGAGCAATCCTTTATTGTCGTACTAGCTCCAATGTTCAAATCAAGACAACTAACATACTGATATGCATATTATAGACCCCTGCAATCACAAGATGAGTTAAGACATTCACATTCTCTGCAACATAAAGATCTCTGCATAAGACATTGATCATGTCAATTATGAAATTCTCCTCTAGATTCTATTAGCGATGATTCTCTAGATTTCAACCCCACAACACAAGTCAAACATTATGTAAATCTTACTGCTCATTTTCTATCTATAGAACTTTCTATCATGCGCTCTTGGTTTCATGCATAAGGCTTTAGTTTTTTGTATCTTACAGGCTCAACTGCACTCACAGGCCTTCCTCTGTTTGGCTGGGAAGCCTATAGCCACACCTTTAAGCCTTTCTCCCAACGGTTGGGGCTTGGACTAGGAAAAACCCTCTCTACTCAGACCAGAACTTCAACAACATTAGATGATCATCTATTTATGTCCATAAACTTGGCTTCAATAATCAAGAGTATTTTATTCATTTATTGCAAATAATAATAGATGTTGGGATCTTATGGAGAGTTTCTCCCTTTGAATGGTAAGTCTCTTCAATCATCATTCAAGACATCAACCTGTCTATCATATCACTGTCATGTATCAACAAAACTGTTAGATCACGGATTCAAAATTATATCAGGTTCTCAAACATATATGCATCATAGTCATAACAAATCGTCATCAACTACTTCATTATCACAAATGAACATGTCATCAAATCTTCATTAAAGGTGAGAGTCATGTACATGTATCTTCTTCATACTTCGATGATCATAATCACAACATCAAGTCAGGGCATCCAATTTAGTCATATTGTCAAATTTACTAAGCTTATCAAAACCTAACCACGATCAACAAGAAGATCCTAAGTATCACATTTATTATCAGGGTTGCCATGCTTATCACAAGCATTAACAATAATATCAAGTTACCATATATCGAAATCAATGTTTCTAGCTAGCTTTATAAAATCAGGAAATCCACCATGTCTAATAAAATGTAACATACTTGCTAAATATTAAGAGCACCAATATATCACATGTACCAGAAATCAAACTTACTTTTATATGCATGCACGAGTCATTTATGAAGGTGATATTCTTGACATACCTTAGGGCTTAACTTGCCATCCAATCTTGTAGCTAACTCATAACACTAAAACAATATACTACACATACCTTGTGGTATTCATATACCTTTGCAACTTGTAACACTTATTTGTCATTGGCAGCTGTAGTACTTGCATATGTAATTTCCAGATGCTACTTTGAAGACTTTCAAAAACTTTCCTCAGGTACTTCTTTCCTTTTCCAACGTCAACTCTTCTCTTCATGCACTAGCTCTCTTTTCCTGCAACTTAGATGATCCTTAAGAAGGATCTGCTTATTACATCTCATCTGGAGGTTGGAAGTGTTCAAATACTCAAATATGTAGGAAGGCTAAGCAATAATCAAAACAATAAATCTAAACAAGAATAGTGTCATGAAGACATAAATCTAAAAGGTACTTATCTTTAACGAGAGATGATCATCTCCCTCTTGAACCAACCTTTAAGAGTTAGTATTGTCCATTATCCGTGTGACAATGTTGCCTTCAATATTTCTGTTGACTTCATTATTAACCAGGCCTAATTGAGACTAGCCCAACTATGGTTACACTAAATAGGTCACAAGTATTAAAACAACTTCTCACTGATCATGCTAGGGTTTCAAGACTGCAAAACTCAAGCCTTTATCATATTCCAGGTTTTCTTCCAAACCCTAACCTCATGTAATCCATCAAACTCTAATAACCATATTGCTTAGGGTTTCCTTCAAACCCTAACATTCTTTTGGGTCTCCATCTTCTCTTGCTTCCATCAAAGGTGTCTTCTCAGGGGTGATCTCAATGTCTTTTCTTCAAGCCAACTCTGATACCATGTAAATTTTTCTTAGGGCTATATTTTTCTTTGCTTTAGATAATTGCATTTCATTATTTTCATATTGAATTCACCCCATAACGTCATAACATTTTTGGCAAGATATGCAAGTATGTAGAAAGAACAATATCATCAACAATGTAGTGGAACATAAAGGAACAATAGAAGAAAAACATTCACACATAGAGACACCAGGATTGGTCGGAGACTAGGGCACAATCCCACAAGGGGGAAAACCCTTTCAAATTCTTCTTCTTATTAGATTGTCATAAAATGTTTAGCAATGAGAGAGAGTACAATAATCCAATTCTTCATTCACAAGACTATCCAATAAAACCAACCAAACTATATCCCAAAGATGAACCCAACAATAATACTAATCAAAATCATGATTCATAAGCCTGCGGTTAACTGTTAACATTTGCGGTCAATTGTCAGAAAAGAACCCTAAGTCTTAGCACTTGGTTTCTGTGATCGTGCGTCAATAGTTCGAAACCTAATCAAAATCATGATTCATAAGCCTGCGGTTAACTGTTAACATTTGCGGTCAATTGTCAGAAAAGAACCCTAAGTCTTAGCCGCATGGTTTTAACAGTCGTGCGTGTGGTTGAAACCTTCTAGCTGCATGCGTGTGACTGTAACTGAGAATTTCCTGTGGCAACCTTGTGGCTGTGAACCAAAAACCCTAATCTGCACGTGTGAGCTCAAACCCTGCAATTTCAGACTTGTGCACGAATTCTCCGCGAACTAATTTCACACCTGTGTGGGCCAAAAACCAAAGAAGAGAAAAGAAGAATGCTTGATGGTGATTTCTAAACGAAGGTCACTTGACTTGTATTTATAGCCATCTAAGGGTGTCCAATTTCCTTTTAAGGTCGACTTGTCCTTCTGTGCGCATGTAGGTTTCCATATTAAAAATATATATTTCCTCAAAGAAATTAAATTCTTCCAAGGGCTAGGAGGGGTCTCCCTTGATGAGCAAGATTGTCCAATGGAGGGAATTTGTCCCTAAGCTGCCAAATTAAGAGTACTCATTTCCTGTTAAAAAAATAAAAAAATAAAATCATTGGTATTTAGCTTCTGAAATAAAATATTTGTAGCAAAAAAAATCAGAGGGATCAATCACATCACAATAGTAGGTATATAGCCATAACAATTTTCCTTCAAAAAAAAATCACTGAAAATTGCACTGTTGGAACCTGTAACTTGGCTCCCACTAGAAAATCTGGCTGAAGGATTTCAACCTCCTGAAGAATTCAACACTGGAGAAACTGGACCTCCACCACCAACAAATTGGCCCTCTCCTTTCCTCCTTGCATGACCTCTGTGCACTCAAGAAAAATCGGCCTCTCCACAACTTGGCCTCCTCTACACTTCAACTACTCGGCCTCTTGATTCCCTGAACTCGACCCTCTGAAAATACTCCCGAAATTTCCCTGCATTCTTCTTCCCTTTTCTTCAGTCTAACTGAGCCAATCGCTTCCTCCACTTGTGCGTCTTCACCTCTCCTTAGGCTTATTTCCCTTTAATAACAAGAGGCTTGGTGAGAATATCTGCCACCTGCTCCTATGTGGAAATGTACTGCAATCTCAGAGCACCTCTCTGGACCCTGTCTATGATGACGTGATATATGATCTCTATATGTTTGGATTTTTCATGAAACATAGGATTTTCAAAGAGCTTAATGCAATTCTAATTATCACAGTGAATCATTGTGGGATCCAACTCAAGACCAAATAACCCTGTGAGCATCTTGTGAAGCCATATGGCTTTACAACTCGCCAGATTCGTTGCCATGTACTCTACCTTTGTTGAGCTAAGTGCCATTGATTGCTACTTCCAACTACACCATGAGATCTTAGCTGATCCCAAGCTGAAACAATATCCAGATGTGGATTTTTTTATCCACAACACTCACAACCCAATCAGAATTTGTGTACTGCTGCAACTCTACTCCACCAACTCCAACATATCTCAATCCAAAGTCCATTGTACCTCGCAGGTATCTCCACACATGCTTCGCTGCCACCCAATGAACTTGTCTCGGCTCCACCATGAACTGGTTGAGTGTGTTCAAAACATAACGAATATTTGGCCTAGTGTTGACCAGATACATCAAGGACCAAATCAACCACCTATACAATGTGGGATCCATTAAATCTTTTTCAGAAGCACTTAGCTTCTTCAAGTTGGTGGTCATAGGTGTAGACATTGGTCTGCTGTCCTCTATTCAAAATATCCTCTGGATCTCAATTGCATACTTGCATGCCCTAGGAAAATCTCTCTTGGTTTCTGCCACTCCTCCAATCCCAAAAAGTAATGCATCAAGCTAATGTCCTTCATCTTAAACTCCAAAGCAAGGTCCTCCTTGCACATCCTTGTGAGCTTCTCAAACCCCATCATGAAGAGATCTTCCACATAGAAGACCAAGATAAGCGGTTCACCCTCAACAAGTACATAGTAAAGTTGGAGTCTGCTTCACACTAGGTGAAGCCCAAACCAAGAATATATTCATCAATCCTTGCATACTATGCACGCAGTGGTGAGAAACCAAGTGCAATAGAGATGATGCTTGATTCCTTTTCTTGATAATTACTTGTGAATGTTAGCTGGCTTCTTTATTACTTATCATGTCTTCTTCATCAAGCCATTATACAAATGTGCAAAACATAAAGTTCACAAAGAAATAAGAGACACCAAGATTTAGGGTCCAAGCTAGGGCAAAATCCCACAAGGGAGAAACCCAACAATCCTTCTCTTATAGAATCAGATAAAATTGAGATATTGAAGACCAATGCCAAGACCAAACTGCTGCAAAGATTCCAAGTCGACCCTCCTCCAAGTCTCCTCCAACAAGTCAAAGTCAATGCTGTGAAAAATCCTAGATCTGGATTCCTACTGCAACAAATCTGAATTCCTTCTTCTATTATGTTTCATAATTATTTCATTACAGTGAAATATCAAAGTAATTTCTGAAGCTACACAAATAATGCTGCAGAATAAATCTAAGTGCTGAAACAATCTGAACAAAATACAATGAAAAACATCCACATTTGACATAGTTATTTTTGGACTAAGTCCTTGGAAAAACCCAACTTGGGAAAATCGGTGCAATAGATCTGAGGGTTTGTATTATTAAGCAGTAGAATCTTGAATACAACTAGGGTGCCAACATCCGGCAAACCCTTCAGAGAAATCTAAATAGCAAATATAATTGTGAGATATACCTCACTCTGCAAGTCTCCAGCTGATCTAAACAATGCTGGTGAAGCCCTCACTGCCTCTGCGTGATTTCGTACGCTGGAATTGCGTAAGCTTGCGTGGGCAAGCTTGACGAACTGCGTCACCTCTTTCTGCAATTGATCTAGCTAATTTGAGACTGGATTTTGGCCCTCCTCGCTCAGAAACCCCAACCTCTAGCTATCTTCGGACTGACTCCAAGAGACATTGCACTGCTTCTACGTGATTTCCTGCAGGGACTGCGTCACCCCTTCAGAAAACTGTGCTGTCTCTCTTCTGCGTAAATGCTGCCTCTCTCTGAAATGCACTCCTGGTCCTCCTGACCAGTCTCTGCTTCTGCCCCTCTCTGGATCTGATCATTGAATCACAATCACTTACCAAACCCTTCCCTAGTGATTTGATTTTGATCAAAAGCTGTGTCTTCTCACACAAATTCGAAAATGCTCAATGGCTCAAGTGTCTCAATGTGTTTTCCATAGGCCCCTCACCCTCCTTCTTATATTTTTCTGTTAAACCTTCAACGGCCAAGATTAAAACATAATCAAGGGCTAAGATTAACTTGGAGGTGATCCATGACTTTATCTAGTAGATTCACACTTAGTTTAATTAATACCCTTTAATTAATCAGTTTCCCTAAGTTTAGACTTAGGAAAACATTAAAAAACGATTAATTAATTTAATTAAACCATCTCTAAGTGGAATTTTCCAAAACCATTTCTGGGTTTTATGGAATACATGTGTCCTAGCCTATATACACAGTTGCAAGGCTAGAGCACATCCGATGCTACCATAAATCAACAAACGCTAGTCAAACTTAGTGAAATTTGGTCAAAAACACATAATTTTCGGTCCTGCAGTAGAGTTCGAATTTCGGCCCTGTAATCACCTAAGAGATGCCACAAAAATTTCGCACGTGTGAACAAAAACAAGGCAGAAAACTCGACTTTTCTCTCTCCTTTGACTTTAGTTTTCTTTCGTTTTGATCAGGTGTAGAAATAGATATATGTTGTGATGAATTGAATGGTCTTTCGAGAGGTCGAGTTGACTCTTATATCTAGTTGTCCAGGATGGTTGAATAGGTGCCACATTGGCCAACTTTGTCTTTGTGTTGACGATTGACTCTTTAACTCAAAAATAAAATTCAAAATCATTTCTTTCAAATGTCCAAATGTGACATGACTCAAATACAATTTTTCTTGACTCATAATGAATTCTTTTGACTCCTTGAGCATGATGAACACGCTTTGACCAAAAATAAAATATAATAATATTGAATATAATAAATATATCAATGATAAAATTACATTACATTATGAAGATCGACACTAGCTACACTTTTAACACTCCCTCTTAACTAGGGAGGTATTCATAATGACTCAACAAGATATTCTCAAGTTGAAATATTCATATAAGAAAGGATCTGGATTGATAAGCATCATTGATGATAGCATCATCATAACCAACATTGTCAAACTACTAAGGCCTTTACAAGTCTGCTTTATCTATCCACTAGATCAAAGCACAATGTTGGGAGGCATTAATAGGACACCATACTGCCTCTCCGACAAACATACCCACCCAGGTGTTCACTAAGATATTTCCTCACAGGACCATTTCCTAATCCATTGTTACAATACTTAACACAGGGAAATGTCAGTCCTCCGGACCATTCTTATACTAGATCAATGTACTTGACTCTTGCGACTGTTAGTCCTGGTCATAGTACAAATCTCAAGAATGTCGGTCACTGATGCTTATCCAATCCACCATTCTCCCTACCCGTGTTCATGTACTACACTTATGGCGGTTAGTCTTGGCCATGGTACATGACACATGGAAAACACGGTGTCCATCCTCACTCCCTCTCAACCAGGGAGGAGATATCCATCCTCACTCAAACAGGGAGGAGATAACTACAAGCCCAAGCTTGTGTTGGAAGGACACATACTTCCCTTATATCAGCTACTTGTTCATCTGTGGAGATTTTGTTTATAACTTCTCAGCTCCTATCTACATCATACTCCCGACTCATTAAGCACTTCCATCTTCTATGAAAAGCCAAGTTCTTGACAATCTTTGTAGAGAATCACGCTCAAATCCAACACATTGTCAAATTGTCCATTAAACATTTCACTGAGCCAAACTGCTTCACAGCTAATTGTACACACTTCTATATCTTCTTCCTTCATAGTGCAATAGGATCTTGCTTCATCCTCAAGAAATCACACCAAATGCCAACCATCTGAAGTATCTGTGTTTATCATTAGCACTGCCAACTCAATTGATACGTCCAAGGATTGAATATATTAGGGAACCAATCAACTGTTGGTACAATAATATAAAAACTTCTTCAATTTCTTGCTAAAAGGTATGTCATAGATGTATAATCTATCAACTGACCATCTTGAGGATCTTGGTCAAAAGTTCTTCTTAGTTCCACACTTTGAGTAGTAGTGTATCCATCCAAAATATGTTAGATTCCGCCTTCAGCTCCCTTTGAAGATAATATCTCTAACTTAAGAGTTCTTCTTGAATCAATCAATTTGATTCCAAAGTATGAGGTCTTCTTCAAGAGACTTCTTCACATCTTTCAAGAATTGGGAGTAACCTTTCCAATTGAAGTGAGCTCCTTCATTTTATTGGAAGAATCTTCTCAAGTTTACTTTCATGTTGCCAACTAGTGCTTAAATGTTGATTACTTTCTTCAAACTTCCTGCTTCTCCTGTAGAATATGCTTTGCTATACCTTGTTGTATATATCTGCTTCCCGTAATAGTTTTCTCTACCCATCGTAGTATCGCTAGTTCATTCTTTTAGCTTCACTGGAATTTGAGGTGAATACTAACTCTTTCTGACTGGAAGAATTTCTAGCATGCTGCAAGCTAGATGTTGATTATCGTGGATATACTTCTCGACTATTCTGCCTCTTTTCTTGACTGCCATCTGGTTAGCTTCTGTTAAATTTAGATAACCATGGTGTTCTATGCTTGATGCACTTTTACTTCAATCTTTCTTAGGCCCAATACAAAATAGCAATCACATAAACTTGAAAGTAAAATGCTGATAGAACACAATAATAGATCAATAGAAGACAAGCCAAATATAGATCAGATTTACAATTCCTTTTGTCCAGCAAAGATATGAGATATTGTGGCGTTACAGCAGTCAGTAGGATGCTTCAACTAGCAAAGTCTTTCTCGGTCAGCCAACACTTTCATGTGTCACGCTCACAGCCCTCAAAGACGGCTCATCACAAGTCAACGCAAGTCAAACTAGGGACAACGTAGAAAAGTCAATGCAGGCAGCTTCAGAAAGTCAACGCAACAAACTAGGGCTTTGGTCAAACAACTCGGAATTCCTCGATTGTAGTACCTAGCTGTATGACCTCCCAAAATCAAAATTTCTGCAAAAGATTGAGGTCAAATGACCAAGGGTTGACCACGGTCAACGCTGCAGTAGAAAAGCCCTAAACAGATCAGCGCAGAAAACAGAAAGCCCTAAATAGATCAGTGCAAAAAACAATAGCTTCGCTCCACACGTGTGAGGAAAAAGGCCTCCAAAGGCTATTGAACCAATCAGATCACAATGAGAGAATGTGTGATGATTTGATGAGAAAATGACCTCCAAGTCTCTCCAATTTATGTCCATCAATGAGGTTGTGTGACATATATATTAGCTTATGTGGGAGAAATCTGGCCAACCTTGCACATGTGGAAAATAAATTCAAAATAAATGTGCTGCTCATCGATCAAGATGATATTTAGATCAATCCTGCACCTCTCCGAAAGAGGAATCCAACAAAAATATGACCATCGTCATATGAGCAGTGCAACATGGAGTTTGGACCTAGTTGCCCAAAATTAACACTCCCTCTCAACTAGGGAGAACTCCATCTGTCCACAAGTGTCATCCATCAGTACCATCATGTACTTTCACCAAACATCGTACGTCATCCCGCCGTAACTTGCTTTGCTGGCTCTTTATTTCAGAACTAAAGGTGAGTCACAAAGACATTACACACAGCTGACCCGAAGTCAGCTTAGAGGTAAAAACCTCTCTCGGACTCAAAAGAGTCTCATACTAACCCGAAGTTAGTTTATTGACCCGAAGTCAGTTTAGAGGATAAAACCTCATCATACTTGATCCCAGATCAAGGTGTTGGACACGTGCCATCATAGACATAGAGAGTACAGCAATCTCCGATGCATCCATCGATCTTGCTATGGTCTCTATCCACATTTCCCATCTCATTGGCCAAATGAGAGGTACTTCCCATGAGTCTGAAACTCCATGGGTAGGATGCGTGCGGGGCACATATCAGAGAGAGGCGAACCAACTCAATATCATAATGGTGGGGCAAAAGCACAACAAGGTTCGACAAGCCTAAGCCTCGTATGTGCTTATATCTCCAAGAAGCTATCCCCAAGCCCCCTGGAGCTCCTAGAGCTCATAGTCCAACTCAAGCAGGACCCTCAGAATAGGGTCTTTCCACGATTCCAAGCTTCTCACGGAAGGTTAGGAACTTGACCTTCCTAGGGGCTTTGTGACAATATCTGCGACTTGCTCATCAGTTCCTATATGATCGAGCCTTATGGCACCTCGCTGTACCATATCCCGGATAAAGTGGTACTTGATATCAATATGCTTGGAGCGATCGTGGAACACAGGATTCTTAGAAAGACGAATCCCACTTTGGTTATCACAAAGGATAACGATGGTATCTAGCACATGCCCGAACATCTCACTGAAGAGCTTTCACAACCAAACTACTTCACAACAGGCCGTACTTGCTGCAATATATTCGGCTTCAACAGTGCTCAAAGCCACTGACTTATGCTTCATGTTGATCCAAGATATCGATGTAGAACCCATGGTGAAGCAACATCCAGATGTGCTCTTGCGATCCACCACACTGCCAGCCCAATCGGCATCAGTATATCCATGGAGTCTCAAACTCCTGACAGTGTATCTCAGCCCATGGTTGATTGTGCCTTGAAGATATCTCAACAGATTCTTGGCACCAATCCAGTGAATGTGATGAGGATCAACCATATGTTGACTCAAAGTGTTCACTGCAAAACATATGTCCGGACGGGAGTTCACTAAGAACATCAGGGCCCCTACGAGTTGTCGATACTTGGTAGGATTTCCTAGCACGGGCCCGACATCGTTTCCACTCAACTTCTTAAAGTTGAGCTCCATCGGTGTCGACACAGACTTACAGTCCACCATACCAAATCTCTCCAGCAGCTTCATGACATATTTTCCTTGAGAAAGGAAAATATCACCTGGCCTCTGCTAGACCTCCAAGCCTAGGAAGTAGTGCATCAGTCCTAGGTCTTTCATCTCAAACTCGGAAGCTAGCTCCCTCTTACACTGATGAATGAGAGGGTCAGCACCTGTCAGGAAGAGATCGTCCACATAGAGAACCAAAATGAGAGGCCTTTCTCTATCAACCTTAAAATAAAGGTTCGGATCAGCATTACTTCGAGTGAAGCCCAGCTTCATCAAGTAGCTATCTATCCTCTCGTACCAAGTCGTGGGGGCTTGCTTCAACCCATAGAGGGCTTTCTTCAACCTGCATACATGGGTATCTCTTTCTTGGACTTCGAACCCCAGAGGTTGCTCCACATACACGTCTTCCTTTATAGATCCATGCAGAAAAGCGATCTTCACATCCATCTGTTGCAGACTCCATCCTTGCGTAGCAGCAAGGGCAATAATAGATCGGATGGTGGTATAGCAGGTCACAGGTGCAAATATATCATCATAATCTATGCCTTCTTTTTGAGAGAAGCCTCGGGCAACAAATCTTGCCTTGTACTTTTCAACACTTCCATCAGATCCATGCTTGATCTTATAGAGCCATTTCGAGGTGACAACAGATTTGTCCTCCGGTCTTGGGACCACTTCCTAGACATCATTCTTCATAATGGACACATATTCTTCGTGCATAGCATCCTTCCAAACTTAATGCTTTACGGCTTCTTCAAATGTTCCAGGCTCAGATTGTACTATCGTGCTCATGGCTGCTAGATACCCTAAGTATCTCTTCGAGTTCTTGCTTTCACGGAATGTCCCCCTTGGGGCAATATGTCTCTCGGCATCTTCGAGAGTATCCCTAAGCTATGAGGGTCTTCTCTTATTTGAAGGAGGTGGATCAATGGGATCCATAGGTCCTTCAACATCGGGCATCAGGTCATCCTTCGGCTCTTCCAACTTCCCTACTTCTTCATCTTCTTTGTCTTCCTTGGAGCTAGGAAGATTCCTCACTTTCTCGAGGGCAACATCTTCATCAAAGGTGACATTGTGGCATATCTCCACTTCTCTTTGACCAGACACATAGATTCTATATGCCTTCGAAGTTTCACTGTAGCCCACAAACATTCCCTTCTTTCCAGAAGCATCCAGCTTGCTTCTCTTTTCTTTCGGCACATGAAAGTAAACAGGACAACCAAAAACTCTAAAATGAGAAACATCAGGTTTCTTACTAGAGAAGACTTCTTCGGGAGTTTTGGAGTTCAGAGCGGAATGCAGGCATCTATTTTGAACATACACAACAATGTTCGCAGCTTCTTCCCATAGAAACTTTAGAAGTCCTTGTTCACATAGCATGGCGTGGACAGCTTCCACAATGGTCCTATTCTTTCTTTTAGCAACACCATTTTGCTCAGGAGTGTACACAGTTGTGGTCTCCCTCTTAATGCTAGCTTCTCTACAAAAGTCATTAAACTCATTTGACTCATACCCGGTCCCATTGTCGGTCCTCAAAGCTTTGATTTTCTTCTCGGTTTGATTTTCCACCAAGACCTTGGAGGTATGGAACCATTTGAATGCTTCGCCCTTCTTCTTCAAAAAATATATCTAGGTCTTGCGGGAGAAGTCATCTGTAAAAGTCATGTAATAGGAACATCCTCCCAAGGATGTCACAGGTAGCATACCAGATAAGTCAGAATGTATCAACTGCAAGATATCAGTTGTCATTGTGACACTTGAGGGGAATGGTCCCCTTGTATGCTTCCCTTTGGCACAACCCTGACATATACCTTCATGATCATCTCTCAATTCAGGCATCCCTATCACCACCTTCCTTTCTTCGGGAAGGGCTTTGTAATGAAGGTGTGCAAACCTCCGGTGCCATAACAACTCTGTTTGAAGAGTTGTATCGCATGTCATAGCCCCCAGTGGACTTCCTCCAACTTGGTAGTGTATCAACTCTAAAACCAATAGAAAGAGCTTCCTTGAAGCTCTTCTTCCAGATAAGTACCTTTCCATCAACGAATACCACCTTGAACCCTTTGTCTTCCATTACTGAAATGGACACAAGGTTCTTTTTCAAATCAGGTACATATAACACATCTTGTAATCGGAGGACTTGACCTTGAGATAGATGGAGGGTCACAGTCCCTGTCCCTTTCACGGGATAGGTGGCATTATCTCCAAGGATAATTTCCAGATTAGTATCCTTCTCAACCAAATCAGAAGGGGCTTCTTTATAACCAGTGAGGTGCCTTGAAGCACCACTATCAATCAACCAGACATCGAGGGTGTTGGGTGGAGATGCAGTAGAGAGGGCAGATACAAGAATAAATCATTTCTTTTATTATCAACAACATTAGACTCATAGTACTTGGAATTTCTTGACCTCTTGAAAGATTGCCCCTTTCCACTATGATCAGAGGGAGCCTTCCTTTTTCTTTGGAACTTGTTGTTCCTGCCATTCCTTCTCGAGTTATTGTTGTCATCATCCCTGGTAGAGTTCCTTATATTAGGGCACTCTCTTGCATAGTGACTAGTCTTGTTACAAGTGTAACATCTTCCATTCCTTCCTTTGGGCCCCGCTCTACCATGGTTTTGATTTCTCGGGCCACCATGGTTCTTCTTCTTTGCACGAGCGACGAAGGCAGTAGGGTCACTTCCATTACCATTAGAGGCATACTCCATCATTCTTGTTTCCTCTTGAGTGCATCTCGTCAATATTTCATCAAAATCAAGAATCATATTATTATTGAGAATAGTGGTATTGAATACATGCCAATCACGGGGGAGACCTCCAAGTGCAATAAGAACCATCTCTCGACCAGATATTGCTTCCCCAATAGCTAGGAGGTTATTCTTGATTTCAGTGAGCCTCATACAATAGGATTGAATAGATTCATCCTTACCCTTCTTGATATTCTTCAGTTGATTCTTGAAGAAGAGGATTTGATTAACATTGCTAGCCCTGAACATGCTCACCAACTTATCATACATCTCCTTAGATGCCTTCAGCTCAGAAATGTAAGCAACCAAGTGCTTATGAATAGAATCCCGGATAATCATCTTTGCTTTGATTTCTCCTTTTCTATACTTCGTCTTCGTGGCAGCAACTGCATTTGATGGAGGCTCTTGGATCTTCCCTTGTACATAGTCCATGACATCTTGATATTCTAGTGCCAAATCAAAGGACATCTTCCATGCATGATAATCAGACTTATCAGTCAATTTATCATCAGCTTTGAAACCCTTGTAGGGTGAGGAGGCCATTTGTCCTTTATAGGATTTCTTCCTTCAAAGATAGCTTCTAACACCAGCTTGGACTCTTGGACTTTGTCTTCACCTCAGCTCTGAAACCATGTTAAATTTAGATAACCATGGTGTTCTATGTTTGATGCACTTTTTCTTCAATCTTTCTTAGGCCCAATACAAAATAGCAATCACATAAACTTGAAAGTAAATTGCTGATAGAACACAATAATAGATCAATAGAAGACAAGCCAAATATAGATCAGATTTACAATTCCTTTTGTTTAGCAAAGATATAAGATATTGTGGCGTTACGACGGTCAGCGGGATGCTTCAACCAGCAAAGTCTTTCTCGGTCAGCCAACACTTTCATGTGTCACACTCACAGCCCTCAAAGATAGCTCATCACAAGTCAATGCAAGTCAAACCAGGGACAACGCAAAAAGTCAGTGCACGCAGCTTCAGAAAAGTCAATGCAGCAAACTAGGGCTTTGGTCAAACAACCCGAAATTCCTTGATTTTAGTGCCCAGCTGTACGACCTCCTAAAATCGGAATTTTTGCAGAAGATTGAGGTCAAACGACCAAGGGTTGACCACAATCAACGCTGCAGCAGAAAAGCCCTAAACAGATCAGCCCAGAAAACAAAAAGCCCTAAACAGACCAGCGTAGAAATCAGTAGCTTCGCTCCATACGTGTGAGGAAAAAAGGCCTCCAAATGCTATCGAACCAATCAAATCACAATGAGAGAATGTGTGATGAGATGAGGAGAAAATGACCTCCAAGTCTCTCCAATTTATATTCATCAATGAGAGTGTGTGACACATCTCTTAGGCATGTGGGATAAATCTGACCGACCTTGCACATGTGGAAAATAAATTCAAAATCAATGTTATGCTCATCCGATCAAGATGATCTTTAGATCAATCTTGCACCTCTCCGAAAGAGGAATCCAACAAAAATATGACCATTGTCATATGAGCAGTGCAACATGGAGTTTGGACCTAGTTGCCCAAAATTAACAACTTCCTTACTCCTTGGAGAGAAAAGTTAACTTCCTTTGAATCTTCATGATAAAAACTTGTAGATACAAATCTATCTATAATATTTGCAAATGCAACTATGAGCTTCTTCTAGAGTTCTTGTGATGCATTCTATGTAGGCAGTGGTCAAGGAGACTTTTTTTCTTACTTTCAGTGAGTTGGTTCTTCCTTGTAGATGACTATGATTTCCCTCTTGATTACGAATCCCAATAGACTTCTATGCTATCCCCATAAATCTTATAACTGTCTTGCCAACTACAAGTACTATTGTATCTGCCATCTTGACTGCAAACCTGGTACAAAGGTAGATTGTAGAGCTATTTACATTTGTTATAATCTTCATTATTGCTAGTAATAGAGATCCTTGTTGTCGTCGACCTTAGGTTTCTTTGGAGCTTCTTCATCTTCAGTTGTTAATGCTTCATTTCTACCCTTTGTCTTGTTGCTTTTGTTGTTATTACCATTCTCAGGAAAATCCCTCTTGAATTGTCCATATTCATGACATCCAAAGCATTGAACTTTGGACATATCCTTGTTTTTGTGATGCTTGTTGCCATTGTTTTTGTATTGAGGTTGAAACTTTCCAAACTTCTTCTTTGATCTGGTTGCAAAAGCTTGAGAGTTCTCATTATTTGGATCGGTGACAACTTTAGCCTTCAATCTTGTTTCTTCTAGAGCACATAGAACCCAAAGTTTTTCGAAAGTTGGAGTGTCCTTTCTTGCATAGATAACTCCTGCAAAGCCATCCCAAGTTGGAGGTAGAGCATTAATTACAAAGGTGATTAACTCAGAGTCAGATATGGTTTCTATAAGTCCTTGAAGTTGATCTTTGATTTTTGATATTCTCATAAAATATGAAGCTATATCTTCTTCCTTTAACATTCTAGTTCCATAGAGTTGATTTCTTAGAGAGATCTTTTGGCCAGTTGTATTAACGGAGTACAATTTAACCAATTTATCATAGAATTCCTTGGAAGTTGTCAAATCTGAAACAAAGGAAATGAGATGATCTTTGATCCTTGGATGTAGTCAAATCTTTCTCTTGCACAATGAACTAGGGTTGATACAACTGCCCTATTGGCTGCCTTTTATCCCTTCAAAGAACAAACCCTTGAGCTCCAAAACTTCTGCGTTCCTTTTAGGCCTTGCGGCCCTTTTGAAATGCACCTACAGGACTCAGCCTTCTTCCAAGGAACCTATGGCCTATTCTCGAGAGAGTTAAGCCTTCAACCTATGCTCAAAACTTGCTTTTTGAACTTGGCTAGCCTCCTAGTCATGCACAAAACTAACCCTAAAAAAATTCACCAAAACTCGTCCATTTCTTCACTTGTTCTGCATCCTCTAGATATGCGGCTGCCTTAGGTAGCTTTTCTTGTGTTTAGATTGCACTTGGATATGCCAAATGAGGTCTCCTCTCCCTTTTATTTATATGCTTTTGGGTGGAAGTGTCTAGCCCTCTTCTAGAGATTTCTTAAAGCAAGACCGACCTTAATTTTGTGCCAAATAGCCACTGCTTATAAACAAAAATTCTTTTTGCTCATTTGAAAAAACCTCCCTTGGGTTTCTTAGCTGCCCCTTGCTCCACTAAGGGTGCCAGATATGCTCCAAAGGTTAAATCATCATAATACTTCTTGGATTCACACCCACAACTTTGGGTGTAAAGCCCATAGCTTGGGTACTCTTGCCTGTCACTGTTGGCGAAACTAGCCCAACTCCTGGCGCTCACCACTCTAGCCTACCCCATAGCATGAACTACGCCCTTCTCGGAAGTGTCACTACCACGAGAAGCCTCCTACTTCTCCTAAAACACTTTCATGCCGTCTCATGGTTCCTTCTTGACAACTGTAGAAGCACCCTTGCTCCCCACTGACCACATGTCTTGTTGGGTTTCACATTCTCCCTTTGAACCTGCAAAATCCTGCTAGAACTCGACTCCTTATGAACCTTCAGAACCTGCACCTGCTCCTACTTCTTCTTCTCATGATTTATAGGCTTGACCGTCAACTTGTATAGACCATGCTCCCTAACTCCGATGACCACTCCAACAGAGTTAGAGCCTTTGGGCTTGTGTCTCGCTTTCCCATCCTGGAAAATCACATAAAAGCCCTTCTGCTCGATCACTGAGATAAAAAATACATTATATCTGAGCTATGGTACATACAATACATCCTGAACTCGCATCAACTGACCTGACTCCATTCTGAATGGCACGACACCTGATCCATTGATCTCTTTTTGACTCGTCGCCCACCACCATGTGCAACTTTGAGTCCCACTCAGCTAGAGTCTCGAACACGTCACGTGAACCTGTCATATGCTTCGACGCACCACTATCCACGTACCATGTAGTCTTGTCGATGGCACCCTCAGAGAAATGAGAAATCAGAGCAAAATCCTTGCTCTCCAATATTCTAGAGAGATCATCTATCTCAATAGAAGTGGCGACACTTACAACCTCCTTCCCCTTCTTCTTCTCATTGTCTCCCTGCTTCTTCTTCGAATAATGACCATACTCGCTACAACGGAAAGACTTCAACTTACTCAAGTCCTTCTTCTACTTGCCCTTCATTCTCATTACAAGATCCACGTCATCATCAAAAGCCTTCTTCTTCGGATGAATATCCTCATCTCGCAATTCCTCCTGAATTAAGTCATCCGATAACTTGTTCCAGTCTGGCAGCTTATCTCTGGCGATGATCCCTTTGATGAACGACTTCCATTCCTTGGTAAACCCTTTCAAAGCAATCCTCACCATCTCAGAATCTGTAGTAGTCTCACCAATGGCGGCAAGCTCATCTCGAACCTGAGACGATCTTTTCAGATATGACGCCATTCCTTCATCCATCATCTTGGTGGCCTTCAACTTGTCCTTCAATAACAACAATTGGATCTCGTTCTTATTTTGGAATAGATCCTGAAGAGCTTTCCACATCTTATGGGCAATGTTCTTCCCGAACATATGAGGTATCAAAGAATCCTTAACACTATCTAGGATGATTAGCTTTGCCTTCGTATCCATTTCTTCGTACACTTCCGGATCCTTAGGGTAAGTCGATTTCTTGATCTCTTTCTCGACAAAGTCCTAGATTGTTTTCACCATCAGTACCAACTTGATCCTTTCTCTCCATGTGTTGGAAATGTAACTAGTTTTGGTCTTCATAATTGTTGTTGTACTCATTTCAATATGTATCTTATGTAACAAACAAAAGAATAAAATAAAAACTTATTATTTTAAAAGCATGGGTTTCATGCTCTTTATTGATGGTCTTCTAGGTAAAAGCATGTTCTTCATGCTTCTAGGGTTTGTTAGGTCATATGATTTATTGTCATGAGTCAATAGAATCAATGTCATGTTTATAAGACCCTTTCGGGCAAAATATATCTTGCAAAAAAATTATTTTGAGTCTAGAAAGTCTTGGAAAGCTCCAAAGTACAAGTTGGTCTTGGAACCTTCAAGTCGGCCTAAAGGAGGGAATTTGTCCCCTTGGAAAGGCTATATAAAGGAGCAATTCGACCTTATTTGGCTCTCACTTCACCACAAGTTCAATCTATCAAGAAAAGATTTGATCTAAGGCTAAAAGAGGCAAGGAAGGAAGAGTGAAGGTCTAGAAGGCAAAAAGTCAAGGAAAAACTTGTTTTTGGGCTCTATCTCTCTCACACGTGTGAAGGACTAGGGTTTTTGCAACTACAAAAGAGGCCGAAATTGTAGGTTCAAATTGTAGGAACGAGTTGCTGGAAGAGTGAGTATCTTGTTTTGACTTCGTTGACCTTGGAAAATATTGTCTTGCTCAAAGGAAGGTCCCTTAAAGAACTGTTTCGTTGCTGGATTAGGGTTTCTGTAGATTGAAGGTGTAGGACGAAGTTGCTCGACGAAATTGCAAGGTCGAAGTTGCAACTAGAAGCTGGTTGGTGTAGGATTGATCTGTGATAAAGTAAAGGGCTGACTTGGTAGTTGGAGGAGGGCTTGGTCTAGGGTTTGGATCGTTGTTGTTCTATAAGAAGAGAATAGTTTTTGGGTTTTCCCCTTAGAGGGGGTTTTCCTTGGCTTGGAGCCTAACTTATGTGCCCACTATCTTTATTATTTTTCTCTTGATATTTGTTTGATGAAGAAGATCTAATAAAGAAACACAAGAAGAATAATAAAGTTCACAAGCAAGTATTAAGGTTAAGGAAAATAGAATCAATAAGCTGCCACTTTGAATTTTCCAACACCACGAACTATTTTTAGACAACCCTTCAAACCTGTCCTCATACTGTAGACCAACTGACGACTTTGCCATTGCTATTAGTCCTTCAAGAACAATGGAACCAACTCTCTCTTGACTTGTACTTATTGTGCATACTTTGATTCACTGGCCCTTCAACCCTGCTCTGATACCATGTTGATTTTCTATGAGACTAGAGGCTCTGGGTTTGAGTCTTCCAATCTGACACAACCAACTTAAATGCCATAACAAGACTACATTGCACAACGAAATAAACACAACAATAAATCAACTAGGGCACAATAGACATTTTTTCAAATATTCCTTCAACCCAACTTCATTATATTATCAATCTTTAATGCAACAGTTTAGGGCTCCTGTACTAGGGATCATGACCCTCATACAATCACCTATACAAGAATCTAGGGCTATGTATCAACAACTATGATAACCAAACTGCCTTGAACAAGATACAACTGACTTACTCCTATCGGTGTGCATCCACAGTCCTTTCAGTCCATGTACCATGAACACAAATGCTGGTCCTTTAGCTTCCAGTCTGCCCCTTCTTTGAATTTCCTCTATCAATGATCTTAAGTCCTTTAGGTCACTAAACACGACTCAAACAAATTTTCTCTCTAGCTCCTCCTTGTCCACCAAGGACGTTAACACATAGGGACTTTTGTTAGCTGTTCACAACTCCATTTGTGAACAACTCTTGGGTTTGCCACTTCTTGCTTCCTTTGCTGCTACAATGAAGAGAAGTCAAGGGCATGGAGGCTGCCCAATCTCATTGAAGATGTCCTTCTCTTGCACAATGAACTAGGGTTGATACAACTGCTCTCTTGGCTGCCTTTTATCCCTTCATAGAACAAACCCTTGAGCTCCAAACTTTTGCCTCTCCTAGCAGACCTATTGTCCTTCACAAGTCTGCACTTAGGGCTCTAAGAGCACCTTCTTACTGCCCTCCAAACAATCCTTAAGATGCCCTATAAAGTTGCCGTTCCAATTCCTTTAGGAACAATCCTATCCCTAGCAACCAAACACCATAAAAGCAACCCCACTTACCTCCAATTTTGAGGTTTGTTCCAACACTTTTCTAGGCAGTCTCCTGAGGTTTTCGGCCCCCTGGTTAGGGCACTTGAAGCTACTACAGCCAGGTCCTAAACTCGACCTCCAACCCTTCAAAAACTTCGCTCAACATTCTCCTAACAGTTCTCCTTTCTGCTTTGCCCTTGGATGCCACTCAGACCCTATTTTTCCTTCCTTCTAGGCCTTGCGATCCTCTCGAAATGCACCTACAGGGCTCGAATTTCTTCCAAGGAACCCATGACCTATTCTTGAGAGAGTTAAGCCTTCAATGCATGCCCAAAACTTGCTTTTTGAACTTGGCTAGCCTCCTTCTAGCCTTGCACAAAACCAACCCACAAAAAATGCACCAAACCTTGTCCACTCCTTCACCTGGTCTGCGTCCTCTAGATCTGTAACTACCTCAGGTAGCTTTCCTTGTGTTTAGATTTCACTTGGATATCCCAAATGAGGTCTCCTCTCCCTTTTATTTATAGGCTTTTGGGTGGCAACATCTAGCCCTCTTCTAGGGCTTTCCTAAAGCAAGTCCGATCTTACTTTTGTTCCAAATAGCCCACTGCTTATAAATAAATATTTTGTATTTCTCATTTGACAAAACCTCCCTTGGGTTTCTTAGCAACCCCTTGCTCCACTAAGGGTGCACACATGCTCCAAAGTTTAAATCATCAAAATACTTCCTTCTTGGATTCACACCCACAACTTTGGCTGCAAAACCCACAGTTTGGGTACTCTTGCCCTCAAAGCCCTTGTGGGACAAATTCCTCCACAACCCGGTACCCTAGGGTTTGGAGTACCTCCCAAGCTACCAATCTCAACACAAAGAAAAGGAATGCATGTTAGGTGTTAGGTATGGAAGGACATGATCATGATATCTCAATCTATGAGTCTCCTATTTGTGCCCCTCCTAGATAGTGAAAGAAAAGCCCCAATGTTGCCACTCTTTACTAGAAGGAGACGATAACCACCAAGGTGAAATAAGGCAACAAGTATAACCTTTGAGCATCATGATTTATATTCCAACTTCAACCCATTATCCTTACTTAAATGCCTAGTACATTAAATGAAAACACTTTCTATGAATCGATGACTAATGTACCTCTTGTGTGTTGAACTACCATCATTGGATGAGTACGCTGATATGGCACAATGAGCTGAGCATATGAGGAGCAAGGGGCATGAAAGGTGTACTATATTTTGAGAATGTTGGTCATCATCTCCACAAATCATGGAAGGATGATCACTGTTGAATGGCTGAAAATCTGTATCATAGGAGAAAACATTTCTCCTAGGGTTACCCATGTGTATGGATGGATCATAGGGATAATAGAACTTAGGAGCTAGCTTCTAGGGAACTTTATCTTTGGAAAACTTTAACTTTGAGTGATTTTTGTTTATAAGGTTGCATGTGAAGGAACACTTGATTCCTTTTGACAAAAGAACATTTGGATCTATGTTCAATGTGTTGTTTTATTTGATTTTATGCCAAAACCAAATTGTCTTTGAGGATGTGGACAATGGCTTCTCTAGTGTGACATGTTTTATCTACTACATGAGTCTTGGATGTGCCTGGCAATGTTGGCCTAGACAATGTTTTGTTGATTTTTACTGATATTTTGGCAGTGTCTTAATTTTGTTGACGTCTGCTGATTTTTGCCGATATTTTCTTTATTTTTATGATTTTTTGGTTTTTTGTACCCTTACCGATTTTATCCTGATGTCGATGTTTGCAACATATTGCCTAGTACATAGGATGTCATTGACATGAATTTTTGGCGATAAACAACTTCATGTAGTTTCATTTTGGCAACTTCATGATAAGTGGTATTATACCACCATTTGGAAAGGGGAAGCCATTATGCCCATTGGTGTTGCTTTTTGGAAGCAAAGCATCTCAAATAGGTTTCCAAGCACTTGTTGACCATCAATTTGAGGATGATATGCAATACTTAACTTCAACTGTGTACCTTGAATTTTAAATAACTTCTGCCAAAATTTGATGGTGAATGTGGGGTCTCGATTCAAGATAATGGAAGTGGGCATACCATGCACCTTAAAGTTTGATCCGTGAACACCTGGCAACTAAGTAGTGAAATGATGAGTTAGGGCACAAAAATGAGTAGCTTTTGAAAGATGGTCAGCCACCACTATGATGATTGATTTGTTGCCCGCTTTTGGGAGTCACATGATAAATTCATTGAAATGTATATCTAGATCTATGTTAGAACTTAGGATTGGTGGAGTTTGCAATGCCCTTAGTATCTTCATTGTCTCTTGCTTGTTTTTTAGCAAGAGTAACGAGATGCTACAAAATCTTGGATATCTATTTTCATGCCTTCCCATAAGAATGAATGCCTAGTTCTATCATAGGTTTTGTAAATCTAAAGTGACCTATTGTCAATGATGAATGTAGCTCCTTTAAGACTTGTCATTTTATGTTTGAATATTTTGCCAGAATAACAAGCTCATTATATTGCTTTATATCTTGTTTCCATGTAAAAATTTTAGGTGGTTGGGATTGATGTAAAATTCTTGGATGAACTACTTTAAAGTACTATTTTCTAGCCATTCCCTGTGGGATTCCTTGAGCCATCTTAGACTTGGTAATGATTAGCCCAAGGAGTGACCCATTCTCCTCAAATTGTCTAGATAAAGCATCAACCACAATATTCTCTTTACCCATCTTATATGTGATCTCATAATCATACTCCTACATCTTGGTGACCCTTTTATGTTGCTTTGGTGAAGACAACTATGTTTGAGGAAGTACTTTAGACGATGATGGTCAATATGTTGAGAAACCAAGTGTAGAGTAGATTAGGCTTGATTTCTCTTCTTGATAATTACTTGTGAATGTTATCTGCTTTCTTATTACTTATCTTCTCTTCATCAAGCAATTATACAAATGTTCAAAACATAAAAATCACAAAGAGACAAGAGACACCAAGAATTAGGCTCCAATCAAGGGCAAAACCCCACAAGGGGGGAAACCAAACATTCCTTTTCTTATAGAATTAGATCAAAATGTGATATCCAAGACCAAGACCAAGTCTGTCACAAAGATTCCAATTCAAGCCTTCCTCCAAGTCTCCTTTAATAATCAGAGTCAACGTAGGTCAAACTGTTTCAATTCTGGTCAATGATCTGTAATTCAGACCTACAACAGAGAGGGCTGAAATTTGGCCTGTAGTGCCTCAGAAATTTTGGCCTCTCCTCAGAGAATCAGACCACACACGTGCGAGCATCAATAGTCAGAAATTTAATCAACCAATAGGAATATTCAATGTTTTTTTCTCCTTTTATTAGGCTTCTCCTTTCTTTCGCTGGTTCAAAAAGATGCTTCTTGTTGTGTACTTGAATGATCTCCCAAGTGGTTCGAACTGCCCTCTTATATATAGCTGTCCAGGAGGTCGAATAGGTGTCTCTTGGAGGACTGAGCCGACTTGTTCCAAGGAAGGCCGACTTGAAGATCTTGTGGGCTTACGACACAACATAAAATTCAAATTTCATTTCCTTACAAATGTCCAAATGGGACACGACTTAAATACATTTTCTTTGACTCATAATAAATACTTTTGACTCTCTCTTGACTCTCTAAGCATGAAGAACATACTTTGACCAAAAATGAAATATAATAATAATGAATATAATAAATACATCATGATAAATTTATATTACATTATGAAGACCGACTCTAGTACAACATCAACACTCCCTCGTAAATAGGGAGGTATTCATAATGATTCAACAAGATAATCTCAAGTTGAAATATTCATATAAGAAAGGATCCAGATTGATAAGATGATAATAGCATCATCATAACTAACATTGTCAAACTACCAAAGCCTTGACAAGTATGCTATATCTCTCCACTAGATCAGAGCTTAATGCTGGGAGGCATTAATTTGGACATCACCATCTCTCAAGGCACATACCCTACCTAGGTGTTCCGAAGGTATGACCTTACAGGACCATTTTCTAATCCCAAGGAAAAGTTCGTCCTTCGGACCATTCTTTACCTAGTCTATGTATCAGACTTGGGATGTTAATCCTAATCAACCAAAATACATGACTCAAGAATGTACGTCCCTGATGCTTATCCAATCCACCATTATCCCTACCCATGTTCATGCACTAGAGTTACGACAGTTAGTCCTGGCCATAATACATGACACATGGAGAACACAGTGTCCATTCTCAGTCCCTCTTAACCAGGGAGGAGATCCTCACTCACTCAACCAGGGAGGAGATATCCACAAGCCTAAGCTTGTTTAAAAAATACTCATCCTTTTCCATGAAAAGGAACTTCATCAATGCAATGGCTACTTGTTCGTCAATGTAGATATACTTGTAGCTTCATGGCTCCATCAAGTCACGGATCATGAAGCGCTTCGACCCTCCAGGATTTCTGACAATCTTCAAATAACTTTGACCAGTACAAGATATCATAATCGAATTCAACATGTCATCAGATAGACCATCAAACATTTTATGGAGCTAAACTGCTTCAATACTTATTGTACCAACTGCCACATCCTCTGCCTTCGCAATGCAACACAAATTCTACTTCATACTCTTCGACGAAATCATGCCAGATCCCAACCATCAGTAGTATTCTACTCATTGTTATTAGCACTGCCAACCCAAACGATGTATCTTCAAGTCTCAAGTTGTAGTGTAAGATCCTACATGTCAACTTCATCTACTGGCTCCTTCTGAAGTCAATATTTTTTCATGAGTCCTTCCTTTTTCAAAGTACGATATCTTCTTTAATCATGAAACTGCTTTGAAATCTGGGGAGACTCTTCTAACTGAGGCAATCGTCTTCACTTGATCTTGTCCCTCTTACTGGGATAACCTTCATGCTACTATCTCAATGCATACCTCAAACTGCTCACTCTTTCTGTATTCACGTCTTTTATAATTCAAGAAAGTCGTCATGCTTTTGCTACGTTCTTCCAATTCTTTCATCTGCTAATTGTGAAAATTCGGTTACCTGAATCCTATTGTAGCAACTGATGTTAATTCTTCTAATTGTTTAATTAAACGAACAATTTACTTGCAGTTTTCTACGAAAAATATTGAATTAAATTCATTGCAACCTACACAACATAAAATACTGCGGAAAATACAATGCAGGAAAGACAGGAACACACACACACACAAGTACACTATTATTTTTGGACAATCGTCCCCAGAAAAGACCAACTTGGGAAAACCGGTGCAATAGCTGAGGGTTTTAATATTATGCAGTAGTAATCTGAGTACAAATCGTTGGATGCCGAAACTGGCTATCCGATATAGAGAAATACTGACGAAAGCATTAGTGAGAAAATCTCACACTGCCACAAGCGATCCGACACTAATCCGGGCTCAAGATGAGCTGCCCTGCGCCGTAACTACGTCAACCTACGCAGTCACTGTGTCATAGCTCAGGGACTGCGTCACCTTCTTCTTTTGATCTTCTGCCGACTGGAAACTCGACTCCCCGACCCTCTGGACTCACACCTCGACTTCTTGCACTAGATCTCGACTGTATCCCAGCAAAATAGCGGACTCCCTCTGAAGCTCTGCGTTGCCTTTGCGTGGCACTGCACAACCTCTTTGTGACTCTCGATGTCTTCACTGCCTTGCACTCCTTGGATCTGAAAACCTTCCTCCGGTCTTACTATCTCTGCCCCTCACTACAACGAAATCACTGGATCTCTCTCTAGCAACTCAGTCTCTGACGCTACTAGCCACTGCATCTGTCACTCTGGCACCTGACTGCACCAACTGTCATTGATCCATCCTGCTACTGCTGTTATGGGTTCCCATAGCAAGGTATTGATCCAAGAGGTCGACTCCTCAAGGATCCTGCCCATCCCGTAGCTCTCTGGGGCTACAAAACCAAATCACCGCACCTCAACCCTGAAGGTATGTCGGTGATCATGGCAAACTCTTCCTCCAATCTAGAGGACAACTTGTCGTTCTCTACGGATGCAGCTTACTGATCTTGCCTCTCCTCTTTGTCCCTCTTTCTGAGCGGACATTGGGTAGTGTAGTGACCAAGTTCACCACATCTGAAGCACTTGATCTTCGAAACATCCTTCTTTCTTCTGCGCTGCTCTTGTTGTCCCTTTGATGTGAGGGCTGCATTCTCCTCTTCCTTTACTTCTGCTATCGTCCCACTACTGCTGTTGCCTTCCATGGTGCTCTTCACCAAGTCTCGCCTCATCTCCTCCTGCTACAGATTTGCCCACATCCTATCCCACTTTGGCAATGTTTCTCTGCCCAAAATACTTCGGACAAACACTTGCCATTCTTCTGAAATTGAATTTAGAGCTATCTGCACCATCTGTGTAACTTGCGGCACTGACCCTACAACTGTCAATTGATCTTAGACATCCTAAAACCCGTGGAGAAAGTGGTCTATGCGTTCCCCTTTTTGCATACATGTACTTGTCAATTTTTCTTCCAGATACATCTTCTGCTGCTTGGAAGATCCCTCTTACAGCGTGGCAAGGGAGTCCCACATCTCTTTGGCCGTTCCCAGGGCCGCTATGTGAGAGACAACATGATCTTGAACTCCATTAAGGATCATTCTCTTCGCCTTAACCATCTCTTTCTTGTATGTCTTGTTCTGATCTGGATTCGTGGGGACAACCACCACATTATTGTGAAAATTCTCATTTCAATAAGTTATTATTCAGAAATCTTCTGGCAAATATCGAAATAAATACTACTGCAACATTCACAATTATATATGCAGTGAAATAAACAATAGAGAACATAAGCACAAGAATCAATCACACGTATACAGTTATTTTTGGACAAATGTCCCCGTAAAAACCCGATGTGGGAAAACTGGTGCAACAGATGAGGGTTTTATTATTTCTTCAGAAAATGATGACTTTACAGGGAAATATTCGACAGATAAATTCTGAACCACCTGAGACTGAATGCCCAACTTTCTCGGACAAATTTCTGATACCCAGATCAACCCCTGCAAGCCCCTGTGTCAGTCTACGTGATTCTCTGCGCAATCCCAGAGTTGGACTGCATGAATCTGCGTGGGGTCTCTGCGCTGTAGCCTCAAGCTACCTTCAGTGACCCTCTGCTGCTCTCTGACCTTGATCTCAATCACTCCCGACTTCCTCCTGCTTCTGCAACTTCTCGCCCTGCAAATCTCTTGCTGAAATCGAATTCTACATCAAAATGGATCTCCTTCGGGTACTGAGTGTGTGCCCGGCTTATCTTCCAAGTGACCCTCAAGCCTTCTTTTATAATCTTCCTGTTGGAGAACCAACGACCCAGATTAAAAGATTAATCAATGGCTAAGATTAAATCTTGACTTGATCCATGTTTTCTAGAAGATTCACACTCTGAATTATTAGTGCCCTTTAATTATTTCCTTTTCCTAAGTTTGGACTTAGGGTCTCCATTAAAATAATTAATTATTTTAATAATTCTTGAATTGAGTGGAATTTCCACACACTGTTTTTGGGTTCTTTGGAATGCTGTTGTCCAAGCCTCCCTGCAAAGTTTGAGAGTTTGAACACTTTCGGATGCTACAAAAATCAACACTCCCTCTTAGCGAGGAAAGTGTTCCAACAAAATGCCTGCTATATGTTGCTCTGACTCTGAAGCACCCTTTATGTTGCTGCTACCTGTACTGCTGCCTTTGACACTGCCACTGTCACTTGCTACATCTGTACCACAACTCCCTCTGAATTCTGAATCCTCCATTTCTGCTACTGGAAGGCATTCTTCATCATCCCCATTTTTTCTTTGAAGTAAACAAACTTTGTCTTTCCCAGAGCCTTGGTGAGGATGTCTGCCACCTGTTCTCCTGTTGGAGTGTATTTCAACTGAACAACTCCATGTTGTACCCAGTCCTTGATGAAGTGACACCGGATATCAATATGTTTCGACCTATCATGAAACATAGGATTTTCAGAGAGCTTTATGCAACTCTAATTATCACATAAAATGATGGTCGCTTCCATTTTCTCCTTGAGTAGATTTATTAGCAGTTTCCTAAGCCATATGGCTTTGCACGAAGCTGTGCTAGCTGCCATATACTCTGCCTCTGCTGGACTTAGTGCCACAGACTTCTGTTTCCTACTGCACTAGGAAGTCATTCTTAATCCCAAACTGAAACAGTACCCACTGGTACTCTTTCGATCAACTGAATTTCTTGCCCAATCTGCATCAGTAAAACCACTCAGCGTGACATCATTGTCACGGGTGTACTTCAATCCAAGCTCGACTGTTCCTCGAAGGTATTTGAGAACATGTTTGGCTGCTGCCCAATGTGCCCTCTTTGGTTCCACCATGAACTGACTTAGAGTATTAACAACATAACATATGTCTAGCCTTGTATTGACCAGATACATCAATGACCCTATGAGCTGTCTGTACAGTGTCGAATCAGCTTCCTCATCATCGGATGTGTCAATTTTCCTCTAGTTGGTAATCATTGGAGTGGTCATGGGTCTACAATCCTCCATCTAAAATCTCTTCAGAATATCTGTAGTGTATCTTCCTTGACTAAGGAAGATCTCCCCATCCTGCTGCCAAACTTCCAACCCCAGGAAATAATGCATCTGTCCCAAATCCTTCATGTCAAACTCTTCAGCTAGATTCTTCTTGCAATCTGTGATGAGCCTTGATGATCCTGTCAAGGACAGATCATCCACATACAATACCAGTATCAATGGCTCACTCCCTACTCTTAGATAGTAGAGATTGGGATCTGCATCACTCTTGACGAATCCCATCTTCTGCAGATAGCTGTCAATTCGACCATACCAGGCTCTGGGAGCTTGCTTCAGTTCATATAATGCTTTCTTCAATTTGCACACATGAGTTTTCTGATCATGTGTCTCAAAGCCCTCCGGTTGTTCTATATACACTTCTTCTTCTATCACACCATTTAAGAATGCTGTCTTGACATCCATCTGGTGAATTTCCCATCCCATCTGCGCAACAAGGGATATCACGGATCTGATAGAGGTGTATCTAGCTACCGGGGCAAAGGTTTCTTCGTAGTCTATTCCTTCCTTCTGAGCCTACCCCTTAGCCACGAACCTGGCTTTAAATTTCTCGATGCTGCCATCTGCAGCATGCTTGATCTTGTAGATCCACTTGGATCCTACAATAGATCTCTCCTGTGGTCTGGGTACTACTTCCCAAACATCATTTGTCATGATGGAACTGTACTCTTCCACCATTGCATCAACCCATACCTGGTGTTGAGCAGCTTCCTGGAAACTGGTGGGTTCTTCGACTTGAGCAACCAAGGCTTGATACCTCTCAGGCTGCTTATGCTGTCTCTTCTCATTCCTGGGATTTCCGACAAAATCCTCTGCATCCTTCAAAATCTGTCGAAGTTCCCTGCTCGTTCTTCCACTGGTGGTGGGTGGATTTACCAGCTCTACTTCTTGCAAATCCTTAGGAGACCCATCCTTTGAATCACTATGCCTTGGAGAGGCATCTGAATCTTCTGCTGGTTGCTGGGGCTGGACCAAAGGCTCTTGCTCTGACTGTGTAGCAGAAGGCAGTTCTTGTGATCTTTTGAAGGCTTTCTCCTCCATAAATTTTACATCTTTTCGCACCACTACTTTCCCGCTCTCAGGAATGTAGATGCAATAAGCCTTTGCATTCTCACTGTATCCTACTAAATACCCCCTTTCTGCAGTCATCTCCAACTTCTTCCTCTTCTCACTGGGTACATGACAGTAAGCTGTACTGTCGAAGATCCTAAAGTGACTCACTTCGAGCTTGCTGCCAGTGAAGACACTTTCTGGCGTGATCTTTCCCAGTGCCGTGTGAGGAGTTATGTTCTGAATGTAGACAGTTGTATTACAAGCTTCAGCCCATAGGAATTTGGGCATTTCTTGGTCATACAACATAGCTCTGGTTGCTTCAACAATAGTCCGGTTCTTCCTTTCTGCCACTCCATTCTTTTCTGGATTGTATGGAGCTGTCCATTCTCTTTTGATGCCTTCCCTTGCGCAGAATCCGGTGAATTATTTATCTATGTATTCACCTCCATTATCTGATCGCAATACCTTTATTCGCTTCCCTGTTAGATTCTCCACTAGAGCTTTAAACTCTTTAAATCAATGAAAGACTTCATCCTTGGTCTTCAAGAAGTAGATCCAGGTTTTCCTGGAATGGTCATCAATGAAGGTGACGAAATATTCGGCACCACTAAGAGCTCTCATGGACATCGGCTCACAGATATCTGAGTGTATTAGATCCAACACACCCTTGGCCCTATTGTTGCTTCTCTGATACGCTGCCTTGGCATATTTCCCCAATATGCATCCCTTGCAGACATCATCCCGTTTGGTGCTCAATTCTGGAACACCTGTGACAGTCTTCTGGAGAGTTCTCAACGCCCCATGATGCAAATGCCCCATTCTTCTGTGCCATATTTCATTCAAATTTGTTTCATCTGCGCTGCCAACTAGTGCCATTGGGGAATCAAGCTTTACTTTGTACAGTTTGTTGCTTCTTACCCCAATTTGTGTCTTCTTCTTCCAACTAGGGTGCTTGACATAGACTCTATTGCCAATAAAGTATACGTCATATCCTAGGTTTTGAAGTTGTGACACTAAGAGTAGATTCATCCCCAATCTCGGCACATGTAGTACATTAATGGCCCGGGTTCAGTTCCTTGCCTCGGCCTGAAAAACTACAGTACCTTTCCTAATGGGAGTGCACTTTGCTTTATTACCCATGGTTATTTTGAAATTCATTTGCTCTTCTTGGTAGTCAGAAAAACAGTCTCGTACTCCCGTCATGTGGGCAGAGGCTCCACTGTCAATATACCAGACATCTGAGGACGTAGTACTTGATACACAAGCAAAATCTTCCTCTAATCTGGATGCCAACACAGATACATCGTGATCCATCCGTTCTGTCGTGCTTACCCCTCCTCCTCGAGGACTGCGTGAACCCTTCTGCGCTGTTTCCCTGGAGAACTGCGTAGATCTTCGTTCACTGATAGATGCCCCCTCTCTGTTATTCATCTCTCGCTCTGATACCATGTGAAAATTCTCAACCAGTTGCAGTGATAGATTTATTTCTCCTACTTATTATTTCAATAAGTTATTATTCAGAAATCTTCCGGCAAATATCGAAATAAATACTACTGCAACATTCACAATTATATATGTAGAGAAATAAACAATAGAGAACATAAGCACAAGAATCAATCACATGTACACAGTTATTTTTTGACAAATGTCCCTGGAAAAACCCAATGTGGGAAAACCGGTGCAGTAGATGAGGGTTTTATTGTTTCTTCAGAAAGTGATATCTTTACAGGGAAATATTCGGCAGATAAATTCTGAACCACTTGAGACTGAATGCCCAACTCTCTCGGACAAATTTTTGATACCCAGATTAGCACCTGCAAGCCCCATGCGTCAGTCAACGTGATTCTCTGCACAGTCCCAGAGCTAGACTGCGTGACGCTGCATGGGGTCTCTGTGCTGTAGCCTCAAGCTACCTTCAGTGACCCTCTGCTGCTCTCTGACCCTGATCTCGATCACTCCTGATTTCCTCCTGCTTCTGCAACTTCTCGCCCTGCAATTCTCCTGCTGAAATCGAATTCTACATCAGAATGGATCTCCTTTGGGTACTGAGTGTGTGCCCGACTTATCTTCCAAGTGACCCTGAAGCCTTCTTTTATAATCTTCCTGTTGGAGAACCAACGACTCTGATTAAAAGATTAATCAATGGCTAAAATTAAATCTTGACTTGATCCATGTTTTCTAGAAGATTCACACTCTGAATTATTAGTGCCCTTCAATTATTTCCTTTTCCTAAGTATGGACTTAGGGTCTCCATTAAAATAATTAATTATTTTAATAATTCTTGAACCGAGTGGAATTTCCACAAACTGTTTCTGGGTTCTTTGGAATGCTGCTGTCCAAGCCTCCTTGCAATGTTTGAGACTTTGAACACTTTCAGATGCTACAAAAATCAACAATTATTGATGTAGGTTTTGAGATCGTATTCATCCAGAAGGAAGGAGATCCTTGCCTTCCAGATTACATAGTTAGACTTTCCGTCCAACGGATCCTGATCTCTCAACCCAGTGGATGCCATCTCGCCAAACAAAGTCGAACTCTGCCTCTATCCCTCTACGTAGCTGCTGACTGGCTCTACGGACTTCGTGATGGAGTGGGTGAATCTGCTCTCGGCTACTGCTGCTCGGCGTGGAAAAATATAATTTCTTGGCTAGAAATTCTTCGAGGACAAAATTCCCTTAGTTTACTCTTATTTCCTCTTGAGGCTATTCTGTCAGCTACTGCTGCAAAATGATTGCGTCCCAGCTGAAGATTTGCACTGTGTGGAAATTTCTGCTGCTGCTCCCTCTAACTCTGGCAATTCTCGATTTGCAAATTTTGTGCTCTGTCAACTCACTCAAAGACACAAATTTACTCAAAAATATGTCCTGCTGTGTGAAAATTCCAAGTCCTAGATTTGGAATCCTACTGCAGCAAACTGAATTAACTTCACCTACTTGTAAATTACATTAACAAGTTATATGTAGATTTATTCTGTAAATACTAAAGCAATTACCGAAGCAACCTTCACTTAATTAACTTAATATGTGAAACAAGGAACCGAGCAAAAGTAAAACATCACATTGGATACCATTGTTTTTGGACAAATGTCCCTGGAAAAGCCCAATGCGGGAAAATTGGTGCAGCAGATCTGAGGGTTTTATTATTAAGCAACAGTTATATTTGAATACAATCTCTGGATGCCTTGCTGGCTATCCAGTACAGAGAATATCACTTGGCAGAAGAAAGACAAATTGTGAGATTACCTCAGTCTGCAAGTCCCAGCTGATCCGTTAGCTGAAGTAACGAAACCCCAACACCCTCTACACTGCCTCTACGTAGTAATTGCGTAGGCCTACGTGGGGACCTTTGATGGACTGCGTCACCTCCTTTGCTGAATCGTTCGACCCTCAGAAATATCGATTCCATCCCTCTCGACTCAGAACTTCGATCTCCCAGTTGAAATTCAAACTTCTGTTCAGAAAACTGCGCTGCCTTTGTGTGTGGCCTTCGTGGCCCTGCGTCACCCTCTTTGGGTGCTGCGTCACCCTCTCTGGGCTCTGTGTTGCTTCCTCTGCGTCTTTCTCTACCTCTCTGCTGAGTATTCTTGGCCTCGAAGAAGATCCTCTGACCAAAACTGTCTTTGCCCCTCCACTGTGTGAGAATCTCTCGATCAAAGTTTTCCTCTGAGCACTGCTCGCTTCAGAAAATTCGATCTCTTGATCTCTCGGTGTATCTTTCCAAATGACCCTCAAGTCTTCTTTATAGTTTTCTCGTTGAGACTTCAACGACCGAGATTAGATCTCCAATCAACGGCTAAGATTACATTTTGACTTCATCTGCTTTTTCTAGAAGTTACACCCACATTTTAGACTAATACCCATTAATTATTTTAATTTCCTAAGTTTAGACTTAGAGTCTCATTAAAAATAACTATTTTATTAAATAAAACTGTTTCTGAGTGGAATTTCCCAAAACGATTCTGGGTTATCTGGAATACATGTGTCTAAGCCTCTCCACAGAGTTTGAGACTTAGAGCACATCTAGTGCTACCCCAAATCAACACTCTCTCTTAGCGAGGAATGTGCTCTAACAAATATGCCCTGCTGCACACTGCTTTGACTCTGAAGCATCTCCCTCTGCACTCCTAATGTTTGACATGCTGTCCACCAACTACTGCACTGAAACTGCAACTGTACTGTTGCTGACCCTGCCACAATCAACATTGCATCTGTACTGCAACTCCCTCTCAAATGCTGCATCTGCTGCTAGCACTGCCACTACTAACTCTGGACTGCAACCCTGTTGCTAAGGGAAGCAACTAAAAAACATCCAAAAATCTGAACAAGTGTTTAGGATGCATCTCAATGCTGAAACTCTAACTGCTGCTAGTCCTACGCTGTCCCTCTAAAGCACTCCGCTGTGCCTCTCTGCATTGCTGCAACTCTGCACTGCTCTGCTTAGATTCTGGCGCTGCTAACTATTGCATCTGTCACTCCAACACTCCTTTGCACCAACTGAAACTCCTCCACCCTGCTACTACTGATCTTGGGCTCCCGTAGCAAGGTTGTGATCCAAGAGGTAGACTCGTCAAGGATCCCGACCAACTGAAGTTCTTGCGAACTTACAGTTCAATGTCGCCCCATTTCCCTCCTGGAGATGCGTGAGCACTCGTGGCATACTCATCCTCCTCGATCTTTGCGGACGCAGCCTTCGGATCGTGCTTCTTGTCCTTGTCCGTTTTCTTCAAAGGACAATGGGTAGCATAGTGACCAAGTTCACCACACCTGAAGCACTTTATCTTCGAGACATCCTTCTTCCATCTCCGTTGTGCCTGCTGCCCCTTGGATGTAAGAGCTGTATTTCCCTCCTTCGTCTTCGACCCACTGCCACTGCTACCATCAAGTTTACACTTGACTAGGTACCCTTTTAGCTCTTCTTGCTAAAGAGCAACCCACATCTCTTCCCAGTCTGGCAAGGTCGCTCTGCTCAGGATACTTTGGACAAAAACCTGCCATTCTTCAGTGACTGCGTTAAGAGCCAGTCTTATCATTGTTGTAGAAGGGGTGGACCTCGTGGTTGCTAGTTGATCATGACTTTCCTGAAGCCTAGTCAGGAACGGAACAATGCACTTCCCTCTTTGCATCTGCACCATCCTTAGTTTCTACTCTAAGTACATCTTACGCTGCTCGGAAGGTCCTTCATACAACGCTGCCGAGGCTTCCCACACCTGCCTAACTATGTCCTTGCCGGCTATATGGGACACTATGTGATCTTTGACTCCATCTAGGAGCAACCTTTTAGCCTTTTCCATATTAGAATTATACTTCTTTAGCGGATCTGGATCTGCAGGGACAACTACTGTAGTTGTCAGGAAAAGCTTGAGATCGTATTCATCTAGAAGGCATGTAGTTCTTGCCTTCCAGATCACGTAGTTGGAGGCTCCCTCCAACCTGTCCTGATCTCGAAGCCCGTGAGCTGCCATGGCTGTCAAGAATATCGAATCTGCTCCCTCTTCTTCCTCCTCTGTGCAACACTGGACTGGCTTATGCAATCCTTGCTGGAGCTCGTAGATCTGCCACCCGGATTTGCTACTCAGATCACGAAAAAATGGAATTCCCTGACTAGGAACTCCCTGAGGAAGAAAATTCCCTCACTGTGCTTCTTCTTTCTCTTCTGACGACTTTCTGCCCAAAAAAGTTGCTTGTAGAAAAACTGTGTCCCACCCGATCTGTGTTGCTCCCTCTGGCTCGGCAAAATCTCGCTCTGGAAGTCCTATCTCTCTGTCAACTCACTCAGAGAGAGACTTTCTGCAAAACTTCAACCCTTCTGGCCTGAACTGCGCAATCCCTCTAGGGATTCAAACTGCTACTTTCTGCAGCCATTCAACCTCCTGCTCAGCGCTGACTCTGCTCTTCCTGTTTCACCTGCAACGCTCTGATACCATGTGAAAATTCCAAGTCCTAGATCTTGAATCCTACTGCAGCAAAGTGAATTAACCTCACCTACTTGTAAATTACATTAACAAGTTATTTTTAGAGTTCTTTTTTAAATACTGAAGCAACCTTCACTTAATTAAATTAATATGCGAAACAAAGAACTGAGCAAAAGAAAAACATCACACAGGACACCGTTGTTTTTGGACAAATGTCCCCGGAAAAACACTATGTGGGAAAATCGGTGCAACAGATCTAAGAGTTTTATTATTAAGCAACAGTTATATCTGAATACAATCTTCGGCCACTTTGCTAGCTATCCAGTACAGAGAATATCACTTGGCAGAAGAAAGACAAATTGTGAGATTACCTCACTCTGCAAGTCCCGGTTGATCAGGTAGCTGAACTGACGAAACCCCAACACCCTTTGTGTTGCCTCTTCGTAGTAATTGCGTAGGCCTGCATGGGGACCTTTGATGGACTGCGTCACCTCCTCTGCTGAATCGTTCAGCCCTCAGAAATCTCGATTCCAGTCCTCTCGGCTCAAAACTTTGATCTCCCATCTAAAACTCAGACTTTTGCTCGGAATACTGCGCTGCCTCTGCATGTGGCCTTCGTGGCCTTGCGTCACCCTCTTTGGGCTTTGTGCTGCTTCCTCTGCGTCTTTCTCTACCTCTTTGCTGAGTATTCTTGGCCCCGGAGAAGATCCTCCAACCAAAACTGTCTCTGCCCCTCAACTGCGTGAGAATCTTTCGATCAAAGTTTTCCTCAAGTCTTCTTTATAGTCTTCTCGTTGAGACTTCAACGGCCGAGATAAGATCTCCAAGCAACGACTAAGATTACATTTTGACTTGATCTGCTTTTTCTAGAAGCTACACTGTTAAATTTAGATAACCATGGTGTTCTATGCTTGATGCACTTTTACTTCAATTTTTCTTAGGCCCAATACAAAATAGCAATCACATAAACTTGAAAGTAAAATGCTGATAGAACACAATAATAGATCAAGAGAAGACAAGCCAAATATAGATAAGATTTACAATTCCTTTTGTCTAGCAAAGATATGAGATATTGTGGCGTTATGGCGGTCAGCAGGATGCTTAAACCAGCAAAGTCTTTCTCAGTCAGCCAACACTTTCATGTGTCACACCCATAGACTTCAAAGACAGCTCATCACAAGTCAACGCAAGTCAAACCAGGGACAACGCAAAAAAGTCAATGCAGACATCTTCAGAAAAGTCAACACAACAAACTAGGGCTTCGGTCAAACAACCCGGAATTCCTCGATTTTAGTGCCTAGCTGTACGACCTCCTAAAATCGGAATTTTTGCAGAAGATTGAGGTCAAATGACCAAGGGTTGACCACGGTCAATGCTGCAGCAGAAAAGCCCTAAACAGATCAACGCAGAAAACAGAAAGCCCTAAACAGATCAGCGCAAAAAACAGCAGCTTCGCTCCACACGTGTGAGGGAAAAAGGCCTCCAAAAGCTATCGAACCAATCAGATCACAATGAGAGAATGTGTGATGAGATGATGAGAAAATGACCTCCCAGTCTCTCCAATTTATATTCATCAATGAGGGTTTGTGACACATCTCTTAGGCATGAGGGCCCTAAATTTGGTCGACCTTGCACATGTGGAAAATAAATTCAAAATCAATGTTCTGCTCATCCGATCAAGATGACCTTTAGATCAATCTTGCACTTCTCCAAAAGAGGAATTCAACAAAAATATGACCATCGTCATATGAGTAGTGCAACATGGAGTTTGGACCTAGTTGCCCAAAATTAACACTCTCTCTTAACTAGGGAGAACTCCATCTATCCACGAGTGCCATCCATCATGTACCAAACCAAACATCGTGCGTCATCCCACCGCAACTTGCTTTGCTGGCTCTTTATTTCAGAACAAAAGGTGAGTCAGAAAGACATCACACACAGTTGACCCGAAGTCAGCTTAGAGGTAAAAACCTCTCGGACTCAAAAGAGTCTCATACTAACCTGAAGTCAGTTTACTGACCCGAAGTCAGTTTAGAGGACAAAACCTCTATCATAATTGATCCCAGATCAAGGTGTTGGACACATGCCATCCTAGACATAGAGAGTACGACAATCTCCGATGCGTCCATCGGTCTTTCTATGGTCTCTATTCACATTTCCAATGAGTCCAAAACTCCATGGGTAGGATGTGTGCGGGGCATAGATTAGAGAGAGGCGAACCAACTCAATATCATAACGGTGGGGCAGAAGCACCACAAGGTTTGGCAAGCCTAGCCCCGTGAGTGCTTATAGCTCCAAGAAGCTATCCCCAAGCCCCTTGGAGCTCCTAGAGGCTATCCCCAAGCCCCTTGGAGCTCCTAGAGATCATAGTCCAACTCAAGCAGGACTCTCAGAATAGGGTCTTTCCACGATTCCAAGCTTCTCCTGGAAGGTTAGGAACTTTACCTTCCCCAGGGGCTTCGTGAGAATATCCGCGACCTGCTCATCAGTTCCTATGTGATCGAGCCTTACGACGCCTCGCTGTACCATATCCCGAATAAAGTGGTACCTGATATCAATATGCTTGGATCGATCGTGGAACATGAGATTCTCAGAAAGACGAATCTCACTTTGGTTATCACAAAGGATAACGGTGGTATCTAGCACATGCCCGAACAACTCATTGAAGAGCTTTCGCAACCAAACAGCTTCACAACAGGCCATACTCGCTGCAATGTATTCGGCCTCAACAGTGCTCAAAGCCATTGATTTTTGCTTCCTATTCATCTAAGATATCGAAGCAGAACCCAATGTGAAGAAACATCCAGATGTACTCTTGCGATCCACCACATTGGCAGCCCAATCGACATCAGTATATCCATGGAGTCTCAAACTCCCGATAGTGTCTCGGCACATGGTTGATTGTGCCCCGAAGATATCTCAATCAATGTTGCGAACGCCCCCCGGCTCCAAGGCCCGAACCGCGTCCCGTACGGAACCGTACGGGATCCGTACTCGGAACTGCGATTCCGAAAATCGGAACCGCGGTTCCTAAAAAAATTTGCGATTCCTGCCATTTCGGATCCATACGCAGGGAATCGCGATTCTGTACAGCGGATCCGCGGTTCGTACGGCGGATCGCTGTACGGAACCACCGCGGTTCCGGTACGGATTCGTACGGATCGCGAACGGTTCCGTACCGCGGCGTACGGATCCGATTATGAGACTTAAAAAAAGCGCTTTTTTTTTTTTTTTGATTTTTTGTGTTAGCTTGGTTAGTTAGTGAGTTAGCTTAGGGTTAGGGATGAAATGGAAAGCTTATAAGCTCTATTCTTCATCTTATTTGCTCACTTATGTTTTTTGAGAGCTTGGAGAAGAGAGGAGAAGAGAGCTTGGAGAAGAGAAGAGAAAGAGAGGAGAAGAGAGCTTGGAGAAGAGAGAGTTGAGGAAAGCTTGGAGGAGTGAAGGAGGAGGAGGAGCTTGGAGGAGTAAAGAAGGGCTTCTATCTACAAGATCTAAAGAGGTAAGTGCAAACCCCAAACTCTCTCATTTTTTTTGTCATTGTTTTTTGTATTTTCTCTCCTCCCTCTCCTACACTTTCCCATTCTTTCTTCTTGTACATTTATTTGCAGGTTGCTCACCATCTATATTCATACTCAAAGATGATGTTTCTTTGGGTTCTATGTATCATTCCCCTCTTGGTTTTGATGATGGTAAGGGGAGTAGAAATAGAAGAGGGGAACATGAAGAAGAAGAGGAAAGTGGTTACCATATGAATGACCCAATGTATGATGAGGAGGAAGGCTTTGAAGAGGAAGAGGATGATGAAAACATTGAATCACAAGATGGGAAAGCTGCATTGACACCCTTGTGGAACTATGTGACCAAACTTGAAGGGGGAAAAGGTGGTGGAAGCTACAAGTTTTTGTGCTCTCATGGTTGTCATGGAGAAAAACCATATAGCGGTTCATATACCCGTGTGAGGAGGCATCTTTGTGGGGTGATGGACAGTGATGAAAAAAAGGGTGTTGTGGGGATAGCAATTTGCCCCAAGGTTTCAGCTGAACAAAGAAGAAAATACATCCAAATAGAGGAGGCTGCACAACAAAAAAATAAAAAACAAAAAACTCAATCTGACTCAAGTGCAAACTCTAGATTTGGTAGCTCATCTGGTCATGGTGGTTCTACAAGTTCTGGAGGTAAAAAAACTATAGCAGATTTCCTTAATGTTGCTGGGAGGGATGATGTGGATGGAAAGATAGTCCGATTTCTTTGTGCTTGCGGTGTACCATTCAATGTGCTTCGCTCTCCCTATTGGCATGAAATGGTAAAGGACATCAATGAAGCCCCAAAAGGATACAAGTCCCCCAACTATGAGAAAGCTAGAACAGTGTTATTAGAAAGAGAAAAAGGAAAGGTTCAAGCAGCTTTGACACGTTTTACAAATGAGTGGGTAGATAGTGGGGTATCCATTGTATCAGATGGGTGGACAAATATCAGAAACCAACATTTGATAAATGTTCTTGGTGTTTCTGCTAGTGGTGCAGTGTTTATTGCATGTCATGATTCCTCCTCTGTCAGTGCAACTTCCCAAAACATTGCAGATCTCCTATTGAAATCAATCAGAGATGTTGGTCCTAGCAAAGTGGTTCAAGTGATCACAGATAATGCAGCAAATTGTAAGGGAGCAAGTAAAATTATTGAGCGTACTTATCCACATATTTTGGTCTGGGTGCTTGGTGCACACATTGAACCTTTTGATGCATGATATTGTGAAGCATAAAGAATGTGGGTGGATTAATGAGCTTTAAAAGAGAGGGAAGAAGCTCATTAAATTTATCACAGGGCATACAAGGGTAAACTACTTCTATGGCACTTACTCCAAGTTGCAGTTGCTTAAACTTGCAAAAACCAGATTTGCAAGTTATTACCTCACCTTTAGGCGGCTAGTGAAGGTGAGACAAGCTCTAACTAATATGGTCACCGTTGAATCATGGGAGGAGATTAACACTGATAGAGATGGTGCTAATGCAGCAAAGGACACTATTCTTGACATGTTCTTTTGGTCACATGTTAAATATGTTTTGCAATTCACCAAACCAATTTATTACATGATCAAGTTTGGCGATTCAGATAAGCCAATAATTGGGGAGGTGTATGAGCAAATGGATAACATGTTGGGGTAGATTAAAGACATTGTTGAGCCTAGAGATACCACCTTGTACAAATATATTCGTGCAGAGGTGGTAAAGCGATGGGATATGCTAAATATTCCATTGCATGCATTAGCATATGTATTGACACCTAAATATTATAGTCCATCATGGCTTTCTACAACAACACCTGGGGGGGCGAGCAGGAGAAAACCATACCTAGATCCAGAGGTCCTACAAAAATATATGCTTGCACTGGATAAATTAGTCCCTGATGAGGATGAGGCACACATGGTACGGAAACAGTTGAGCAGCTATACACTTTCCACTGGTCCATTTGGGAGCATGCATGCTATTAGAGATCGAAAGAGTTTTTCTTCTATTGAGTGGTGGAACATGCATGGCGGTGCTACTCCACTTCTACAGAATTTGGCATTGCGGGTGCTATCACAGGTGGTAAACACTTCTTCTGCAGAGAGGTGTTGGAGCTCCTATTCTTTCATCCACAGTGTTAAAAGGAACAGGTTGAGTTTAGACCGGGCAGAGAGCTTGGTTTATGTTCATTACAACTTGAGATTGTTGTCCCATTATTGTGATGATGCAAAGAGCAACAAAGACCTTATTGTTTGGGACAAGAATCCAGAGGAGAGCAATTTGGAGGATGGAGTGTTGCGATTAGAGCAATTAGAGGATGCTCTTATCCATGATGATGAAGATCGAGTTGACATGCCACCCCCCACTAGTGCCTTGGTTCCTAGGTCCCATGGTTCAACACCAACGGCAGGGGCTTCGTCTTCAGCAACTGTAGTGCCATTGCCACGGCTTCCACAGCCACCATCTTCTTCATTGCCACCACGTGGAGGCGCACCATCACGTACTGTTCGTGGTGGAAGGAGGAGAGATGAGTAGATATTTTCAGTGTTCACAGTGCACACTTTACTGCTTTTGTCATAGATTATCATTAGACTTGTAGGCTTCTTGTGAATTTGAACTTTTTTGTGTTGGTGGTGGCCAAGTGGCCTATTTTGTAAACATTATTATTTGAATTTTGGACATGACTAATGTTGACAGTTGCTCACTTTAACACTTATAGTATGCTTTATGTTTTATAATATGGTTAAATGCTTTATGTTTATCATTTATGTTTTATAGTATGCTTAATTTTTAAATGTTTTATCATTTTATGTTTTAAAATTTATAGTATGCTTAAAGCCTTAAATGTTTTAAATTTTTATCATGCTTAAATGTTTTAACTTTTAACTTTTATGTTTATCATTTATGTTTTATAGTATGCTTAAATGTGTTATGTTTTATAGTATGCGGCATGCTTAAATGTTTTATCATGATTCATGCTTAATTATTTGATGTATGTTTGCAATTGCTAGGATCTAGAATCTAGATTCTAGATTTATGATGCTCGAATAATTAATTATTGATGTACAATGGAATCATGGATGTCATATCTATCTTGATTTATGTAAGAATATGCATGTTTTCATGTCTTCTACAACTAATATGGTATTTGGGATTGTTGTTTTGAATATAAATGCAAAAAAATATTAAATATATATATATATATATATATATATATATATATACTAGACGCTTCCGAAACGCTTCGCTTCCTAAATTTTTGGAAAATGACGCTTCCGCGTCCCCGCTTCCAAAAAACGTCCCCGCTTTGTCCCCGCTTCGTGCAACATTGATCTCAATAGATTCTTGGCACCAGTCCAGTGAATGTGATGAGGTTAAACCATATGTTGACTCAAAGTGTTCACTGCAAAACATACGTCCAGACAGGAGTTCAGTAAGAACATCAGGGCCCCTACGAGTTGTCGATACTCGGTAGGATTTGCTAGCACGGGCCCAACAACGTTTCCACTCAACTTCTTAAAGTTGAGTTCCATCGGTGTCGACACAGACTTACAATCCACCATACCAAATCTCTCTAGCAGCTTCACGACATATTTTCCTTGAGAAAGGAAAATCTCCCCTAGCCTCTGCCAGACCTCCAAGCCTAGGAAGTAGTGCATCAGTCCTAGGTCTTTCATCTCAAACTCGAAAGCTAGCTCCCTCTTACACTGATGAATGAGAGGGTCAACACCTGTCAGGAAGAGATCGTCCACACAGAGAACCAAAATGAGAGGCCTTTCTCTATCAACCTTAAAATAAAGGTTCGGATCAACATTACTTCGAGTGAAGCCCAACTTCATCAAGTAGCTATCTATCCTCTTGTACCAAGTCGTGGGGGCTTGCTTCAACCTGCATACATGGGTGTCTCTATCTCGGACTTCGAACCCCAGAGGTTGCTCCACATACACCTCTTCCTTTATAGATCCATGCAGAAAAGCGTTTTTCACATCCATCAGATGTAGACTCCATCCTTGCATAGCAGCAAGGGCAATAATAGATCAGATGGTGGTATAGCGGGCCATAGGTGCAAATATATCATCATAATCTATGCTTTCTGTTGTCGCACAAAATGTCTAGGCACCGCGACAACGACTCAGATCGGGGGCTGTCACCCTGATCCCCAATCTCTCTATTTAAGTTGTCTCCTTGCAGACTAAGGGAGGTAGACCCTAATAAAATGAAGGAGGAGAACTGATTGGAAACCAATCGATTCAGGAGACACAGTGAAACGACCAAGTACTTGTTAAGATCTAACGAGATTTTATAGATTCGATTAGATTAAAAGTTTAAGACCAGTGCCTTGTGGAGTCAAAATATCTCGTTACGAAATTACGAACAAGTAATTGATAGGTAATTGCTGCTAAAAAGGACAAATATCTCGCTATGAAAATATCAATGCACCACGATAATATTCGATAAAACACTTTCATAATCATTCATCAACAATGTTCGATCTAGGAAATACAAACATGCAATGTATCATCACTTGAAATATTCTCAAAGCTAGACTAAGCAATTAATCACCAATTTCAAGTAATTTAAAACCACAATTAAAGCTCATTAAACGACCATCAATCCCAGCTAAGCATGAAAATACTTCGAACCAACCATTTAAATTTCGAAACAAAAATATTATCATGAGAGAACCATCGAATTTAAATGTTAGACATTTCCAATAATTCCGAATTTAAATGATATTATAGTCAAACTTTAGATAAAAATTTAAAAGTTCCACCCTTGACTATGCAAAATTTAGATCTAAAACCACTTTATATTTTTTATATTTTCCTTTTTAAATCTAAAGTTAATGAAACTATAAGCCAAAGGTAAACAAATCTAAACTTCTACAAAAAATGAAAAAGTTAAAAGTTAGGAAATTTGATTTTGTTTTTGATTTTTTTAAAGTTTAAAAATTTCATCAAAGTTTTTGACCTTTACCGAAATGAAAAGTTTAAAAGCTAAAGTTATTGAAACTACAAGCTAAAAATAAATCTAAAATTTTACCGAAATGAAAAGTTTAAAAGCTAAACATTTTTTATTGATTTATTTTCAAAGTTTTATAAAATCTAAAAAATAAGAAATAAAAAAAATTAAACAAACTTTACACTAGCTAAAAAATGAAATGTAAATGTTTCATTCAAATCCTAAACTAAAAAAAAAAAAACAAAATAAAATGAAACCAACCTAAGACTAAAGAAATGTGAAATATGACTTATGCAACCCAACCTCTAAAAAACAAAAAAATGCGTGGAATGCTTGTGCGTTATATGCATGTTGACAAAACGTGAAGGAGGAGCCGTTGAAGGAGCTGTCGCAGCGTGAAGGCACAGAGATGGAGCTGCGTGAGGATGGAGCTACGCAAGATTGCGAATTCGGACAACGTGAGTAGGATGGACGCAGTGATATATGACAGCGAGGGAGGAAGGGTGAAGAGGACAAAAAGGGAAATGAGGAACACGCAGTCAACAAGTCGGAAAAGGCAGCGTACAGGCCAGTGGCACTGTTCAATGGAGGAGTTGGAAATGATAGCAAATGGGAGGAACAACGGATTGGGGCTACGTGAAGACAGAGGCAGTCGAGCGGATATGGCAGCCAGCGGAAAATGAAAGACTTGCGACGGCTGTAATGTTGGATAGGAGCATCGAGAATAAATGGAGTTGCGACAGCGTGAGAAGCCAGCAGCAGACAGGCAGTAGAAAAATGCAGGCACACAGATTTCGAATTTTTCCTGACAGAAATTGATTTTTTAGAAAAAATGCACCTGTAATTATTTGAATATTTAATCTTTAAGACAAAGATCAAGCCCAGATATGCAACCAGATTCGATCCCGAGTCCAAATATTACCCTCCAAGGCCTAGGTCTGGCTCAGATCTAAAAATTTTTCTTTGAAAAGCTCCTGGTACAACCTGCACAAAACCAAAAAAACAATAGACCCCAAAACCCAGAAATATGCACAGAAGATAAAACCCTTAAACCCCGATGAGTAAAATAAAAATAAGCGGGATTTACAATGTTATTTTACAGATCAGAGGCCCTCATGGCCAGATTTAAAACCATTTTGCACAATTAATTAAAAAAAAGAAATTAAGAGAGGCACAAGCCCAAGAAAACCTTGCAAAAATAATATTTCGTAAGATAACTTTAGAAATTAGGAAACAATTGGCTTTTTCAGATTTTCTGAAATCTGAGAGTTGGTTGATCTAACTGAAGACTTCTCCAAATGCTCAAATCTTGAATAATGGTCTTTGCACACTTAGATCTGGATTATAGATTCATAGAGATTTAAAAAAAAAAAACCATGAGACCTTTCAGAAACATAGATAACTGATATTTTTGTCAAATTACAATGCAATTTAAGAAAACTCAGAAAACTGCACAAGATACCTCTATGCAGATCAATCCATAAAGGCCATCAACCATCAAAATGCCAATAAAAGTAGCAGAGTTTAGAGACAATATCACTACATAGATGTGGAAAAGAAACACCAAAGTCTGTAACCCCAAAGTCTTTACGCTTTATTCATAAAAAAAAAAAATTTACAAGAGCTTCCGAGAACAAGTGCACGATTCAAAGATCGGATGCAAATGACATACAAAGACCTCTAATTTATAAGATAAAATCTCCAACGGCTAGTTCGGTTGATCCTTGTCAAAATAATCTCGATCGTCGAAAAATATTTAATTATCTTTTAATTTGGACTGTCGAAATTATAATTTTGAGGAAATTTAAATTTATCATTAAATTCCATTTTAATTAACTAAAAAATAATATTTTTGAGTTAATTACTTCAAAATTTTGACTTTTACTTAACCACCAAGGCCCAAGGGTCCAAAATTTCTTGAAATTCTCAATATTCCCTTGGTCTGGGAGCTTTAAAAATTTATTTTTTAAGGACCCACGAATTTTTCCTTTGAAGAATTTTAACTCACCTAGGACTTAAAATTAATTAAATTTCTGGCTTAGGGTTTTTAATTTAATTTGGCCATAAAATTTAATTAATTGACTGAGAGGGGATTTATTATTTTTCCAACCCTCTATACATAAGATAAATACATTTAGACACATAAAGGGGGAATACCCATTCGTGATAAACCCTCAAATAGCTACCCAACTCTGCGACTCAAAACATGATCTAGTAGACCAAGTAACTTGTAATAAAATAATCTAGCCAATTAGCTAGGATTATTCTCAAACTACTTTTACAAAGACTCGATAGAAAACACTAGGACTCACTTAGCATCTTGATGACAAAATCCACCCTAACCTTGGGGTGAGGCTAGAGGGGAAAACTCTGCCAATCACTTGTGTCGAAAAACACAAATGAATCAGTGAGACAAAAAACCTCCTAGGATAGAAATCATCACCAAAATACTAGGCTTACCTAGGTTGTCACATACATGGTGGTCTTACTTAGATCATTTACATCATAAACATGCAGAATGGGTTTGCATCATTTATAAAGTTGTCGACTGTCGATGAAATCTGAATGGCGTGAACACCTCAAACATGATGAGTCCCATTTGCAAAAATGGGGGTGTACTGCTATGGGGTCGTTGACCCATAGTGGTCAACATATGGCTCTACTTGGGGACACGGCTTCATTGAAGGAATGTGAGAATCCAGAATCTGCATCTAAGCAACACAAAAAATTACATAAGTAGCGTGCATCCAAATATCATCATATAACATTAAGCACATGAAAAATAGAAGCTATTCTATCATTTATTATTCTACTTGACATGAAAAGTAAATCTAATCTAACTATAAAATGAAATGCTAAAAGGACAAGGAGTAAGGTTAGAAATACAATAAAAAAGATGCCCAATGACATTAGATGTCATCTTTGAAGAACAACTTGATCAGTTGGCCATTCACAGGTAAGTGAAGTGGTTCGTCTTCCAATGTGCTCAAGTGGAATGAGTTTGGTCCAGCAATGCCTCTGATAATATCAGGTCCCAACCACAAACTGTCAATTTCTTATGTTTTCTGGGCTTTTCATTCTTTCGATCCCAAAGTAATACCATGTCTCCAACCTGCAAAGACCTAGATCGAGATGATTTATCAAAGCTTTTCTTAATGTTAGATTGATTTTTACACATATTATCTAAAGCTTTCCTACGTGTTTCATCCAACTCCACAATCTGATCAATTCTATTTTGAACAAGATCTTTATCGGTGGAAAAATGTTGAAAGAGTTGGTAAGCTGGTAATTTAAGGTGCACAGGGAAAATTACATCCAAGCCATAAACTAATTCAAAAGGACTTTCACCAGTAGCTTTCTTTTTAGTAATTCTATCTGCCCACAAAGCATACTTGATTTTGCTGTCCCAAGATCGCTTATTATCTCCTACTATCTTCTTGATAATGGTTATAAGATTTTTATTACTTGACTCAGCTAGGCCATTACCCCGAGGATAGTAGTTAGATGAATGAGATAATGTAATGCCATACTTAAAACAAAAAGATGAAAATTCAAATGAACTAAAAGCCTTGGCATTGTCGGTAGTGATCTTGGCAGGGATACCAAATCGAGTAATGATTTGATTCTCAATAAAGTCCATAATGACCTTTTCATTGGCATTCTTAGCAGAAATGGCTTCAACCCATTTTGTAAAATAATCAGTCGCAGTTAAGATACGGGAGTAGCCATTGCTAGAATTTTCATGGAATTTCCTGATGAAATCCAGAGCCCAATGTTGAAAAGGTGCCTCAACAACCACAGGTTGTAGGGGCAGGGCAGCTAGCTTCTGCTTCTCAGTGAATAGCTGACAGGCTTGGCAACTTCTGACAAATTTATGCACATCTGAAAAAATCGAAGGCCAATAATAATCAGCTCTCATAACTTTATGGGCGGTAGTTCTAGCAGCATAATGAGCACCACAAAATCCTGAATGAAACTCAGAAATCAATTTCTTGGACTCAACCTCATCAACACACCTAAGCATTATTCCCTTAGGATTTCTCCATCCAAGGCCATCCTTCATGAGGCAATACTTAGTGGCTTTTAATCTAAAGAGCCCTTCTTCTATGACCAACTAAATGGTTAGGACATGTAAGATTTAACAAATAATGAATAATTTCCTTATACCATTCATGCTCTCCTAACCTTTGCAGCTTAGGCGAAGAAGCATCATTAAGACAAATCAAACCAAACGCTTTCTCATTACCTCCGGTCATCATTTCAGCCAAGCCTCGACCTTTGACTAACTTGGTGGGTCTAATCTCTAAATCATACTATTTAATTTTAGTAACCCACCTAGCACGAGTCCCTAAGCAATCAGTTTGAGTTAATATATCTTTAATCGCGGAATGCGGGACGAAAGCAATGATTTTAGAGTAACCCACATAAGTCCTAAAATGCTTAAGAGACTTAACCAAGGCATAGGCTTGCTTTTCCATAGTAGTATAATTTAATTCAGAAATTTGAAGCGCTCTACTCATGGAAGCAATAGGCTGTTTTGGACCTTCCTTATTCTTTTGTAATAAGACACCAACAATGGTATCTTCAGAAGCGAAAGAGAAAATCATGAAATCCTTTGAATAATCAGGACTTGCCAAGACAGGAGCTTTGGCAATAGCACCCTTAATTCCTTGAAAAGCCCTTTTGCCGTCTTCTTTCCACAAAAAATTTATATCTTTTTTTAGAAGACTTTGAATAGGCTTAGCTCTTTCTGCGTAATTTGGAATAAATCTTCTAAGAAAATTAGTTTTTCCTAGAAAAGACTGAAGGGATTTAAGATTACGAGGGAGAGGAATCTTTTGGATTGCCTCAACTCTTTCAGGATCAATCTTGATCCCATCTTTGGAGACGATGTGACCAAGTAATTTCCCTTCAATTACTCCAAAAACATATTTAGCTGGATTCAAGGAAATCCCAAATTCTCTACACTTATAAAAAACTTGCTTAAGATGACCTATGTGACTAATACCATCTTTAGAAAAAATAGTAAGATCATCCTGATAAATTTCAATAATTTTACCAATTAAACCTTTAAAAGCATAATCCATAGCCCTTTGAAAAGTAGCCCCAGCATTAATCAACCCAAAAGGCATTCTAATGTATTCAAAAGTACCCCATGGTGTGGTGAATGTAGTTTTGTGACGGTATTCTTTTTTGACCCAAACCTGATTGTATCCAGAAAAACCATCTAGCAATGACATCATTCCTGAACCCGTTACTCTTTGCAACATAGTCTCCATGTTGGGCAAAGGGTAATTATCCTTCTTACATGCTAGATTAAGGTTTCTGAAATCGACACAAAGTCTAATGGTACCATTCTTCTTCCTAACAATCACCAGGTTGGTACACCATGTTGAATGTCTAGTTTGAGCAATTATTCTAGCTGCGAGCATTTTTGAAAGCTCTTTCTGAACCAAAGGGGCTAACTTAGGATTTATTTGCCTAAGCTTTTGACGAAAAGGTTTAGCATTCTCATCTTTCAAAGGGATAATGTGTTGCATGACATCTTCCCTATATCCTTTTAACTCATCATATGAAAATGCTAAAACATCCCTATATTCATGAAGTAAATTGGTCAAATTTTCCTTTCTTCTTCATTAGTACCTTTACCAATTTTGACAATCTTAGGGTCCTCAGAGGTACCAATATTTACTTCAATGAATTCACCTGGATCCATTTTATTTTCCTCTTTCATCTTTGTGGCATCATGCCGATCAAAGTGTTGCTATAAAACAATAATATTCCCAGGAGTAGGATTTATAATATCATCATGATCATCAGATCCATCCTCCCTAGAACTTATCTGAAAATTTTCAAACTCATCTTAATTATTAAGAAAACGAATGACCTGCTCTTCATCATTAAAAACTTGCCAATGCTCTGAATTATCCAGGACTGAAGGTCTGAAAATAATTTCCATTTTTATCTTATCCTTAATTAATTCATTATGAGGTCTCTTAGGATCTTCCACATGGAATCTTCTTTTAGGCTCTCTATTTAGCTTCACAAACCCTTTACCTCTAGGGGAAGGAATCATAGCATAAGACCAGTTCATCTGAATACTTCCTCCTAGATCAGAGGCCCACTTTCTAGATAACAACATCCCCCAAGCATTCGGAACATCAAATACAACTATGTCCATAACAATCATTATGTCCGGATAAACTGATAAATGAACTTGCAAATCCTTGATTAACCCATGAACTTCAATTTTCTTAGAATCCATGGCACATATGTTGTAGTATGGTCTAGAAACTCTTAAATTAAGCGGTTCCATGACCCTCTTGGTCATGACACAAGCTGAAGCACCAGAATCTAGCATACAATTATTCAATTTATAACCATTAACTATCAAAGTAACAAAAAAAGGTTGATGTTCCTTGTTATCCGACTCCATTTTTTGCAGATATATAGGGGCATCTTGATAAGAAACTTCAGGAGTCTTATCTTGAGTAACATTAACATGTGAAGCTCCTAGAACATCTAAAAACTTAGCCCTCTGAGTGGGAAGCTTTAACATCTCAGTGACAGGCACCAAGATCTTAGCATTATTCAACCATGCACCCAAATCAATATTCAAACCAAGACTAGGATTAAAAATTCGAGGGGGAGTTTGATTCTTACCTTGCTCTTTATCCCTTCTTTGATAAGTTAATCCTTTGCCCTTAGCAATTTCCAAAACTTGATCAGGAGAAGGCTTTTCACCAAATAATTCAATCATCAAATCCTTCTCATGATCAAAATTATTGATACTATGCGAAGATGTAGAAGGCTTAACATCTTGACTATTTTCCTTCACTTCCATCCAATCTTCCATAGACAAAGAAAACTCATGACCAACAACATTTATCTGATTACTTGCCCCAAACATTCCACTATTCATGATTCTTTTAACAGTGGGACAAGTAACCTCCTCATGAAGAGCATCACAAGCTCTACAATAAGGTGGAGCTTCATCAACCAAATTAGTAGATTCAAGCGGATTAGGTCTCTACTCACTAGGCTGACCTTTTTTCTGCCAAGTATTATTACCTCGATTATTATTATTATGATTCCTAGGTTGGGAATTTTGCGCTTGAGCCCTTTCCATTTGGACCAACCTAGACTGCAAAGTGCTTATTTCCTTAACATGGTCAGAGATTAATTTCGCTTGGTTAAGCTCCATGCTTTCAAGCTTTTGCATTAACTTTTTCATAGGGTCGTCATCATTTTCTAGAGGCTCTTTACCTTTAGGCCCTTTCAATTTAGTCGAAGCCCTATCAAAACCAGGAATTTCAAACTTCCCTGATGCCCTTTTGTCCTTTTCAAGTTCTTCAGCTAAAGATTGGCAAGCCTTATAATAAAATTTTTTAGCACATCTTAGCTCATATGACGTATCAGAATTAAAGGCCTCTTCAGAAGAGATCCCTCATGAGGCTTATGAGTTTGAGATATTTCCCTAAGGATACCCTTAAATCCCTATTAAATTCTTCAATCGTTTCATTCTCTTTCTTTTTTATGGTACTGATATCTTTTACCAAATGCATATCTTCCCTTTTATCACCAAACTTATCCTTAAAGGCAACTATAATTGATTCAAAGGTATTGAATGAATTATTAGGTTTTTCAGTAAACCATTCCATAGCATCTTGCTCAAAAGTAAGAATAAAAAGCTTCATCTTTACATCCTCGAAATTGTTATTTAAAACCGCAAATTTATTCCACCAACTAGCGAAAGCAAACAAATGATCTTTGACACTAACCGCATTATTTCCCTGAAAACTAGGTAATCTTTCCATGCCATGTTCAGGGTAATCATTGGGATAACCTTGAATGTTAGTAAAGTTACACGGGGCAAAGATATCCATGATATATTGCTGAACAGGATCACAAAATAGAGATGGATATCAGAGACAGCTTCCTGGCCGAGATTAACAAGAAGTGTACGAGAAGAGAGCTTGTGTAATCGGACTCTCAGAACCCTTTCAGGATCTGGAGTAGGATTAACCAAGCTACTTGGATGTCTTCTAGTACCAATTCTTATGGAAAATGAAGCCAATGGAGTTGCCACTAGGACAGGAAGCTAACTCAAACACCTGTGATGAAAGATGAAGAAAGAGATGAATGTCGTAAAGTCAAAGTCCAATAAATTGGTCCCGGGCAACGGCGCCAAAAAATGTTGTCGCACAGAATGTCTAGGCACCGCGACAACGGCTCAGATCGGGGGCTGTCACCCTGATCCCCAATCTCTCTATTTAAGTTGTCTCCTTGCAGACTAAGGGAGGTAGACCCTAATAAAATGAAGAAGGAGAACTGATTGGAAACCAATCGATTCAGGAGATATAGTCAAACGACCAAGTACTTGTTAAGATCTAATGAGATTTTATAGATTCGATTAGATTAAAAGTTTAAGACCAGTGCCTTGTGGAGTCAAAATATCTCGTTACGAAATTAAGAACAAGTAATTGATAGGTAACTGCTGCTAAAAAGGACAAATATCTCGCTATGAAAATATCAATCCACCATGATAATATTCGATAAAACACTTTCATAATCATGCATCAACAATGTTCGATCTAGGAAATACAGGCATGCAATTTATCATCACTTGAAATATTCTCAAAGTTAGACTAAGCAATTAATTATCAATTTCAAATAATTTCAAACCACAATTAAAGCTCATTAAATGACCATCAATCCCAGCTAAGCATGAAAATACTTCGAACCAACCATTTAAATTTCGAAACAAAAATATTATCATGAGAGAACCATCGAATTTGAATGTTAGACATTTCCAATAATTCCAAATTTAAATGATATTATAGTCAAACTTTAGATAAAAATTTAAAAGTTCCACCCTTGACTATGCAAAATTTAGATCCAAAACCACTTTATTAAAGCTTTTTGACCCTTTTCTAATTTTTTATATTTTCCTTTTTAAATCTAAAGTTAATGAAACTATAAGCTAAAGGTAAACAAATCTAAACTTCTACAAAAAATGAAAAAGTTAAAAGTTAGGAAATTTGATTTTGTTTTTGATTTTTTTAAAGTTTAAAAATTTGATCGAAGTTTTTGACCTTTTTTAATTTTTTTATAAAATTTTCTCAAAAGAAATCTAAAGTTATTGAAACTACAAGCTAAAAATAAATCTAAAATTTTACTGAAATGAAAAGTTTAAAAGCTAAACATTTTTTATTGATTTATTTTCAAAGTTTTATAAAAGCTAAAAAATAAGAAATAAAAAAAAAAATTAAACAAACTTTACACTAGCTAAAAAATGAAATGTAAATGTTTCATTCAAATCCTAAACTAAAAATAAAATAAAATAAAATGAAACCAACCTGAGACTAAAGAAATGTGAAATACGACTTATGCAACCCAACCTCTAAAAAAAGGAAAAATGCATAGAATGCTTGTGTTTTATATGCAGGTCGACAAAACGTGACGGAGGAGCCGTCAAAGGAGATGTCACAGCGTGAAGGCACAGAGATGGAGCTGTGTGAGGATGGAGCTACGCAAGATTGCAGATTCGGACAGCGTGAGTAGGATGGACGCAGTGATATATGACAGCGAGGGAGGAAGGGTGAAGAGGATGGCAAGGGAAATGAGGAACAAGCAGTCAACAAGTCGGAAAAGGCAGTTTACAGGCCAGCGACAACGTTCAATGGAGGAGTTGGAAATGATAGCAAATGGGAGGACCAACAGATTGGGGCTACGTTAAGACAGAGGCAGTCGAGCGGATATGGCAGCCAGCGGAAAATGAAAGACTTGCGATGGCCGTAATGTTGGATAGGAGCATCGAGAATAAATGGAGTTGCGGCAGCGTGAGAAGCCAGCAACAGTCATGCAACAGAAAAATTCAGGCACACAAATTTCGAATTTTTCTTGACAGAAATTGATTTTTTAGAAAAAATGCACCTGCAATTATTTAAATCTTTAATATTTAAGACAGAGATCAAGCCCAGATCTGTAACTAGATTCGATCTCGAGTCCAGATCTTACCCTCCACGGCCTAGATCTGGGTCAGATCTAAAAAAATTTCTTTGAAAACCTCTTGGTACAACTTGCACAAAACCAAAAAAACAAGAGACTCCAAAACCCAAAAATACGCACAGAAGATAAAACCCTTAAACCCCGGTGAGTAAAATAAAAATAAGCGGGATTTACAATGCTATTTTACAGATCAGAGGCCCTCATGGCCAGATTTAAAACCATTTTACACAATTAATAAAAAAACGAAATTAAGAGAGGCACAAGCCCAAGAAAACCCTGCAAAAATAATATTTCTAAAGATAACTTCAGAAATTAAGAAACAATGGGCTTTTTCCAAATTTTCTGAAATCTGAGAGTCGGCTGATCTAACTGAAGACTTCTCCAAACGCTCAAATCTTGAATAATGATCTCTGCACACTTATATCTGAATTTTAGATTGATAGAGATTTAAAAAAAAAACCATGAGACCTTTAAGAAACATAGATAACTGATATTTTTGTCAAATCACAATGCAATTTAAGAAAACCCAGAAAAATGCACAAGATACTTGTATGTAGATTAATCGATAAAGGCCATCAACCATCAAAATGCCAATAAAAGTAGCAGAGTTTAGAGACAATACCACTGCATAGATTTGGAAAAGGAACACCGAAGTCTATAACCCCAAAGTCTTTATGCTCTATTCATAAAAATAAAATAAAATTACAAGAGCTTCCGAGAACAAGTGCATGATTCAAAGATCGGATGCAAATGACATACAAAGACTTCTTATATTAAAATATTATTATTTAATAAATATCTTGGATTTCTAAAATATCTTAGAATTATTAAAATATTATTATTTAATAAATATCTTGGATTTCTAAAATATCATCATTTATTTGCATAAGTCAATGCTTTTACTTTCCTTTGAACAAAATATTAGTTTATATTATGATAGTGGTAGGTATAACTTTTATTTTACAATACATTCATTATATTCTGGTGAGTTAAGTATTTACTCAATACTTTCAATAATTCACGCATTACTTTATACTGAGAGTTTTTTTTAATTGATTAGTGCATGTACTAGTGCAGTACACGTGATACATGCTTATGTAGCTATCATATGCAGGTCTCATATGCATGCTAATATTTCTATGTTCCATATAATTCGAGTTGGGTCGTTACATACACCCCTCCTTCAGAAAACTTCGTCTCGAAGTTAAGTTTTATGTCGTATATCATTAATTATATAAGTGATTAGTATAATCATATAAGGGTGGTGTACCATAATTGATTTGCGTTTAATGTGTGAGAACACTTTAGCATTTATGTTTTGATTATTTATTGATTTACAAATTTAGTAGTCACGTCTTGCCCCAACAGAGTTCCCAAGCTATTCTAGAACCATCCTATCCTCCCTAATCTCTTCCGCTCCCATCCTATCTGACCTCTACAGGAATATGCCATGGCATTAGTTTTACTGATCCAATCATCCATAAACCTTATGGGTGTCAGCGTCGAGTAAGTCAACCTGATTGACCAGTAGGCATCCGACAGTCATCATCATACGTCTAGGGGAGCGTGACTCGCATAGCCCTCCCATGACTCCAGGTTTTGGTGGATAAATGGTGGGCAACACCTCCACCCCTCCTAGTAGGACCAGGGTTAACACCTTATCATGGAATCTCAGTGCATCTCAATTGTTTTTGGAGTTTTGTCATCACGCGGTCGGTTTGGTAATGATATCATCTGCGATGTAAAACACTAGTCCACAAATTATAACATATGTATCAATATGTTCAAAGCAAATTGTTACTCATATAACAATTTCTACACATTCCAAATATGTTGCTATCTACGATATTGATCCTTGAGTTCATATAACATACTTGGTTATGTTTATCCAATAGGTCTGTAAATTCATTTTCATCTTGAATAGTCAAGTGCAATCACTCTTTTATTTCTATCTCATCATTTATGTTGATATGTAAAATTATATATACCATATCCACAACATAATTCATAATTTATATTAGTATCCATGTACCAACAATGTTTAAGCAAAACTTTCTTCATATTGGTATCCATGTACCAGCAATGTTTAAGCAATTTAACATTTTCTCACGTCATAGTACAAAATGATAGTCTTAAGTATCCATCCAAAACAAGGTAAGATTATACAAAAATAAGTTTTTAAATGTTTATAAATATAACCCATACTTATAAATGTCATATAGAATAATCGAACATGGATATACAAATAAGGATGTAGCCACTATTTTCTATACTATTTTAACCGATTAACCTTATAAAAGTCACAGGTTGAGACTCTAAATCTAAATGGAGGGATGCTCCAACTTTTGCATATATAGAAATGAAATGAATTGAAACAAGAACACAAAACACTTACTGTTTAGTTGAAGCATGATCTAATTTCTTGATATAGGTTGATTAAGAACTCTAAAACACAAAACTACATATGGATTCAGCCAATCTTTTAATTCTTTTTATTTATTTGTCCTTTAAGTCTAATTATCTTTGATCTGTAATCTGGATCCCAAGAGATAATAATAACATTAACTTTTTATCATGTTATTTCAGCTCATCTTCAGCCTAAAATCTAGAAGCCAAGGAGTAGGGTTTTGCAAGGCTAATCATTAGGGTTATGTTGGAGATGGAGGAAGAGTTAATTGACTATTCGAAAGATCCCTTAGTGAGAGGTTTATTTTCATTGAAGGGATTTGTTATGGCTTGAAAATGCATTATTCACTTTGTATTATACTTGGTTTAGTAAGAGTTTCATGTTTTCAACAAGATGTCATTTGTTGACAAAATAATAATTTCCTCTTTCAATAAGAAATTCACAATTTACAAGATGTGCATAGTCACAGTATTAGTATGTTACAGTTTTGATATAGTCTCTTTACTTGCAAGTTTCACCATTTAGAGTCTTAACTCTAGCTAGGATATCACTAGCTTTACCGTCATTCCTTAAACCATTGTTTCATTTCTATTTTATTGACTCGTTTCATCCAAACACATAACACATCACTGGCATACCCTCTCCTTATTCTTCACATTACTCGTTTTCTTATTAGTCCTTAGGCCTCATCTTATCACCCAATGTATCTTATTTTCTAATGGTGTATAATTATTATCCTTAATATTTACCTTTAAACATTTTTCTAGTTTATCACTTGTTATTCTTAACAAATTAGGAGTGTTCACAACTCCTTATAGGTCATTGCTTTGACCCTTATCAATCATGTTGCTTATATCCTTAAGAAAATTCTGTTTCATAGAAAACATCCCTTCACTTCCTTATACCAGATATTCCTAATATTCCATGTCTTCTTCAATTTGAAAAAGAACCTATTTATCAAATTGACTTTGTGTTTTCACCTCTAGTCATCATGGTTTTCTTCTTCTCTTAATGCATACAATTATTACACTTGGAAATGTCGTTACTATTTCCCAACTTGGGTAAGACCCTATAAATGAATTCAATAATGTGGATATCGAATGTAATCTATTTATCAATTCAGGTTTTTAAGGCATCACGGGATAGAATTTCCCAATCATACTCCATGATGTCCATAATCTCTCATAATCCATGGATATAGTTAGTCACCTAAAGAAAACTTTATAATGTGACTCTCCCTTTGGAGGGAGAAACTATTATAGAAGTTGCTATGCACATAAATCTATTTTCCAATCGATCAATTTTATTATAGATTTACTCTTTAATCTAATGTCATTGACTTCTTATATTGTTTTGTGAAACTTCAACTCACTCACTTCTAGTGCGTTTTTTTATTTTTTATTTATTTTTATTTAATCTCATTATTCTAAGTTGATCATGATAACTAACATTCATTATCATCATTATACGTTTGCAATTTCATTCTTTTCTTGTCCTCCCTAAGTACTATATTGATTATATTATGGTAACAATGGAGATCAATCTTTGAAATTTTCCGCTGCACTCTCTTGGTAACTATATCGTCTTGTTCTCATAGTGTGTTTACTACCTTATAGGGTGGTTTCTTACCATCTTGACATATGTTTCATCCATCACTTTACCTCAAACTAGCTTAGCCTTTTATGTGGTTGTATCTTACTTTACATGTAACGGTCTTGTTATAAGGTCCCTATTCATGCTTTCAATACCATTCTCCCTTTCTTCGAGAGTTAACTTCTTTGGAACAACTCTGCCAACTAATTTTTATATATGCCTAAATAATTACCATGAATCATCTTATATAGTGTCATAATGTCTTAAATTTCTCTTTCCTAAACTACATTGTTTTTCTTTCCATGAAAATGCTATGTTACCATATTATTTCATTTTGGACATCGATATATCCTTACGGTTGTAAATGGCTAATTATCTGTCTTATTAATGACATAATGGTTGAATTTCAAATTGTCCAATTTAGTGAATCTTCAGCTATACAAATTTAAAACTTCACTCTACTCTTGAAACCACTTATACATATACTTGGATAGTAATTAAAGTATTAACATAGGAAAGTGGTATAAAGGATATTTGTATAAATTCATATCATCAATGGTTATAGTTATCAGCTAGTAAGATATATATATATGGAAATCTCAACGTCACTTGAAGAATGGAATGTTTCAATTGCATAAAAAATACAATCAGGATAATTTCCATTCTAACATTTGAAAATTTACATGAAAAGTTTGATGTCTAAAGTGATATTAATGTGCCCATTTTAATATAATAATTTGAATGTACTTCAAACTCTACTTGCATGATATACAAAATCTTAAACTTCATTGAGGAAAAATTTGCAGCTGATATCCATGAGTTATCTCAAGTCCTTTGTCTGATGGAATGTAAAGTAAAAGTAATGGATTAGGAATCAAGTGGGATTGAGCTTGATATATGTCTTCGATACATACATTAGCATTAAATATCCTATCTTTTCTAGTAAAATGTATCATCCTAGGGTTCATAGCTTTCAAATATCGAATTATATAAAATTTCATTTTAACTTTTAAAAGCTTCAATTTCTTCCAAAAGTTGAAACCACTTTTCTTGTCATTGAATACTACATAACGCTGAATACTTTGGGTAAATTATCAAGGATGACTCGGAGTATACACATCGGGTTATATTAGGATTGTTGCTATAATTACAAAAATAAGGCGGTGATATTTAAGAATCAACACAAAATCTCGGGAAATAGTTAGAAACTAAGTTATTTTCCATTGTGATCATTCATCCTAGTACTTTTAACTGAACAGACCCCTAGATCAACTTTGCATTCCTCAATATTTAAATCTATGAACTGAAGTTCTCTTGAAGCCATTTCTATTTGTCAAAATCATTTTGTTTGCAGATTGCCAACCCACGTTTATTTAATGCATATTATGAAATGAAACTATCAGTAGCACCAGTGTCAAGTAAGATTTTGAGTTTTATGCTGCTAATAGTACCTGCGGACTATATTACAGTGGACCGATGTTCTGTCTGGTTCTTGTTGACTATTGCATGGATTCTATGATTGCCTTTGATATTTGATGATGGCTATTTCAATATGGCTATAAGTATCTGAGGTACAATTTAAATTAATAAATATAATTTCGTAAATTTAAGCTCATATGCGGGTATAGCTTTATGCTATTAATACCTGCAGGCAAGTCTTACTGGTACTGAGGTCAAGGAGGGTGGCAACGCGACCTCCTTGTCCTAAAGCAGGATGTTCTATGCATAATATTCTTAAAATGCGTGAATCTTCATAGACCATAATATTACTTTGTAATGTTTAGCATTTTCTAATTCTAAAATAATAAACTACCAATTCCTACTTATTAACATAGGCTGGTCTAAATATATATTTTATACTCAACGTTTTTATCAAATTAACATTTAATGTTAATAGATTCATACCAAGTTTTATAAAGACAAGTAATAAATATTGTGAATAACAATTTGTGATATACATAATAACATTAATATTTAAATTCTCACAATTTTTTTTTTTTTTTTAATCCACTCAACCATGATCTATTTACGCATCTCTTTTACTGAAATAAAGTATATTTTATATAATGGAGAGCCATTGAGCGTATATTTACTAACTGGAATATACAATAAGATTCCCTTCACCTTAATTATTAATAAATCTATTAATAAATACATTAAAGTCCCAAATAACTTGATATTCCCCTTTTCTGTTAGTTTACAAACTCCCCCAAAGCAATTTCCTAATTGCAATGAACTGATCACTTCCTCTGCACTGAAAACTCAAAGTTGTGGATAACAGAGCAGCAAATGAGGAAGAGAATTCTTCGGATTGATTATAATTCTAGGGTTCAAGACCTGGCACCTTGGTAATATGTGATGTTTCCCTAGTTTGACAGGGCTATTCTTTCTTTGTTGTAGTTCATAATGTCACACAAATTATATGCACCAAGACTTGTCTCTAAACGGCTGCCACAAATGTGTTTGATTCTCGAGTTTGGTAGCCAACTTACCGAGGAAAAATATAGAATGAGAAATCATAGTTAGTGGCAACTTGTCTTCATAGATATTTAAGTAATAATGTCAACTTTTCCTAGATCATCAACTCAAGACAAGACAAATCAAAATTCAATTTAATATTTATTGTAATTTAAATTTTCAATCTATTCAAAACATATATTCATAGTCCAATGGGTCTTGAATACACCATGATGGGGTGCTTTGTTAAGGCACTCCTTGATGTGAAGTCATCGATTCAATTTCCACTCCGATCTAGATAATATATTGAACATGATGAAGATGTAGTCCCACCGAGCTTAAAATAAAATACATATTCATAAATCTCTTTTGTAATTTAGAATTGTAATATATTCAAAATATGAATACACATTCATAAAGATGCCTTATTCACTTTTCTTTTACAAAATAAAATTTATCCAAATTTTGAAATATTCAATATATATATGTATATATAAATAAATAAATAAATATAAAAATTTTAGTAAAAATGATAACTCCGAATTCAACCCTAGCGAAGATTGGGATGGGATGAATGGAACATTGGAATAGAGCGATTAAGACGACCACGAAAAAGGAAGTAAAATTAATCTCTTTGGGAAAATATTTGAGCAAGGACCTTAACTTTCTGAATTAACAATCATTAACATAATTGATTCTACACAATTCAGAGTGGGATTTTTGGAGCAAAATATATATCAATTGACTAATTAATACTTACCTGGAACTGTGTTTGAAGATGTTCCTGATTCGCCATGGCTCCAGCTCCCGTCACCAAACCGCCGTTTTCCTCCCAGCCTATCTGAGGTCAACCTCCCTGGTCCCCAGATCCAGAAGACAAGTCTTCTGGTCCCCTTGCCCAAAACTCCAATAACAATCAAGATCACTCCATGACTCTGTTAGAACTCATTGCTCATGTCTCACGCAGTTAGAACTCCTCTGACAGCATTCGAGTCAGTTTACCCACTCACTACTCATGCCCATCAAGTCCCCCCCTCCCCCTTCTCCTTTTATACACAAATCTCCTAAGATATTTATCAAATCAAATATCAAAATATCCTCCTTTAATAAATATCTTAGTCAAATATCTTTTCAAGATATTTATTAAAATATCTTCTTTTAAAATATCTTAGTCAAATATCTTTTCAAGATATTTATTAAAATATCTTCTTTTAAAATATCTTAGAGTTTATATTAAAATATTATTATTTAATAAATATCTTGGATTTCTAAAATATCATCATTTATTTGCATAAGTCAATGCTTTTACTTTCCTTTGAACAAAATATTAATTTATATTATGATAGTGGTAGGTATAACTTTTATTTTACAATACATTCATTATATTCTAGTGAGTTAGGTATTTACTCAATGCTTTCAATAATTCACTGATTACTCTATATTGAGATTTTTTTATAATTGATTAGTGCATGTACTAGTGCAGTGCACATGATACATGCATATGTAGCTATCATATGCAGGTCTCATATGCATGTTAATATTTCTATGTTCCATATAATTCGAGTTGGGTCGTTACATGATGTCTTTGCTGTTTTGGATTATAGCTAACACCTTTATGATAATGCTGACTACTTCCTGTTGCTGATAATGATTAGGTTGTAGGGATTCTCTGACTGAGTCAAATGTACTGGTGACACAACCTAGGGTTGTTTTTGACTGCTATGGTTCTTGGATAGTTCTACTAAGGCGGAATGGGTAGCAACATGTGCAATGACTCAAGAAGCAATTTGGCTTCTGATATTGCTTGCCGAAGTGTTTGGAGGCCACAATGATATTTTGTGATAATTGAAACTGCATGAAGCTGTTAGAGAATCCAATAGACTGACACCAAGTACCACTACATTTGTGAAATGGTGCAGGAGGGAGTGGTATAGCTCTGATATATCTCCACTAATGAACAAACAATTGATATTCTAGCAAAACCTCTCCCCAGAGGAAAGTTTGTATATTTAGAGATGCGATGGTACTTGTGGAGAATACCTCTCTCGCAGAGAGGGAGCATTGATCTTCTTAGATCATGTTATTCTTCTTCTGTCACACTGCGCTGGATAGGGCTTTAGTCCTGTGTCAATGTGACCTGTATGGGAAGAATGGTTTGATAGATTAATCAACATCATGGGCATTCATTTTCCTTGTGTCTTGTATTATGAACTGTATAGGGTTATTACCTTGTGTCTTGTACACGGACCTGTATAGGGAGAATGGTCCTATGAGCATCTTTTCGTGTCTTGTAGTTTGACCTATATAGGGCTTAACATCCCCGTGTCAAGTACATTTCCCTGAATAGAAATATGAGCATCTTCTTGAGTCTTGTACCTTGACTTGTATAGGGATTAACACCCTAGTCAATTAAACTGACCTGGATCGGAAGATGGACATTTCCCTATAACTTGTACTATAACAAGTAACCTAAAATAGGAAAATAGCCATTCTCTTATTTCTTGTACTATGACTTAGATAGGGCTGCAGTCCCCGAGTCTAGTACAGTAACTTGTATAGGAGAATGGGGTTAGAGGCTACTTGGTTGTGTTGAGAATTTGGAGGGTTGTAGGTTAATACAAATTCTCTTCTTGATAATTAGTTGTGACCTTACTTGTGATACTTATGTCTTCTTCTTCTTTTAGTTTAGTTAATCTTTCATCAAGTCAATTATCAAAATGCACTGAGACACAAAAGTTAAGCTCCTAGAGCCTGGGCAAAACCTCTCCCTCTTGGAGAGGAAAACCCGCAAAATAATTCTTCTTATAGATCTTCAAATGACAAGTACCATGACCTAGACTTAGACCCTTAACTTATGAATGCTTCCAAGACCTTGTTGCTTCTTCTTTGACGATCTTCCATACTGATCTTTCTTTCTTTGCATGAGTTTGTTCTATCCTTTCTTTTATTAACCATGAGAGGGAAGGTAAATCCTAGATTTGCCTTCCTCTCTTTTCTTGTCCGACAACAACCCTTAATTATCCACTTAAGATATTCACATTGCAAATCACTGTTCCATCTCATTTGTTACACAGAGAAATTTACCTTTCAAATCCATATTGTGTTCATGACAGTTTGAACTTCATTGCACGTGTTAACATCTCAGATTATGCTTGCACTAAAAACCCTGCAATTGACTTTAGAAACTCCGCATTTCTTCATATGTATATTCTGCTCTCTATATTATGTAATGACAACACTGAATATTTTTGTTCGCGCTGTATGTTAGGTAATATCTGCACTGTATATCTGAAAAGAGCCGCATTTCTATTACTGATATTTGTTAAACACACGCATGGTGAAACACACATATAGAAAAGATAGGCGTGAGATGTTTTACTATTAACCATAGATGTGCTTTTATAATACATTAGGTGTGATCCTTGGATTCCGCATTCCAAGGTCACTTGGACTCCTTTATGGCTGTTCGGCTTCCACACCTACCCATAGAGGATTAGGTGTCCAACATTCCCCCCCTTAATCCGAAGGGGTATGTGTGAGTCCAAGAAGAGGGTCGTAATACAAATATGCAAAGTATGCATGGCAGCACTTAGGCTGAATCAACTCTTTGAAATGTTGGCATAAAGAGGTGGTTTAAGGATGACCACCAACACTGGAACGCTTAATGCAGTTCTCAGAACTCTTCCAAATCTGACAAGAAGCTGAGGGCTTCTGCTAGAGGAAGTGTCCCTCATATTTAAAGAGGGAGGCCTTCAACCAAGAAGAAGGGAGGTCTACAACCTTTGATGGTTTAAGGATGACCACCAACATTGGAATGCTTAATGCATTTCCCAGAACTCTACCAAAGCTGGCAAGAAGCTGAAGTCTTCTGCTAGAGGAAGTGCTCCGTTTTCTTTGAAGAGGAAGAATATCAACCTCGCATAGATGGTTTAAGGCTGTCCACCAACCAAAGGAATGCTCATGGGCATCCGTTTCTCTGGCTACAACTCTAAATCTGGAATGACGAGTTGTGGCTTAGGCTCGCTTGAACTGCTATGTCTTTGGCTACAACTCTGAATCTGGAATGAGAGATTGTGGCTTAGGCTCGCTTGATGTGGCTTTGAAGCTTGTAGATGACAACCATTTTCCCCCCTCTCAGGTACAAGGTGAGATGATGGCGAAAACTCAACTGCAAGTTTGTTCAATATTCTAGAAGAAGTTCTGACATGTGACTTAAACATCTTCTTCGCTGTTGATGCCCATTGCCAAGAAGCGATCCATCCAAGATGAATCTTTGTCCTTGCAGGAGGCTTGTTTTTGAAGCATCTGTGTGAAGAATGGGTGTGCCGACCACAGTGCTTGCATGGGTGAAGATCGAAACAGTGATCTTTCATATGGCCAATGCGATCATAGTGTTGGCATTTTACAATTTGTTGTTGTTGCTGTGGAAGAGGAGCAGGATCTGGAACATCTATAGGTGTGCTATCATGAAGAAATCCGGCACTCTGAAATTTGATGGGCTTGGAGTAGTTTGGAATATGAAAGGACAACTCCTTGTCATATCCAAGACCAGTTCTGTGCTTGTTGTGGACAAGCTCTTCCCTAGGTCTGATGATGGGCTTGGGAGGTGCATGTCGCACTTCTGCATATTTCTGCACATCTGCTCCTGAAATGGGTACTGAATGTGAACCAACCTCAACTTTATATTTTTGCAGCTGATGGGAGTCTGTCTCAATATTCTGAACAGAAACAGGTTCAGAATGACAACTCTTCTGTTGTAATTCATCTTGTTGTAGTTGAGATTCAAGTTGGAGAAACTCGATTTTCTCCTTTGCATCTTCTAAACAAATTTGAATATTAAAGAGAGATACTTTGTCAATTTTAAATGTATCATGGTCAATGGAATGTATCAAAGTTTTTAGGAAATATAAGACTTCACCAATTCGATCCATTTTTCAAACAAATGCAGTGCGTTGATTAGTCCCTCAAAAACAAGCTTCTTGGAAAAATCTGTCAAGTTTCTTGAAGAAATCTATCATCCACATAAAATTTATCGGAAAGCAATAGTGATATTTGATTCGTGAATGTCACATGTAGAAAATAGATAATCTGTATAAGAGGAATTGGACACTGTTTTGCCAAGCTCCAAATTTATTGTGACAAAGAGAGCATTACATAAAATAACTTCTGAGCACAGTCCACGGTTTAGTAAAGGGCATTGAGGCCCCCATCTATGGATATATATACCCTATGTTTTCCACAGTCCACTTCCGAATGTTGATATCTCGAAGTGAAATGAGTTTTTAAATCTAGCTATCAATAAATGCCCATGAGAGTTTCAAAGTCTCAGTTTCACAGGCTCCTTGCTTGTCTCATAGTTGATATGTTGTGTTGGGGTCTTGTGATTTGGCAGATTGACATACCAAATGACAAGGCAACATCAGAACCACTTTGGAATCCTAGGATCTAGCCCTCCTGGATTCAGAGAGGGATCTCTCTATATGTGTTTAGAATGATATACTTTTAAAGCTTATGATATGATATTAGGTTAGTTATGAAGCACAAGGGATTTGTTTGTTTTTTGGTTGGGAATCATTAAATGAGAAGGTCATGTGAAGTGAAGGAGGAAATAAGTGGAAGGATGTTTCGGCATGGGAAGATAGGTCAAGAAACAGTGCTAAACCATTGGGCTATGGAGTCATAAAAGGGTTTACTTGCACAACAACTATTCAAGGGTTTCCATAGGGCAAATCATCTATATCAAAGGATCTCTTTAAGTTGAGGTGGTGGTATGGAACATTAAGAAGTGTGGTGAAAGAAGCAAACATATAAGAAAACAAAGGGTAGCCTAAGATCAGGTAAGGACTTTTAACCTATCCTGCTTTCGGCATACTCTTAAGGGAAAACATTTAAGATAAACATAAAAAGTAGCCTAAGATCAAGTAAGGACTTTTAACCTATCCTGCTTTCGACATACTCTTAAGGGAAACCTCCAAAACAATTGTTTAAGACTAAACAAGGGACAGGGCTAACCATAGACTTCCTTGATTAGGACTCTACTTAGCATGTAGTGAAAAGATCATTCAAGAACAACATCTCAAGTTCTACTCAGCAAGATATGGGCTCACCAACATTCCTTGACTGGTTATACTCTATTGAAATCATTCCCAAACACGCATGTAGAAGAAAACATACAAATAAAGCTTATCAGTCAGAATTAGGGTACTTTTAGAAGTAAATCCTAATCTATAGTTCCTGCTCTTTATCAGAGAATATGAACAAAGTGAAAAACATAAGAAACAACAGTGACAGTAAGGAAAAACATCACCAATGATTTAGATCAGGATCCAGTGAATCTGCTTGTCTATTTGATGTCCAAGACTAGTTACATACTCGAGTCCAATGGCTTTCTACAGTCCAATACTTCTCTTCCCAGCCTACTATATTACAATTACTCAGCAACTCTTACTCAATAACAGTTCAACAATTAACAATTTTCCAACCCTTTACAACGAGTTTTCTGTGAATACATCTAGGTGCAAAGAGGAAGAGTGCTGCAGAAATGGTAATAAATATTAATTAAGACAGAGTGGGAGAGGCATTTGAATGCCCATTCTGCTTAATGACCATTGCATTAACTGATTGTACCATTTTAGTAGTTTTTCTTGTCTTTGAGGCATATCTGGTAGGCTGATAATAACTCCGAAGTGTTTTATTTGAAGATAACTTGGCCGAAGTACTCTGTTTGACCTCTGAGACAAGTAACTGTCATATTTCGGTTTTGAGGCCTCCCATGACTGTGCAATAACTGCTCTGACAGTCTAAAAGAGGTTCTGTCATCGGATGGCTGTCAAGGTGTCTTTGAAGGGTACAATAGGCTACAGGTGTTCTTTTCTCGATCTCTGGAGATTTAATTGCCTTGATGATCTGACATTTCAAGGCTTCTTTTGCTGATCTGTTTGCTTTTGTCACTTTAAACCGAATTAGGCCTCGGATTTGTGCTTTTGGCTTCTTCGATCATCTTTAACCTTTATGTCCTTGCTGACTGTATTCCCTTTGATTATTTGTCTTTATGCTTTATCCTTCATTCTATGATCACTGAACATTTTCACTGTTTTGGTGTACAGGTGGCTGCTTGGAGGGTTTGATTGAAAAGCCGATATCATGATTTATCGACTAAAACGTGGAAATCATCTCCTTTTGTCCCTTTTCTGCATTAGTTAGGCCATAGAGGATTGTCACCCTCGGCCTCTGTCAACATTTCTTGACTGTGGGACAACTTTTACGAACAACCTCCATTAAACCTGCACAAACCACAAAACTGTTATAAAAACCTGCGCGATGTGGATTTACTGCTTCAGAGGGCTTTGGCGGAGGCGGAGGAGCAATGTAGAGGAGGGCAACTGCAGCGGAGGTGAGCTTTCATGGCGGAAACCAAGCGGAGAAAGGTTTAAACAGGATTATGGCGCGAAATATGAAAAAGTGGTTTTGGAAAATACCGGGTGGTTTTTGCGCTTCCGATGGGTGGTTTGTGGTTTTGGCCCGGGGGAACGCGATACGGTTTAATGGCTGACACGTATGCTCTTGAAACACTGCCCATTTCGCGCTCGAGATGCACGTTGGAGGCTTTGGGCGATTGGAGCGCGTCAGCTGTCCGATCTGTGGGGATGCAGATCAATGGTGGTAAGCGAGCGCGATGGGAGGAAGATGCTCGGGCGAGGAGATAGTGGAGGACAGGTGGCCGATGGAGAATGGGGTGTGGGATCCCGAATGGAAGGTGGGGCAGGGGTAGTGACGCAAGCAATTTTGTCGGGTAGTGCGGGTTTGTAAAATGATAGGGGAAGGGCGAGGGTCATCTGATCAATACAATCGACAGTGTAGATCTGCCATCGAGGTGCGCGGATAATAAACATTGGGGTGGAGTGAGGTTTGAAGGGGGGAGGGGTGATAACCATTAGATCAAGATGATCAACGGCTAGGATCACTCTAAGGAGAGAAATGGCGCGGGGGGAGTGAAATAAGAAGTGAAGGGAGCTTAAAGGGGTAGGGAAAAGGTTTTATGAAGGAAGGAAAGGACCGAGGGCTAAGGTGAAGGGTTTAGGGATAGCAGGAGGTCGCGGGCCTCAGGTCATATGAGAAGCAGGGGTGGAGGGCTTAAGCCCTCAGGGGCTTAAAGCCTATATATAAAAAAGTCCGAAAAGGCTTAAAACAAAGGTTTTTTAGCCCTATTTTAGGTTTCCAATAAGTTAGAAAAGGGTTTTTAAACCAAATAAAAGGATCTTTCATGATTTAAACGGGTTTTTCAAGGGAAATGAAGGATAATTGGGAGGAAAGGAGGGATTTTCAGAGGAAGAAATGATTGGTTAGGATAGGTAAAAATGGATGCAAAAGTGGGTGAAATGGGTTTATGGAATGATGGAAAATAGCTCAAAAACAGTACCTTTTGATATCAGCAGGACTTCTTTGAAAATCTTTTGTGGAAACAACAGTGAAGATGATTTGTAAGATGAAAGACACCAAGAAGGCTTCAAGAACTAGCAGTTTTCCATGAAGATTGCTTCTTGAAGGCTTAAGAACATATTTAGCCATCATTTGCTGTGACAAAAATTTACTGATGGCTAACATGTTGCATATGTGTTCATTAGTTCTTCCTAGCTTAAAGGAAGAAAGGAATGAAGGCTACATACCTTGTTCAGTTCAGTAGAATGATGCCCATAGAGTCTGAGTATGCATGAACAGGTACATTGGGGACTAGGCTACAAGACTAATGTCCTAGCTTAGTTCTTCTTCCCGAAGCTCTTTTCACGTACTGATGAGGACAGACGAATTGCTATGTTTTCAAACGCAAATTGGATCTTTGAGCATCAGATTTCTGTGACCTCCTTTTACATATTCCTTACATATCGTTCAAACAGTGATTCAAGAGCCGAAATCAAGCTCTCTTCCCCTGATTTGTTTGCAAATGACAGTGACAACCAAGCTTCATCCGAGTCTTCAGTGGCACAATTTTTTTATTTTTTATTTTACCAACTAGCACTCAGAAACAAGATCCAAACCAAACCATCCAAAAAATAGAGAACAAGCCATCATGTATTCTTCCAATGATGGCAGAAATGAAATAGAAATGGTGAAGCTACTACCTAACAGAGGTGGACAAAAGAAGCAAGATAAGCTAAGTTGAAGTTTTTGTTGCTGTAAATACATTTTCAGGGACAATCAGTTCAACCACTTATTCACATTTTCCAATTTGGCGGCTGCTCCTTCGAAGCAACAATTGTAAGGAGTTGTCTGTATCATGTTTTTGTTTCACCATTCAAATTCAAACTCAAATCTCTGCAAATTCAAGCCACCTTTTGATAAATTCTCATCGTTTCGAGTGACACATGACCTCCCCAATGGCAGCTATGGCCAATTTAGGTCTTCGATCTCCTCCAACAATGGCCGTCATGGACCATAAAGCACTTTGCAGGCATTTTATGCAACACTGGGCGCCACAACCACTAAACTCTGCCAGCGCTTTGCTGGAATTCGTGTAGAAGACCCTGATGCGACGATGGATGAAAGGAGAAGCATGCCCACAGGAGGCAAGGACCCCAATGACCCAATTCACCAGTACTTGAAAAGGGATTACGAGTGTGGTTTTCTATCAAAAATGACTTTCGGCAACCATTAGGTTAATTTCGGCAAAAAGGAAGGAACCGAATGGCTATTGCAATTCAGACTCTATGCTTACAGACAATGGCAAAAAATGGCAGAGACCAATTGGTCTCACATCAATCATCCCCCCATAAATTTCCGAGACTTTTGCTATTATTTTGAACCTAAAAAGAAAGAGCAGAAGAGGAGCCTGGATGAGGTGGATCGTGACCTGCTTGATACGTTTCAGAAGGCGGCCATATTTGAAAAATTCGATTCGATCTCAACGCATAGTATTTTCTTGCAGAGATTCAGCAGAGAACACTCTGTCAAATGAACAGATGGATAGAACGCACAGGGACAACATATAATGGAAAGAAAATAACAGGAATTATAGTAGGACGGAGCAAAATTGGGACATGTGGGTACCAGAAATTAAGGAACAAAAAATACAGATGGATAGGAGCGTTATAAGGGAGTAACGCATTATGACAGTCAGACAATGAATGTTGCAGAGGCTAGCAGTTCAACACAGAAAATTCAGGCTCTAATTGCAGGACTGTATTAGACTCAAAGATTATTTAGAGAATAATGACAGGACATAAATGGACACAATTAATGGTATTTGGCATGCATTATATTCCATTCTACGTACTTTACTTTCACCGCACAGTCACAATTTTGCAGGTTTTAGATTGCAACATGCTGCAAGGAATAAACTGACCAATTTAACACATCATAAACAATGTAGGATTACACTTCTATTGAATTCCACGACCATACCACCATCGCAACATACACCTTCAATGGAGAGCTTCAAAACGATCTAGCCAATGAACTACTACGCACACTAGCATGCAATCATGACTATTGCACCAAACATAGTTATGATTACTCAGAGAAAATTGTTGCAGACTAGGCTGAAGACAGACTTATGGCTAGGTAGGTGTGATTGCAGAATAGACATAGAGGCCACAAAAACAAGCGGGTCATTCATATGAGCAGGCATTAGATCTTCGGCACTAATACCATGTTAAACACACGCATGGTGAAACACACATATAGAAAAGATAGGCATGAGATGTTTTACTATTAACCATAGATGTGCTTTTATAGTACATTAGGTGTGATCCTTGGATTCCGCATTCCAAGGTCACTTGGACTCCTTTATGATTGTTCGGCTTCCACACCTACCCATAGAGGATTAGGTGTCCAACAATATTTTTCCGAAAAATCTTCTCCAGATTGTTCGCACTTCTTCCTGGCATTTTAGTTTTCTGTTGAACAGATCTGCACTTCATTACATGCATTCACTGCTTTCTTATTACAGAGATACACACTGTATTATATATATATCGTATTTCTTATCTGCTCTTCTACAGAGAAAATCTGCAATTTTCAATTTATCAAATGAACCGTAGGTCTTGGTATTTATAGTGGTATGTTCTTCTATTTTAGGCCGACCATTCACCTTCATGAAAGTCAACTTTAACTTCTGTTCATAGGCCGACATTGAGAACTTTTATTCCAGCATTGAGAGTGTAGCTTTGATCCTCGCTTATGAGCCATTTCTTCATGATATCATTACAAGGTCTTGGAGCATAATTTCTAGACTTGACATAACACTTAATTATACTTGTATGCTTAAAAGACTCAAACCTAGTAGACATCAAGAAGAAGTCTATCTAAAAATCTTGCTCATGAAACCCATGAAGCAAGTACACCAAAAATACATTTTGACATCTTCTTTACATATATACATAATTACATAGTCAACATGAAGACTGACCCAGTTACACTTTTCAACACTCCCTCTTAACTAGGGAGGTATTCATACAGGTACATGGTTACTTTCAAACTGAAGAATCTCATAAGAAGAATAGGATTGGTAATCGCATCTGTATAGCATCATATCAACTAGCATTGTCCTACTGCAAGGCATCGACTAACAACCCCATCTCTTAACGAGACATTGGGCTACAATGCTGGCGAGACACATGACTTATAGACACCATCGTCATTGTCTCTCCAAGGTACATACTCCACCCAGGTGTTCCCAAAGTATGACCTTCTTGGACTATTCTTCTCTTGGGTAGCTAGCCCTCAAAGAATATTGGTCCCGACTACTCTTATTTTGAATGCCCTAATACATTCTCAAAGAGTATCGAATGCTAGATGATTACCCAATCCTCCATTCTGTCTTCCCAAGTGAAGATCAAAATGATGTGTCTATCTTCCCTCTCAACCAGGGAGGACCTATTCCACAAGAGAATGTACTCATTCCTACACAAGGAATGTAACTAAGCTCATTCTTAGGAATTACCAAGTTTCTTCCAAGTAAGAATCTTATCATCAAGCTCCCTCTTAACCAGGGACCTCTAGCAGCAATGGTGAGACACCCAGCTGCTCTTGAAGAATTCCTGTCCTCTATGTCATGGATTTCGATATTGAGGAATCTTCAACTTTTAGCTTCATAGGGCACAGATCAACCATCACTTCCATCCCGAGTCATGTCAGCTATCAGAAAGTGATTCATCAGACTTCCTTTATCTGGTCCATTGTTATGCCATGCTGCTTTTCTTTGAATCATCTCCAAGGATCATACATCCTTTCTCATGATTAGCAACCCTGTACAAATTCATCTAGATAAATATATCCAAATGAACTTTTAGAACAAAAGTTACCTTAGTGATGATATTTCACCATGACATCTTCCTGTGGGCATCGGCATCCTTCATACAGATTGACACATCTCCTAATGATATGTTTTTGCCAAGGTTCTTCTTCTTTACTAGACTTCCGTCAGAGTCTACATATCTTCCCAGGAGATCTCCTAGTCACATCTTCTTGGCTTCTGGATGATAACTGCTTCTTGATATGGTTGCATTTCATGATCTCTTCCTTTCTGCACATTCTCCATTTCCAAAAAATTACAACCTTTCTAGTTTTTCGTTCATATACAACCACCTCATATTTCATGAGGACATATTATGTTGATTTCATCTGTCCGTGCACTGAGAGATACTCCTCCAAAGATCATACTTCTAAATACAGAAGTTCATTACCTACAACCATATGACATGACTTCACAACATCCAATGTTAGCATATAAATATATACATACCTCATACCCTTTTACCCTTTTTCCCTTTAGTCATCCTGTAGCAATTTCTCCAGAATGAAGAGCTTCATTCTCTTGGCCTGTTCCATCAATATGTCATCACATCCCAGAAATTTGTTTTCATGATGACCCTTGCTCTTGATGACTTCTTTCCATTAGTAATGTTATCAGAGAGGTTTTCCCGGAGCTGATTCACTAGGAGCTCCTACCATGCTTTCATCAGGATGCTACACTGCTTCCTATCATATAACCAACATAAATCACTTAAAGGAGAAGATGATCTTAATCATAGTGGAGATCCCTCGCTTCTTTTTTCTTAAATTTCTTTGCATCAACTTCTTCTTTCATTTCTGAAACATGGGTTTCTTCCCTATTTCTCTTGTCCCTTTCAAATTTAGGGCAATCTATTTTATAATGCCCAAGTTCATCACATACAAAACATTGTGCCTTGTCCATACTATTCTGAGGACCAAACTTACCGAATCTTCCTTTCTTCCTTGACGTCGTTGCAAAGGCTTGATTCCCTTCACTTGATCCTGTAACAGCTTTGGATTTCAATCTTGTTTCCTCTATTTTACATAGAGACCCTAAATCGTGGAATGGCGTGGCTTCTATTTTCCCATATAATACTGAAGTGAAGTTTCCCCATTCTTCTCATAGAGCATTTAGCACCCTTGTAATCTTCTCCTAGTTCCTACAATTGATCAGAGAGATTGCTTCTCCTGCAGTACTCACAGAGAATAGGTCCACGAATTTCTTATATACTTCTTTTGATGATTTTAGATTTGATACACCCGAGATGATAGAGTCTTTTATGGATTCTTTAAGAATCCTTTGGGCTCTTATATCTCCCTTCATGAATTTGGTATGACTTCATAGTCCTTGTCTTCTATGGAAAGTTTGAAACCCCAAACAGTTTGTTTCTTGCTTTGCAAAGGAGTCATTTTAATAAATTCATATAAAGTCATAGATATACTTACTTGAGTAGATGTTTTTCTTCTTCTATCAACTTGATTACTTTGAAGATGGTTGGAGCTTCCTTTGAATGGTGATTGATGAGGATGTTCTGCTGCTTCCTTGAAAGATAAAAGATTATAGGTAACTTGCCTTGTGGCTTTTGATGGCAATACTTTGAGATAGCAATGATCTGCTGGCACATTTAAGATGGTTCTATAATACTGTCTTATTTCTTTCACTGTGGAAGACTGACCTTTCTTCTAATAAAATTCTATCTCTGATGCCATTCATGAAATCTGATCCTTGAGTGTCTCTATGCCCTTTCTAGCACCTTAGCTCTGATACCATGTTGAGAATTTAGAGGGCTGTAGGTTAATACAAATTCTCTTCTTGATAATTACTTGTGTCCTTACTTGTGATACTTATGTCTTCTTCTTCTTTTAGTTTAGCTAATCTTTCATCAAGTCAATTATCAAAATGCACGAGACACAAAAGTTAGGCTCCTAGAGCCAGGGCAAAACCTCTCCCTCTTGGAGAGGAAAACCCGCAAAAGAATTCTTCTTATAGATCTTCAAATGACCCAGACTTAGACCCTTAACTTGTGAATGCTTCCAAGACCTTGTTGCTTCTTCTTTGACGATCTTCCATACTGATCTTTCTTTCTTTGCACGAGTTTGTACTGTCCTTTCTTTTATTAACTATGAGAGGGAAGGTAAATCCTAGATTTACCTTCCTCTCTTTTCTTGTCCGACAGTAACCCTTAATTATCCACTTAAGATATTCACATTGCAAATCACTGTTCCATCTCATTTGTTACACAGAGAAATTCACCTTTCAAATCCATATTGTATTCATGACAGTTTGAACAAGGTACATACTCCACCCGGGGTTCCCAAAGTATGACCTTCTTGGACTATTCTTCTCTTGGGTAGCTAGCCCTCAAAGAATATCGGTCCCGACTACTCTTATCTTGAATGCCCTAATACATTCTCAAAGAGTATCGAATTCCAGATGATTACCCAATCCTCCATTCTGTCTTCCCAAGTGAAGACCAGAATGATGTGTCTATCTCTCCCTCTCAACCGGGGAGGACCTATTCCACAAGGGAATGTACTCATTCCTACGCAAGGAATGTACCTAAGCTCATTCTTAGGAATTTCCAAGTTTCTTCCAAGTAAGAAGCTTATCATCAGGCTCCCTCTTAACCAGGGACCTCTAGCAGCAATGGTGAGACACCCAGCTGCTCTTGAAGAATTCCTGTCCTCTATGTCATGGATTTCGATATTGAGGAATCTTCAACTTTTAGCTTCATAGGGCACAGATCAACCATCACTTCCATCCCGAGTCATGTCAGCTATCAGAAAGTGATTCATCAGACTTCCTTTATCTGGTCCATTGTTATGCCATGCTGCTTTCCTTTGAATCATCTCCAACGATCATACATCCTTTCTCATGATTAGTAGCCCTGCACAAATTCATCCAGATAAATATATCCATATGTACTTTTAGAACAAAAGTTACCTTAGTGATGATCTTTCACCACGACATCTTCCTGTGGGCATCGACATCCTTCATACAGATTGACACATCTTCTAATGATATGTTTTTGCCAAGGGTCTTCTTCTTTACCAGACTTCCGTCAGAGTCTACATATCTTCCTAGGAGATCTCCTAGTCACATCTTCTTGGCTTCTGGATGATAACTGCTTCTTGACATGGTTGCATTTTGATGATCTCTTCCTTTCTGCACATTCTCCATTCCCAGAAACTTACAACCTTTCTAGTTTCTCGTTCATATACAACCACCTCATATTTCATGAGGACATATTATGTTGATTTCATCTGTCCGTGCACTGAGAGATACTCCTCCAAAGATCATACTTCTAAATACAGAAGTTCATTACCTACAACCATATGACATGACTTCACAACATCCAATGTTAGCATATAAATATATACATACCTCATACCCTTTTTCCCTTGAGTCATCCTATAGCAATTTCTCAAGAATGAAGAGCTTCATTCTCTTGGCCTGTTCCATCAATATGTCATCACATCCCATATTTTTTTTTTCATGATGACCCTTGCTCTTGATGACTTCTTTCCTTTAGTAATGTTATTAGAGAGGTTTTCCCAGAGCTGATTCACTAGGAGCTCCTACCATGCTTTCATCAGGATGCTGCACTGCTTCCTATCATATAACCAATAGAAATCACTTAAAGGAGAAGATGATCTTAATCATAGTGGAGATCCCTCGCTTCTTCTTTCTTAGATTTCTTTGCATCAACTTCTTCTCTCATTTATGAAACATGGGCTTCTTCCCTATTTCTCATGTCCCTTTCAAATTTAGGGCAATCTTTTTTATAATGGCCAAGTTCATCACATACAAAGCATTGTGCTTTGTCCATACTATTCTGAGGACCAAACTTACTGAATCTTCCTTTCTTCCTTGACGCGGCTGCAAAGGCTTGATTCCCTTCACTTGATCCTGTAACAACTTTGGCTTTCAATCTTGTTTCCTCTATTTTACATAGAGACCCTAAAACGTGGAATGGCATGGCTTCTATCTTCCCGTATAATACTGAAGTGAAGTTTCCCCATTTTTCTCATAGAGCATTTAGCATCCTTGTAATCTTCTCCTAGTTTCTGTAGTTGATCAGAGAGATTGCTTCTCCTGCAGTACTCACAGAGAATAGCTCCACCAATTTCTTATATACTTCTTTTGATGATTTTAGATTTGGTACCCTCGAGATGATAGAGTCTTTTATGGATTCTTTAAGAATCCTTTGGGCTCTTATATCTCCCTTAATGAATTTGGTATGACTTCATTGTCCTTATCTTCTATGGAAAGTTTGAAACCCCAAACAGTTTGTTTCTTTCTTTGCAAAGGAGACATTTTAATAGATTCATATAAAGTCATAGATATACTTACTTGAGTAGATGTTTTTCTTCTTCTATCAACTTGATTACTTTGAAGATGGTTGGAGCTTCCTTTGAATGGTGATTGATGAGGATGTTCTGCTGCTTCCTTGAAAGATAAAAGATGATAGGTAACTTGCCTTGAGGCTTTTGATGGCAATACTTTGAGATAGCAATGATCTGCTGGCATATTTAAGATGGTTCTATAGTGGAAGACTGACCTTTCTTCTAATAAAATCCTAGCTTTGATGCCATTCATGAAATCTGATCCTTGAGTGTCTCTATGCCCTTTCTAGCACCTTAGCTCTGATACCATGTTGAGAATTTGGAGAGCTGTAGGTTAATACAAATTCTCTTCTTGATAATTACTCTTGACCTTACTTGTGATACTTATGTCTTCTTCTTCTTTTAGTTTAGTTAATCTTTCATCAAGTCAATTATCAAAATGCACGAGAGACAAAAGTTAGGATCCTAGAGCCAGGGCAAAACCTCTCCCTCTTGGAGAGGAAAACCCGCAAAAGAATTCTTCTTATAGATCTTCAAATGACCCAGACTTAGACCCTTAACTTATGAATGCTTCCAAGACCTTGTTGCTTCTTCTTTGACGATCTTCCATACTGATCTTTCTTTCTTTGCACGAGTTTATACTATCCTTTCTTTTATTAACTACGAGAGGGAAGGTAAATCCTAGATTTACCTTCCTCTCTTTTCTTGTCTGACAACAACCCTTAATTATCCACTTAAGATATTCACATTGCAAATCACTGTTCCATCTCATTTGTTACACAGAGAAATTCACCTTTCAAATCCGTATTGTGTTCATGACAGTTTGAATTTCATTGCACGTGTTAACATCTCAGATTATGCTTGCACTAAAAACCCTGCAATTGACTTTAGAAACTCTGCATTTCTTCATATGTATATTTCGCTCTCTATATTATATAATGATCGCACTGAATATTTTTGTCCGCGCTGTATGTTAGGTAATATCCGGACTGTATATCTGAAAAGAGCCGCATTTCTATTGCTGATATTTTTCCGAAAAATCTTCTCTAAATTGTTCCCACTTCTTCCTGGCATTTTAGTTTTCTGTTGAACAGATCCGCACTTCATTACATGTATTGACCACATTTCTTATTACAGAGATATGCACTGTATTATATATATATATCGTATTTCTTATCTGCTCTTCTACAGAGAAAATTCGCAATTTTCGATTTATCAAATGAACTGCAGGTCTTGGTATTTATAGTGGTATGTTCTTCTATTTTAGGCCGACCATTCACCTTGATGAAAGGCGACTTTAATTTCTATTCATAGGTCGACATTGAGAACTTTTATTCCAGCGTTGAGAGTGTAGCTTTGATCCTCGTTTATGAGCCATTTCTTCATGATATCATTGCAAGGTCTTGGAGCATAATTTCTAGACTTGACATAACACTTAATTATTCTTGTATGCTTAAAAGACTCAAACCTAGTAGACATCAAGAAGAAGTCTATCTAAAAATCTTGCTCATGAAACCCATGAAGCAAGTACACCAAAAATACATTTTGACATCTTCTTTACATATATACATAATTACATAGTCAACATTAAGACCGACCTAGTTACACTTTTCAACAGGTTGGATAGGAGCCTCGCAACATCTAGCTCTTTCAGAGGAAGTTTATTATTTCCATGCATGGATAAGGCAGTAGTCTAGTTCTACAATACTAGCTGATTGATTTATATGATGGTACCGGGGTATGAGACACTAGTTGATTGATGTCTCTTGGGAGAGTATGCATGAAGAGTACCATGGTGATTTAGTACTAGGTGGTGATGCTGATTTAATCTTGGTCCTTTCTTAGAGAACCTTTCAAATTGAATTACATCTTGACTATGACTATGAATACGTCACTAGCTAAGAGGGAGTGTTGAAAATGTAACTATGGTCGGTCTTCATGAAATGTTTATTTTCATTGTAACTTGAAAAATAAGTTATTTATTCCTTCTAGCATGTTTTTCACGGTAAAAATAAATTTTGTAAGCCATACTTTACATGGCATTGAAAGAAGAAAAATTATATTTTAAAGAAGGAAAATTATTATTATTATTTTGTAATTTATGAAGGCTCCACAAGTGCAAGTCGACTCTTCTAGACAGTCAAGTTGGCTAGCCCTCATTGGCATCCATTTTGATCCCCTTGAAGATTATATAAAGAGGCCACTTGCTCTCCTTGCTATGCACTTACCTCTCAAGCATATCTATTTGCCTTACTCAAGCGAATGTGTTTTAAGGAAAAATCTACAGTCTACTCAAGCAAGAAAGTCCTCTCTCTCTCTTGCTAAGGTCTAATTCATTGTGTGACACTTGTAGCGGTGATTCAAGAGCCTGATCTCAAGCTTTGTGGCATAGATTTGAATTTTGGTGGCTTGATCTAAAAGTATGTGGCATAGATCTGAGTTCTTTTGGCAGATTCGAGCTCTGTGGTGGAAAATCTGAGCTCTGTGACATAGATCCAATCTTTGTGGTGGCAGATCCGAGTTCTATGTTGGCAGATTCGAGGTCTGTGATATAGATCCGAGTTCTGTGGTCGCTGATGCAAGCTCTGTGGTGGCAGATCCAAATTGTTTCTCTCTTATCAGTCCGAGATCTATTATTGGTTGAAGTCCAAGCTCAAGGAAGGGTACATTCCAGCCTTATGAGAGGATCAACCTCTCCTTTGTGATCTTTGTTGGACATTCAATTGTGGAGACTTTGCACTTATGGAAGTCTTCTTGGGTCAATATAGTCCTTGTATTGATGTATTTTGAAGGATCTCTCTAAGAAGGATTTGGTTGGGTTTTCCCCTTATGGGGTTTTGCCCTGGGCTTGGACCTTGTTGTCGCTCAGATTGTATAGGCACGATGCGACGACGACTCAGGTCAGGGGTTGTCACTCTGATCCCCGATCTCTCCGTTCTAGCTGTCTCCCAGCAACAGGCTATGGGGGGTAGTCCCTATGGAAGATGGAAATGCAAGACTTGTTGGCAACCAACCAATCCAGGGGACACAATTGAATGGCCTACCCACTTGGTTGATTCTTAGCAATTTACGAGATTAGATTGAATTATTTATGAGACTAGTGCCTTATGGAGTTATCTACTTGCTTTACATCAATTAAGGACCAGTTGACTGGATGAAGAATCGTTGCCTAAATGCTTAGCTATCCTATATGTGTTGCAAATCCTACAATCTAGGTGTGGTGCAAGATCTTGGTTTATTTTACTGATATGTCTAGCTAAGTGTATTCCTTTATCCTTATCTATTTTGAGGCTAGTCTCAAATGTAAGTGGCAAAGAGAAGTCAAGGTGAAGCAAGCAAAGGCTTGGTTAACGATACCTCTCTTTGAAATCTAACATACATGGTGCCTCCGACGCTATAAACACTGTGGCTCTGACGACTGCAAGGTCACCGTTTTAACCACTAGTGAGGGTCTAGCGTTCGCAAGCAAGAGATGAAGGGTGTTCCTATCTTTCTATCAACCAAGCCTTTGCTTGGAGGTAAATTAATTAATGCAAGTCTAAGCCTAGAATGTAGTGCAAGATGATTTGAGTGTTCTTGAGTTAAGATTGTTTATGTTAAGAACTTAATTATGATTTATCTTATGGCAAAGAGTACTTAATTGATGAATGAAAAGACAATCTTATACACAAGAGAAAAGTGCTTGGTGTCAGTGACAATAAGATACAAGATATAACCAAGATATAATTTCCCAAGTATTAAACAACAAGATATATGCTCTTAAAATATAGATAACCAATATGCCCAAGGCAAAGATATCATCCACAAAAGATATTAACCATGAAACAGTAAAGAGAAATAGAGCACTTATCCAAAATTGTTTACTTATAGACAATTACAATAGTAAAAAGGATGCTAATGAAAATTCCTTGAGAGATAAACAATAGGATTATCAATGATCTTTAGGCAATTAGAAGCCTTCAAAGTTATGTCAACAAGATAACGTCAATATTGTAATTAGATTCTTTGATGTCAACAAGAGATGCTAATGACAATTATTCAAGAGACATACAATTAGATTTACAAGTCCTCAAGTTAAGAACACTTAGATCTTTAATGCCAATGTGTAAGAGAACAAGAGACATCACTATCCAATAAATTCTTAGATTTACCAACTTAAACATTCATTCAACAAGATTATTGAATTATGAGATTAATGTGTCAAGTGCTTATGTGCTTGTGTGAGTGAGCTTACTTAGTGCAAAAATTGAAACTTTGAAGCTTATACAACTCACAAGAGACAACAATGTGTTAGTGTCTTCAAACAATAAAAACAATGTAGCAACTAGCCCAACAATAAATTCACTTCAATGCTAGTTATCCTTTCCACAATACGCAATTATTATCAATAGGGCATAAACAAATGAAAGCCTTGTATTATTTGTGTTCCAATCACATTCAATGAGCAACTATTAGACTTCTATGATAGCAGCAAGTGAATTCGATTTAGAGCTCTTTGGGATACAACAAATACAATGTTTATGAGTGCAAAATGCAAGTGAGATAGCCCAAGTGTTAGATTATTTCGCCAATACAAACTTCTTGAATGGATGGGTTCCTTTTAGATGCTAATGCCACTGTTTTATATCAGAATTTATTATTTATGATGGTCATCCAATTTTCATGAAATCAAGCCCAAAAATAAATGCCCAGTTTATGCAATGCCTTGTTAATTTGTTTAGATGACTTATTAACGAAATTTAGGCCATTTTAATGAGTTTTGTACCACTGTTATCAAATGATAAGATAGCTGTAAGTAAACAGTGAGGAGACATAGGGTTTGAGTGAGTAATCCAATAGGCCTTTAGGCATAGTAGAGGACTAGAGAACTTGCCCAAGATTTCTTCAATAGCTAGGCCACTTGCAACCACAGAATTTTACCAAATTCTCTGCAAAACACCAAGGGTTAGCTTTAGAAATCAAATGATACTCAAATCAGAGATTAGAGGGGGGAAGAAGAGGCCGAGATAAGGCAACGCTAGGCCTAATAAGGCTAACAGCTAGGGTAATGGGGCTGCCAAGGGCTAGAGAAAAGCCCTAAGGCTTGTGATTAGGCTAGAAAGAGACCCTAAGGGTCCGCGGTCAAGGTAGAAAGGCCTAATAGGCCTGTCGTCTAAGGGAGAGGAGGTTGATGAGGCAAGGGAGAGGCCTTCTAGGCTTGCGTCAGCAAGAGAAGAGGCAGCGGTAGAGGGAGATGAGGCCGTGGGATCCACGACAAGGGTGAGGGAGGCAGATGGAGGGTAGCAGAAGAGAAATAAGGGGCAACGAGGGAGAGAGGAGGCCGAGAAAGGGAATAAAAGGCCACGAGAGAGGGGCTAGAGGGATGCGACCTAGGGAAGGAGGTCACTAAGGCCTGCACCCAAGCCTAAAAGGCCTGATGGCTAGCCTAAAGAGGGTTGCAGCTAGGTTTAGGACTCGGCAGGCAACGCTAGGTCTAGGAGGCCCTAAAAAATTTCAAACCCCTACAAAAATTTGAATTTCACTTCAGATCTTCAAAATCGCCCAAAACCGCTGCAAAATTCTTTGATGCTAGCCCTGCAAATAAAATGGAGACTAGATCTTACTCTTGAGGGCCTAGATCTAGCTCAAAACCCCAACAATTCTTCTTGAATAGCTTGAATCTCTCTTGCACAAATGGAAATAAAGTTTCCCAAAACCCCAATATATACCAAAAAATAAAATAAAACCCCAAAAACCCCAATAGTTGCAAACAAGGGTTAGATTATAATTTACAAAACTAAATTATTCTACAAAATTTTTATACAAAATTATTTACAAGTATTTACAAATATACAAATCTTGTAAGAATAATTTTTTGAGATAATTTAAAAAAAAAAAAAAATTGGCAATGGCTCGATGTATTTCAAAAGTTCGAGTATTAACAAAAGCCTTTAGCGAAGTAAGAAAATCATATAAAAATTCCTGAAGCCCAAAAAAGTTCCGCTCTTCTCCAAAGTTTGTGAACTTGGAGCCCAAGGGCCAGTGTACCTACAAATCTCTATATGTTTTCTCAATAAAATTTGTTAAACATATGGTGAATCAGATCACCTAAGATAGTCCCAAAATCCACCAATAGAATGTTCTTATCACCGACAAATGAAATACCAAGCTTATATAAATATTCAACACAATATAGGAAAACATATAACCGGCTCGTACCACAGATCAATAGACAAAGAACACCATGAATTGAACCCAAAAGTATTTTTATTCTAATATTCAAACATTCCCAGCATATCAATACCTATTACCAACGTTTACAAAATTTACACTGACCAAAGATCATTCTGTCTTGAGAAGCAAATGGCTTCTAATTCATAGAGAAATCCTCCAGGTGGAAAATAACGGCTAGTTGGGTTGATCCTCGTCAAAATAATCTCGACTGTTGATAAATATTTGATCATCTTGTAATCTCTGCCGTTGAAAATTTTTATTTTGAGGAATTTCGAATCTCTCATAAAAACCATTTTTTGTTAATCCAGAATTTGATTTTTTGGATTAATTTCATCAAAATTTTGACTTTGACTTAACCACCAAGGTCCAAGGGCTTAATTTTTCTTAAAAAATCCATTTTTGCCTTGGTGGGGGACCTCCAAAAATTAACTTATTTTTGAATCACAAATTTTTCCACTTGGAGAAATTAATTTCTCTATAATTAATTTCTTGACTCTAAATTAATTAATTTTCTGGCTTAGGATTTAGTTTTATTTTTGCCAGAAAAATTAATTAATTGACGTGAGGGGATTAATTATTTTTTCCACCCTCAAATATTTTAGCCATGGTGTCTGATTGCGAGGGACAATGCACTAAAACATTTTTTTACATCAGATAATAACAAATTCAACCCTCAAAGGGGGAATACTCATTCGTTATAGACCCTCAAATAATTACCCAATTTTGCGACACAATATGATCTAGTAGACCAAGTGACTTGTAATAAAATAATTTAGCCAAATAGCTTAAATTATTCCCAAACCACTTTTGTAGAGTCTCGATATAACAGTAGGACTCACCTAAGACCTTGTCAATGAATTCCACCCTAGCTTTGGGGTTTAAGTTGGAGGAAAAACTCTGCTGATTAACTGTGTTTAAAAACACATGTAATGCGGTGAGGTTAAAAAACCTCCTAGGATGAAATTCCTAACCAAATCAGAGGCTTACCTAGGTTGTTACATAATTAAATGACTGTACTAGCATCATTTACATTACAATTTGCAGAATTTGGGTTTACAATGATGCATCAAAATGCTGGTTGACGACTCCGAACTTTGAAATTTTTTTGTACAACTGATTCCTTGGACTTGTGACAAAATGTGTGCAACAGACCTAATTTATGGTGTCTCTTATTGTGCATTGTGATCTCTGCTTTCTCCTTACTTCTGTTGGTTAATTTCTCAAGTATAATTATTTGTTGATGGAAGAATAAATTTAAAAGAAGCACTGCTAACCTCACAAATAATTATCCGAAGTTTAGAAAATATTTCTTGTACCACACTGTACTTGGTTTTCTAACAAAGAAAAGTCATGAATTTGTAAAGTTTGTGATGAAAAATGTCATGACTTAGTAAAGTTTGTGATGTAAAATGCGCAAGCAACATAAGGTAGGCTCATTGAGACTGTGTGGATGGATACCCTCCATGATGCCAATTTTGGCAACATTTTATTAGTTGACTTGAGATTTTTCTTAGAATCAAGTTTTGACAATATTCTAGGATTGAAATTCAATGTGTTTTTGTTGGATTCAAAACCATAGTTAATGTTTTGTTTATTTTAAGGAATAGCATTGTATTGCTTTTGGGGAGCATGCAATGAGGGCTTGGTAGAGGACAGGAATGCAGAAAACCATTACCTGTGTAATAGTGGGTCCTCACCTTTTTGCTAATCTGTCTGCTGGAATTGTAATTTAAGTATTAGGAAGACTTATTTCTGTCAAATAGATTACAAGATTATACCATCTTGCATGTAGATTATGATATTGTTTAGTATTTGTATTATGGTATTAGGTTGTTATATAACACGATGTACTTGCTTTGCCAATCATGGTTTTTCTCAAATTGGTTTCACTAGTCCACTATAGTGTCAAGACTCAAGATGTTAGGGTGGAAATCCTGTTGAAAAAAAACTAGTGAGTTTCATGCCAATTTTTAAAAATTCTAGGATTGAAAGTGAACTTCATTTTGATGATTGTTTGCAGATGTTGGTCCAACTATGGATGCGGCATTCAATACTCAGTGTCTTGTTTTAGCAGTTGGTCTGTGGAGGTTAGTTTGGCCGAGGAAAGTAATATCTCTTCTTAGAATGCACATTGGCCTTCTTGGTTGATTTTATGCCTAGTATGTTTGGAAAATATTAGTGTTTGTTGATAGTTGATTTGGTCTAGAGATTGAAATTTTTAATAGTTTTGAGGTAATTGAATCAATTTGGGTTCATTGCAAGCACACATTTCTTTGACTTCTATTTTTTCATCATGTTTACTTTTTTGATTTATGTATTTCATTTTGATTTACAGCATACACTTCCTTTTGTGTGTTTATGATAAGTTTTGAATTATGTTGTTTGGATTTGTATTGGCAACATTTTTTATGGGTTAATGTCAGCATTTGATATTAATGCAAATTGTTCTTGTTGTTATTGCATGTACCATGCGTATATGACGATCCTTAAGAAAATTGTTAATTTTTAGGGTAGATTGTTCTCTGCTGTAGATAATTGCAATTTTAAACTTTTAAAAATTTTCATATAACATTCACCCCATAACACCATTTCATCATTAGAAAGTATGTAGAGAGAACAATGACATCAATAATGAAACATAACAGTAGAAGAAAAACATGCACAATAGGGACACAAGGATTTAGGTTAGAGACCAAGGAAAAACACCACAAGAGGGAAAACCCAACCAGATTCTTCTTCTATTAAATAGTCATCAAATGTTCAACTGAGATACAAATTACCTAAGAAACCGGATTCGTTGGTCTGGGCCATCGTGTTCTGAATCCAGCGAATCGAACACGATTTTGCCGATTCGTGTCCAGTGGATCGTGTCCATACAGGACACGTCGTGTCCCGATCGTGCCCTATACGAACACGATTGTGTCCCGATCGTGCCCTATACGAACACGATTGTGTCCCGATCCGGCGGACACGACCGGCAGAGAAAAGCCCTCCACAACTTTTAAAAAGGTGTAATAACCCGGATGGGATATTTTAACTAAAAATGCAGGAAAATACTGAACTCCACATTATGCCATAAAATCAACATTTACTCAACAGAAGATTGCCATGTAAAAGTAAACACATAAAATACTGCAAACCAATACCACATAGAATAGGAAGAATCTCAAATTTTATTATAAATAATAATGAGGGTTACATATAGATTTGACCCAAAAAGCGCTGAGATGGAAAACAGGTCACCAAGATAATCTGCTGCACTGCTACACTACGATGACCTCCAAAACTGTACTGTTGCACTCTCCCTCCGGCCACAGCTACCACTGAATCCATTGAAGCACCTATTGAAGATTTGAATGATCCTCACTCTAATATCTCTGAAGCTCTGCCAAACTTCTGAATGAAGTTTCCTCAAAGAGAGTTGGGTTTCCATCCGACACTCACAAATCACCCGAGGGTTTCCGTCCTGGGGCTACGGCTGAAGTAGAGAACCACATCTCAAACCTCTCATACAAGAAAATGATATGATCCAAAGATATCCCTCAATGGCCTCCCCCATTTCTTTTATAGATCTCTTGGAGCCTTCTAGAGCATTATTTTATTATTCTTTTATTCATGGTGCACTTTTCCCTCTTATTAAAATATTCCTTTTTAATGCAGAAAAGAGTAAATCGGCTACCATGTCTCCTATGGTCACTGAAACTCATGCCCAACCGTCCCATCATGTAGGTATCCTTCTCCCGGTTCCAATGAGCTATTACACTAAGGTGTTCCATAATGTATTCCACCTAGAATGCCACCTTGAGCGTAATCAGTTGAGTTAAGCCCACAAATAACTCAAATTTCCGAAAGTTGTCAGAATGTACCGGAACGAAAGCCAAACTGCTCGGATGATGGAATATATCAAGCGAATGCTACCGGTCATCATGGAAACTCCTCCAAAAATGTAATATCCCAAAAGGAAAATAGACAGTAATACAAAGCGTACAACAAGATATAAAATGCCAGAAACAGATCATGAAGCAGATACACATGAAATAGAGGGAATGCTAAGCCATTTTATTATACTGAGGAATAGAAATGAGTACAAGAGGTGATCAGAATGATGGCACCTCGACTTGCACCAGGCAAGTGTAGGAATACTCTCAGAATATCAATGGAAATGGCTGCTCTCTGCTCTGCGTCCAAGCTGCTGGAATATTGTCGTGCTGCTGCTTCTGCTGGAACAAAATGAGTATTTGGGGCTTCTCCTCTGCTCGGAAAAATCTGATACTGTGGAATCGGCCTCTACTCACAATACCCAGAAAATCCCAGAGAGCGTTTCTGAAATGGTCGACCCCCGAAAATGCCTCCCTTGAGGATCTACGCTATCCTCCCAAGGGCCACGCTGGTGCTGAATGCAATCCTCCAAAATATGGCCTCCCACTCTGCCAAATGCCTCCAATAGGCAAGGGTTGGCCCCTTGCTCAATCCTCTGGCCTGAATCCTCCAAAATGATGCCAATCCGGAGCTCCCCCAAGATGGACTGCGTCCTCCCTCTCAAGACTGCGCAGTCTCTGAATGCTCTGCTCCTCCACGAATGCAAACCTCGATCCTCTTGCAAAATGCTGATGGAAATACCTCACCCGAGCAAGCACTCGAAGTCTCCCGGGGCTGAGGGTGGGATCTCCGAACGGAGAAACCCGATGTACTGAATAGTACTGCAGACAAGCTAAACAGCCAGCGTGCTCCAAGTCGAAATGACTAACTCAATATGCATAAACATGAATAACCAAATGAAGGGGCTCTCATCCCTTTTATAATTCTGGGCCACTCTCTCCCTAGGCCCCACCATCTCCACGTGCTCCTTGGCCCCACACTGTCCCTCTCATCTGCGTGAGGTAGGCCCCACGCTGCCCACGTGGTCTGTGTCCCTCTCTTGTGCTGTCCACTTGGCCACTAGGCCCCACTCCCTTAATTTCGATGTGGACTTAGGAAAGTGTTTTATCCTAAGTGAGTTAATTAATATTTTACTCACTTTATTCATGCTCCGACTATAATAAGGCAAAATTGGTCAAAATTAATATTTCCAATTAGCTATCACTAATTGGGAATATTACAGTCTCCCCCGGCAAAATGTTGCTTGACCCTAAGCAACTGTAGTGATGGATGCTACAAGATCTTCTCACTCTTCCAAGTGGCATCCTCATCTGGCAAATTCTTCCACCTCACTAAGAATTCCCAGACTATCCTGTTCTGCAACTGCCTCTCCCTGGTATCAATAATGGCCTCCGGCTGTAGCACCAAATGCCCCTCATCATTCGTAGGCGGAAGCTCCCCTTTCACTATCACCTGCTGTCCCAATGCCTTCTTCAGGCACGATACGTGAAAGATGTTATGAATCTTGCTGCCTTGGGGCAGCTCCAACTCATAAGCAACCTGCCCAACCCTGCGTATCACCCTGTAAGGCCCATAAAAACGGGGCTTGAGCTTCTCAGCTCCCTTCTGCTTTAGAGTTGACTGTCGGTATGGCTGCAAACGTAGGTAGACCAAGCCCCTTACCTCAAACTGTCTCTCCACCCGACCTCTGTCGGCATACAGCTTCTGCTGGTTCTGTGCTGTAGCCATGTTATCCTTGAGAGCTCGGAGGATGTCCTAACTCTCTTGGATCCAATCCTTGGATCTCAGAGCCTTGCTGGCACCAAAATTCACATCAACAAAAGATAAAGCATGATAACCATATAATGCATAGAACGGAGACATATCGATAGACATGTGATGTGTGTTGTTGTAGCAGTACTCTCCTAGGTGCAGCCACTTCAGCCATGCTCTCTGCTGCCCACTGACATAGTTACGCAAGTAGCCCTCCAGCCACTTGTTAACTATTTCTGTCTGCCCATTTGTTTGTGGGTGGTAGCTGGTGCTCGGTGTGAACTCTGTCCCCACCAGCCGAAAAATCTCCTGCCAAAATCGGCCCATGAAGCAGCTATCCCTGTCACTGACAATGGTCTTGGGAAGACCATGTAACCTGAAGATGTCCCTGAAGAACAGCTTCGCCACCTGTGCTGCTGTATAATGTGCGAATATGGCGAAAAAATGTGCATATTTCGTCAGTCGATCAACGACGACGAATATACAGTCCTTGCCCTGCACCACGGGCAACCCTGTGATGAAGTCCATCGAAATACTCTCCCATTTCCCCTCTGGAATGGGAAGAGGCTGCAACAAACCTACTGGATGGTTCATCTCCCCCTTGTTGCACTGACAAACCTCGCACTCCCTGACATGCTTGAGTACGTCCTCCTTGAGGCCCTTCCATGCGAACCTCTCCCTGATGGCCCTGTAGGTTTTGGTAAACCCTTGGTGGCCAGACAATGGTGAATTGTGAGAAGCTTGCAATATATTCTTCTTGAGCTGAGAGCGCTCAGTCAAGAAGATCCTGTCCTTGTAGTAGATGATCTCATCCATCACCTTGTATCTATCATCTGTCACCTGTCTATCCGGAACCTCACAAGCAAACCTATCCTTGGAGTACTCCACCAATAGTCGAGCCCTCCAACTCGCGTCCAAACTCATAAGAGACAACGTGGCCGGTCTGCGTGAAAGTGCATTAGCCACCACGTTGTTCTTCCCTTTGACATACTCGATGTCAAAGTCGTAGGCCTGGATCTTGCTGGCCCACTTCTGCTGCCTCTCCTATAGCTGCTTTTGCTCTAAGAAGAACCTGAGGCTATTGTGGTCAGTCCTCACCCTGAACTTGTTACCTACCAGGTACTGCCAGAATTTGGCCAATGCATGCATGATGGCCAGCATCTCCTTGTCGTATATGGCATACAACTACTCATGTGGAAGGGGCTTCCGGCTCTCAAAAGCTATAGGGTGGCCTCCCTGCATCAACACTGCGCCGATCCCCTCTCCTGATGCATCACACTCCAGAACGAATGGCTGCATGAAGTCTGGCAATGCAAGCACTGGACAACTGTTCATCACCTCCTTGAGCCTATCAAAGGCCCGCTGCGCTTTATCTGTCCAACTGAATGCCCCCTTCTTCGCCAGATCTGTAAGGGGTGCAGCAAGCTAAGAGAAACTCTTGACGAACTTCCTGTAGTAGGTGCAGATACCCACAAACCCCCGAAGTTCCGTCACGTTTCTCGGCTCTGGCCAATCCCTGATGGCCCTGATCTTCTCCTCGTGGACCCTTACTCTGCCCACCCTATAATGTGTCCCAAGTATAGCATCTCTGTCAACCCAAACTCGCACTTGGAGAGCTTAGCATAAAACTGCTGCTCCTCCAAAATACGCAACACTGCCTTTGTGCTGGAGATGCTCCTCCCATGTCCTGATATATATCAATATATCATCAAAGAAGACCAACACAAATTTCCTTAGGTGACTGCGGAAGATGTGGTTCATACACGACTGGAAGGTGGCCGGTGCGTTGGTTAGCCCGAAGGGCATCACCAAGAACTCAAAATGGCGATAATGGCACTTGAAAGCGGTCTTGGGAATGTCTTGTTCCCTCAAGCGAATCTAGTGGTACCCGGATCTCAAATCAATCTTTGAGAAGAACTGTGCCCCTCTCAACTCATCCATCAACTCATCAATCCGTGGTATAGGGTACCTGTTCTTCATGGTCTTTTTGTTCAGGGCCCTGTAATCAATGCACATCCTCAATGTGCCGTCCTTCTTCTTCACCAACACTATCGAAGAAGCGAAAGGACTGGTGCTAGGCCAAATGTGTCTAAGAGCTAACAACTCGCAGATAGCCCACTCAATCTCGTCCCGATAGGCCTTGGGGTGCCTATAGGGTGTGGTAATGACGGCCTGAATGCCCTGCTCTAGCTCAATCGTATGCTCAAATCCCTGATCCGGTGGTTGACCTAGCGACATCTCCCCAAACACCGTGGCATACCTGTCAAGGATGGTCTGTATCTCTGGATGAACTGTCTGCTCGGTAGTCCCTGCCTCTGATGCACGCAGCTCTACTGCCCACTCTATGTCTCCCTTTCGGAAGTCTGCCTCCATCTGGTGAGCTGAAACGGTCTGGGGTGGGTAAGTGTGCATGCCTCGTATCTTTTCATGCTTCTCGGTCTTCTTATCATCCCACTCCATCTCCAAGGCCTCCCAATCTGTGGTGACCTTCCCTAGAGTGATCAGCCACTGTACACCCAATACCACATTGGTATCCGGTATGTTAACCACGAAAAAGTGGTCAATCACTGTGTAGGTGCCCATCGTCACTGCCAGCTTTGGAACATATCGGGCACACTGCAGAGTCTGATCTCCTGGGACCAACACTGAAAACCCATCGAAGCTCTCTGTTTGTATGCCTCTCTGCTCTACCATCTGTGCATCGATGAAGTTGTGGGTTGTTCCACTGTCCACCAGTACTGACACTCGCTGCCCCCATACTGTCCCTCGGAAGCGCAACGTCAGATACTTGGGAACTCCTCGCAATGCTGCAAGGGTCCCTCCGGTAGGTGCAAAGGCTGCACCTCCTGCTCCTGGGGGTGGAGGTGGCAAATGATCCTGCACTGCATGGCTGCCTCCTGCTTCCACGTCCTCATACTCATCCTCTTCCCCGCTGCTCTCGGAGAAGACCTCGATAAAATGTGCTTTGCCAACAGTACATGTGTGTCTTGGTGCCCACGGCTCCTGACAGGTGAAACACAACCTCTTCTTCTTCAACTCCCTCCTGGCATCATAATCCAACTATCCTCTACCCTGATTCCCCTTTGGAGGTGGAATCCTCACATCCTTCCCCTTAGGCTGGAAAGCCTGTCTCTAGGGGTAAGGCGTCCTGGTCCTGGGTAAGGCATCGTGCAAGTCTCGAGTCCTGCCAATTGCGTCATGGAGTGTGGTTGGTCTAGTGGATCTGACCAATCCCCGAAGTGGCTCTGCTAGCCCCTCAATGAACATGTAAATCATCCGTGCCGCGGATAGATCTGGCACCATCACCGAAAGTCTCAGGAAATCTGAGATATATGTATCCGGACTCCCGGTTTGTTTGAGCCTCGTCAGCTCAACAAAGTGCTCCTCCGGATCCCTCCGATCAAACCTCTCTATCAATCTCTGGGTGAACTCGACATATGTAGTCATTGTCGAATGCCCGAGTGTAATCATCCCGTGGAACCACCAGTCCTAGGCCTCGCCATCCAGATGCAGCGCTGCCACCTTGATGGCCTCCGTCTCTGCCATCTGGTTGAGCTGGAAGTATATGTCCAGCTTCTCCACCCAAGCCTTTGCCGAACTGTTTGTTGAACCATCAAACATAGGCAAATGGAACCTGCTCATCGTACGCTGAGTGTCTCCCTCGTGATAATGCCGGTGTCCCCTGTGATGGTCGCAGGGTCTGCTGTCTTGCTGGAGCTGGACAAAATCTCGAAATGAAAGGGCATCCCTGAACTCCTGCCCATATGCCTGATACTCAGCAAAGTAATCACCCATGTGGCCAGGCTCCGGCTCCTGCTGTGCTCCTGCCCCTGTGTCCGCAGCCAGAAAAGTGGGCATAGTGGAATGTGTGGGTGCATGTGATGCCATGTGCTGAGTGGCATCGTGCTCCTGCAAATGGTGGGATGTGCCTGATCCCTCACCAATCTGGAAACCCCTTGGGCTTTCACGCTGTCTAGCCTCTATAGCAGTGAATCTCTGCCCCATCACCTCAATCTGTCTCGATAGATCCTGTACTGACTTGAGGAGCATTTCCCCAAACTTCTTTGCATCACTATCATCTGCCATTGGTTCCTCCTGTTTTGCATCCACCACTGGAACGTAGTCACCCTCTCCATAGGTAATTTGCAACCTACGCTCTCTGTCACGGTACTTTCTACCTCTGTAGAAAATATATGGCTTCTCTTCCGGTGTCATAGACAACTCGTTCCACACGCTGAGCCAGGTCTATGAGCTCTGATATTACTGTAGTATCCCGAAAGGGGAATAGATAGTAATACAAAGCATACAACAAGATATAAAATGCTAGAAATAGATCATGAAGCAGATACACATGAAATAGAGAGAATGCTAAGCCATTTTATTATACTGAGGAATAGAAATGAGTACAAGAGGTGATCAAAATGATGGCACCTCGACTTGCACTAGGCAAGTGTAGGAATACTCTTAGAATATCAATGGAAATGGCTGCTCTTTGCTCTGCGTCCAAGCTGCTGGAATACTGTCGTGCTGCTGCTTCTGCTGGAACAAAATGAGTATTTGGGGCTACTCCCCTGCTCGGAAAAATCTGATACTATGGAATCAGCCTCTACTCACAATACCCAGAAAAGCCCAGAGAGCGTTTCTGAAATGGTCGACCCCCGAAAATGCCTCCCTTGAGGATCTACGCTATCCTCCCAAGGGCCACGCTGATGCTGAATGCAATCCTCCAAAATATGGCCTCTCACTCTGCCAAGTGCCTCCAATAGGCAAGGGCTAGCCCCTTGCTCAATCCTCTGGCCTGAATCCTCCAAAATGATGCCAATCCGGAGCTCCCCCAAGATGGATTGCGTCCTCCCTCTCAAGACCGCGCAGTCTCTGAATGCTCTGCTCCTCCACGAAAGCAAACCTCGATCCTCCTGCAAAATGCTGATGGAAATACCTCACCCGAGCAAGCACTCGAAGTCTCCCGGGGCTGAAGGTGGGATCTCCGAACAGAGACACCCGATGTACTGAATAGTACTGCAGACAAGCTAAACAGCTAGCGTGCTCTAAGTCGAAATGACTAGCTCAATATGCATAAACATGAATGACCAAATGAGGGGGCTCTCCTCCCTTTTATAACGCTGGGCCTCTCTCTCCCTAGGCCCCACCATCTCCACGTGCTCCTTGGCCCCACGCTGTCCCTCTCATCTGCGTGAGGTAGGCCCCGTGCTGCCCACGTGGTCTGCGTCCCTCTCCTGCGCTGTCCACTTGGCCACTAGGCTCCACTCCCTTAATTTCGATGTGGACTTAGGAAAGTGTTTTATCCTAAGTGAGTTAATTAATATTTTACTCACTTTATTCATGCTCCGACTATAATAAGGCAAAATTGGTCAAAATTAATATTTCCAATTAGCTATCGCTAATTTTGAATATTACAAAAAAGCCCCTGAGCCCACTGATAGCACCAATCTATACTTGTGACCTGCTTGCTCCTAACTCTGGAAGTCCAACTTAACCCTGTCGTAGGTGACACCAAAAAAGGGAATATTACAAAAGGCCGTTTGGCCTCTCATTTTTCACTTTGTGCATGCATGTCTTTGTATATGGCTTCTCATTTCTCACTTTGTGCATGCTTGAGGCAGCTCTACTTGGCCATAAATAGGGAACAAAAATGCTCTAGATGCATTAACAAATCTACAAAAAAAAAAATTCAAACTTGCATCAGTGAAATGTGTGAACTAAAAACAAAGGCACAACCTATACGACACCTCACTCACACATGGGGTGTGTCACTTTGAGAATCTGCACCTGCAAAAGTACATTCAGTTGTCTCTATTTTCAATGAGAAAAATAGACCCTCTGAATAGAGTACTATTAGTCTTTTAAACATAGACAGAGGTTGGAGTTACTAGAATACCAATTGCACGTCATTAAGCAGAAGAAAAGTCTTCACTGTATTCGGGACACGTGGCCCCATGTGTATCAATGTATCATGTATCTTAAATCTTTGTAAAACTTACATCTAGATGAAGATCTATGTTTGAAACAATGAATTTGTATGAATTTGTGTAAGAAATATCTAATTTTTAATATATATATTTATAATAAAATAATATATAATGTGTCCGGATGTGTCCTGGTCTGGGGGTCACCGTGTCCTGAATCCGACACTCGAATCCGCGTGTCCATCGTGTCCCGTGTCCCTTTGTCAGGTGACTTAGCAAATTACAATATCATGAGACTTGAGTATTCCAACATCAATCATACTAGGCCACCTACGGTCAATCCAACAACAAATAAGAATATTAGAGAGGGATGCACAAACCTCCATATATTACTATTATAGGAGCACAGTTACAACTGTCATAGGGCACTGTCATTGTCATACCATATCGAGTGTCACTGTCATACTAGGTCACTGCCATATCAAGGGTTACTGTTATACATCCAAGGTCACCGCCACTTAGATTTCTGTCACATATAAAAAACAGTCACTATGAAGATCACTGTCACATATGAAGATCACTGTCATGAAGATCAAGTTCACATATCAAAGGCACTGTCACATTGATCATTGCCACAATCAGTCATCAGCAAGGTCACTTGTTATATAACCAAATCACTGTCATAATACATATACATATAAATCATTGTTCTACATTAAGGTTACTGTCATATTGAAGTCACTGCCATATCAAACAAGTTCACTGCCATGCATATCACTGTTATGAACTTCAGATGTGATTTCCATAATTACTGCTATGACTTACTGTCACACGTATCACTGCTATGAATATAATTGTCATTGGTTACCGTCACTCATCACAAAAGTCACTACCATCCAATACTCACACCAAAGTCACAAGAACACTGTCATTTATATTACAGACATAGAGACCTTCCATACATCATTGTTTGCCATACATTATAGATAGAGATCACTACCGAATTAGGGCACATAGAACTGCCCACATTAGGCCGCACAAATTTCTTGAAGGACCTCTTTATAGGTGACATAAAATCCCCATCAAGATACACCATAAAATCTTCACAATAGACTGCCTATAATAAAGAAAAGACTGCTCAAACTTACAGAGATAGTGCACATGAGTCTACAGAGAAGAACCACTTTTAACTCACTGAAATAGGCTGCATTAGAACAATTATAAAACACAGAGATCCTACTGCATATGAACAGAGGCTAGTTGCATTATGCCGCATAGATTTATTGCATTAGGCCGCAGTGATTTATTGCATTAGGCCACAGTGTTTCATGGAAGAGAGCCGTAGAGATTAGGTTATATTAGGCCGCATAATCAGAGAGAGGATAGACCACAAAACAATAGAGAATAGGTCATAGAAGATCATTGAACTAGGCTGCAGGAGATGCCTCAGATGTGCCACAAAGAGAAGCCATAAAGAAGTCTGAATATTATGTCTAATGGAGGAAGATTGGCAGGTATTTATAGTTGTTCCAATGTGCGAAAGGACACATCCCTTAGGGAGCAACCGACTTGATTTTGAGGCCGACTTATGGAGAGAAATCTTAAATTCAAATTCGATCAATTTTAATATTATATATATATATATATATATATATATATATTTCTTTAATAATTGATTACCCAAACTTGTATCACAATAAATAATAAGAAGAGCGCCCCAAATTATATTTTTCTTTTAATCAATATAAATTCTCTTTGGGGCAAGATGGACTTTCCTTTGGGTCTTTAGGTTCCTATGGGGCAACATGTTTTTGTGGTGTCTTATGGTCACCCATGCTTAGTATTAGGCCATAAAATCAACAAGAAAGTAAAATAATTTTTCATGTAATTTTAATCTGAATGCAACTGATCTATCATGATAATATCATATGATGTTAGTTCTAATGCGGGAAAGCAATATGCAATGCATCCTACCCTAACACGCATATTATCTCAAACAAATATTAAGTGTAATCATAAAGTCATTGCAACCAACATATCATCAGATGCATATAAATATGCTTGCCTATATGATTACTCATGGGGCAAATCCTAAAGCTAACGTGGATACAATCACATGGAAGATGATGTAGGTGAATAGCGGGAAAATATGATACCCATTCAATGTAAAAAAGAGTCCTAGAAGAAAAATAAGTCAATCTAGAAGTGCAGAGCTTCTCTTCTAGGCACAAGATAGAAAAATAAATGATCATACTCAAAAACTCCCTATCACGACCATTTTTCATAGTGTTATGCTTCGTGGATGCCACAACGTTATGATGGGGAGGAAAAGGGGGCTCATAACATAGAATGGGACAACAGATTGGTTGCTGAACAGAGTGATTGTATTCACAACCCCGAGGGTACGAGGGGGAAGGAGGGATGCATCTAGTGAGTGGTTCTTCCTCAGCATCATACCTAGGAGGGGAAAAGGGATGGTCAGTGGTGGTGATAATGTGAGAGTCGGAAAGGCAAGAACTCATGGATACTGTAGCTATGTAATTGGGATCATGGAGAAGAAAGGGGAAAGTAGGGCCTTCGTCGTGGTCATCATCAGAGTCATAAATAAAGCCTGCTCTTTCCAACAAACCTTCTGCATGCATGAGAAAACAATGACCCCCCCATCAATGATGAGGGTAGACATGTCATCATGAGTAATGTCCGAGAGAAAAGGATAATCAATTTCAACCTCATTTTCCGTGTCAATATCATAAATAGGGCTAGTGCCGAAATGATAGTTGACATCCCATTTTCCCTTTTTAATGCATATGAAGCCAGAAATATCATTTTTCAAGGGAGCTACAATATTCCTATCTTTAAGAGCCCTTCCTTGAATGAGAGACCCTTCTTCATTATGTTCATTCTTGTGGTCTTTTAAGGGGCCTTCATTCATATCAATTCCCAAATCAAGACCTTCCAGAACTTTTTCACTTGCTTGGTTATCTTGCTTGCTAGACAAGTGAGACTCTTGCACTGGGGCTCTGTCATATGTAATGAGAGGAGGATTCTCCCTAGGAATTAGAGGGGCACCTATATCCTGACCCTTGAAGGCATAATTCTCATTGAATTTTTCACCAAGATCCCTTTCAAGATTACTTGTCCCATTACTTGGCTCATGTTGATGATGCACAAAGGGTTATTCTTATCTTTCTAACAAGGGAGTTTCCTTTGGGTCATGAAGAGTACATTCTTCACTTGGGATGCCACCCCATCTTCTTAAAAAGATATCTTCAAAACTATCATAAATAGTGACACTTTTAGGAGGGAGGATAACATACCAATCATTAACTTGACATTCAAGTGATAAAACAAATAACCTCATGATTGTGTCATCATTCTCAATTCTTAATGGGGCCAGTACCCAAAAGAAGTTATCAATGTGGACATGGACATCTTGATCGGGACTCTCTTTGAACCTAGGCATCCAACCCCTAATCCATCCCTTTATTTTTGGAAGCTCTGGAACTTCTTTAGGATCAAGGTGATCATAGGGAGATTGAGGGATACCATGCTTTTGATAGAAGTCCATTTTTCATATTTTTGCATACCAACAAATGTAGAGTCGCCAAGGTGAATTTTAATGCTTGATAGATGCTTGCTTCACCCTACAAGCATTAACTTTGAAGTTCAATGAAGAACTAGGGCTTCGTTCTTCCAATGGAGTCGCCAAGAATAATATGTCGATGTTGTCATATGGGGAACAAGACACACATCTTGTGTCCCCAACAATGTCGCGAAAATGTTACGACTCAAATTAGCAAGGGTCGTAGGAGGGGGTCCTATAGAGCAACTACAAGGTGAAGGGGCAACAATGGAGTGATAACCCAATGTCACCTAAGCTAAGGCTCCTTGCTCTTTACGGACTTTCACCGATGGGAGGAGACCCAATATAAGGGGAATCACTAGATGAATGAAACAATGATAGGATAAGGAATGATTCTTAAAGCCTATTCTCAAGAGAGGCTTGTTACCCACCATTTTTTGGGTGATATCCCTAGGAGAAAATTTTCTCCAAGATGGTCCTGTTGACCACTAGAGTGGCACCTGATGATTATATGAAGACCCCATGCCCAAGGATGAACCAAATGACACTTGTACCATCAGATATCATCAGTTCAATAGAGTTTTAAACTCTACTTCTACTTTTCATCATCTTTCTCTTGTACCCAGATTCCATGCCCTACGGGGAATTGTAATAAGTGATGCTAGTAATGATGAATTTGAGTTAGTATCGAGTCTGTAAGAGGCCTAGGTAGCTTGGACCTTTCCAACAAGTGAGTATTACTCTAGTTCCTCCACAAAGTTTGGGAGCTAGAGCACATCCGAAGCTACCCCAACACTCCACAAATCTCAACAATTCTTACCCTTGGTTTCCTTAGGCTAGAAACCTCACTGGGATCATTGCATTGCCTTTTATTGAAAAATCATTCTTTGGTCACTTTCTCCCTCCGGATTGGGTCAAGTACATCATTGGTTGCTAAACCCTACCCCCTTGACCTAACCCCAGGTCCAGTTGGTCCCTTGTGGTCCCATACGCTATTAAGGATAATTCTTCAAATATCACTTGAAATCCAAGCCTTCACAAAAAATTTAGGGTTTGAGGAACTCCATTAGAAGATACATACCCTAAACCTGAATCTTGAAATTCTCCTTGAGCCCTTCCTTGAGATTCTTCAACCTTGTCTTCCAAAGCAAGCAAGCTATACATTTGAGGCTCTCTTGTGAATAGGCCCCCAGGATCACCCCTCACCCTATCATTGACCTATTTATTTCGTCGTCCTTATTATATCGGGTCTCCTCCCATCGGTGAAAGTCCGTAAAGAGCAGGGAGCCTTAGCCAAAGTGACAATGGGCTATTGCTTCATTGTTGCCCTTGATCTTGTAGTAGCCCTCCAAGGACCCTTGCTAGTTTGAAGGAAGGTGATAGGCTCTCTAGGAAGGGCTAAGGGGATTCTTGAGTTTAGATTTAAGGAATATGCTTTCACAAGAAGGTTCCTAGACTCAAGGATCCCAATGAAGGAATGGCTTCCAAGTAATCCTTGCGGAACTTGAGTTGTAGATTTGTGGGACCACAAAGAAGCCAAGTGAACCCAAACTAGGCAAAGAGTATGGAATTGATTACTCGAGGAGGGGCTTGACCCAATTGGGGAAGAGAATAGGATCAAAGGACTAATTTTCTTTTGAAATTTGAATGCAATGATCCAAATGAGAACACTAACCCAAATCAGCGTAGGGAGAGAAATGATCTTTGAGCTAGGGCTCGCGATATCTTGGGATTCCATCTTCGAATTGTGCTCAAATTTGGAGGACCCCTTGAGAAGACCCAACACAGTTGTGGACCAATTTTCGAGGTGTTTGGATGGCTGTAAAAGATTTCGCTTGATGCCCTAGGTGACCCTCTAGGGTTAGGCCTAGAATTTGGAAAAATGAAGAAAATAGAGGTAAATTTGACCACCAAAGGGATACGAGGATCAGTGCCTTATTGCTTGGGCTTAATGGAGTCAAGATACACATAGATCGAGAATTTTCGTGAGCTAAGGAGCCCTAATTGATCTTTGCTAGCCTCTCCAAGGGAAACAACTAGGTCAATAGGGATTTATACTTCAAATTCGCCAAAGGGATGAATTTTCGAGGTCTTTCAACCTAAGAGGTGCCTCTAGGAACATTCACCCAATCCCTCAAAAAGCAATGCATGCATTAAATCACTTATTCAAGGTTCTAGAAGAATTTCGAATTACATTAACCCATACAAGAATAATGATAACAATATACATGCATTTGACAAGTAAGATAGCAAGAATAACGTCAAAAATTTGACTTACATGAGAGAGAGAAAGTTTATCCATTCATCCACTTTACATTAGAAAGAAGCTCCAAAGGAAATAGTGAAATCCCAAACATCATAGTGCATCAAGAAACTCCAAAAAGTCATCCCAAAAGAAAGTGCAAAAATCTCTCAAGAGATCCCAATCCAATCCAAGTGATGATGAGAGAAATGAGTCATCCTCTCTTCTATTTATACAATCCAATATGGATTCGAATAGCCTAATTTGTCTTATTTAGCCTCAAATAATAGAATTAAGCTCAACATTGACATGACTTGGTGACAAGCCCAACAAGATAGCTCAGTAATACAAAGAATAACCTCTTAAGAGGGAAAAATAATGAATATGATGAGTCGTTGGGCCATTGAGAAGGCCTAATGAAGTGCCATGGTGATAGAATGGACCCCAAACATAGTGGACAAGGGGTTGAATCCTTGTTTTCCAGGCAAGTCATTGTGGTGCACCCAAGGGGTGTGGGGGCGCGTGGACATCCTCATGCGTCTTCAAGTGGATTGATAATGCCTGTAAACCATCAGTGAGGGATAGGATGATGATATAAGCCTCCCATTGTGTCATGGAGTGAGGCACATCCTTATTTGGACCCTGGAACCTCTGCCAAGTGTGTGGTACAGGTGTGAGCCGACTGGGCATGGTGAACCAGGTGCATCATCCTTGTTATTTTTTGTAGCAGTGGATGTGTTATAGCCACAAATCTTTGTGGAGAGGCTATAACACATGAAATCTCCAAAACCTAGAAATCGTTTCTGGAAATTCCGCCTAGAAGTGTCTCAATTAGATTATTAACCAATTTTTAAATATTTCCTAATTATAAACTTAGGGAATATGGTTAATTAATCCGTTCTAATTGAGATAAGGTGAGAATCATCTAGAAACTCACACAGATCGACAGGGAACAAAATATTATAAGAAGAAGTCGATGGGTAGATGGAGTGTACACTAGTGCAGATACTCAGTTGCCCAGGCAGATCGATTTTCTCAATGGCAATAGTTTAGCAGAGAAGATAGAGACAGAGGGTGAGTAGCAGGTGGAAGTGGAGGGTAGTAGCATTTCGGGAGGAAGTTTTCAGTTTTGGGAAGAGGCAAAGGAGGGAAGGCCGAAATCCCCACAAGGTCTGTGTAGGCACTGCGCAGAGGTTGACATAGGAGGCTAAGCGCATAGGCAAGGGAGGTAATTTCGGAGGCAAAAATTAGCTGTGGGGTGAGAGAAAACTCTCACAACAATTTTGCCAGTATTTTCCTTTGATTAGATTGCTAGTTGAGCATCTAAATTATTGTACTCAGAATTGTTGCTGAAAAATAATAATAAAATCCTCATTTGCTGCACTGGTTTTTCCGCATTGGGTTTTTCCAGGGACAATTGTCCAAAAATAACTATGTCAAAATTCTTGTGTGTGTGCTAGAATTTCTCAGTTTTCAGTATTTTTATGGTGAAAATTGTAGTTGTGATTTAATTTATTGTTTGTCGTAGCAAATAAACTACATAATTAAATTTACAGTTAGAAGAATAATTTCCAGTTACTGCAATAGATAAAAATTTCACAATCCTCATCCAAAAGGTGGAACATGAGCAATCATTGAATGGTGCTGGGGATCCATGAAGTACTCTCTGCTATGGTGGAGGCCCATGGCTCTCAACACTCACCCTACAGGTGTCCATTGGCCTCTAGAGGGCTTGAACCCCATATAGGGAGACCAAAACCCCAAATGGAGACCCACCTCCAATCCTGCATAAGATCTAATGTGTCTCCCTGCCCTCCAATACAACAAATCATTAGAATAATCAAGTAAAAGAGCTTACAAATCTTGGAATCAATGGGGCACTTCATGGTGGCATGCCCTTCCATAATGGGCTTTGGCATATACAAGTGTCTCCAAGCTCAATAAGGCGGTTAACCAAGGACCCTATTAGGTGTTTTCAACCTTTAAATGGGTTGTCATGTCCATGGTACATCCATCAAGTGATAGGTGGCAAGTGATATAGTGATGGAACAAAGTGGGGATCAGGGGAACGCCCCAGGCCATATGTCATTGTACAAGGGTAGCTATAATAAGGGATGCCCACACTTGGTATATGAATGTAGGTGGGAGCAAATCGTGGTACATGAGTTACCCCGACCTTTGTTTTTCCATCCTTCCTCATATGCCTTTTTCCTTTGATTGATTTTTCTTTATAAACTGCTCAGGGCTTTAGCGAATGAGAGCATGTTGCGTAAGATATAGCAGTAGATACCCCCTTTGAGGTGGGCAGTTCATCGCCCACTAGGGTTTGGGACAATCATGGGTTCCTTAATGTGGAGGGGGCTCATCTAGGGCCCATAGGAACCAGGGTGGTGGCCATAAATAAGTGGTAGATCTCATGCTTAGCTTTTGCCCACGTGCTAAATTTGTATGTCCCAACCATCTTTTGCATTTTGTGGTACATTTTCTGTTGAGAGTGGCTAAATTATGATTTTTCTTTTCTTTTTAGTTGCATCAACCTCTGGGGCATCTTTCCAGGCCCAACCCAAGGTGTGGATAAGGGGAGGGGGAGGCTAACCCTATGTGGACCCAGTGGACATATGTGGACCCGGGTGGGAAAAGAGATGAATGGGGCTAAAATGAGCGGCAATGAGTGGTGTATATGGCGTTGGGAAACGAGAACACGCAACCAAAATCAGGATTTCCCATGTAATGCTAGCCCTAAAGCTATTGGCTAGTAAAGAAGATCCCACGAGACTAGGATACAAGGCTAGCCACCAAATCGGGCAAAGGAGACAGGAGCATAGACTTAGCCCACTCTCTCCGCTGAATCCCCCCACCAATTCATGCCCAAAAGTGTCCATGATAAGTAAGGAAAATTACTCAACGATACCAATGAAAAGCCATACCTTTGGGGTTGGGAGGCCTACCTTCAAACATACGATCATAATCGATGGGCGATCATAACCGATGGGCAAGGGACCACATCGCTGGCTCAGGTGGCAGAGATAATGGCACATCGAGCTATCTGGTGGCTGCAAGGGGCTGCTGGCTGCCGGCTGAGGACCATCCAGGAGAAAAAATTTCTCCTTTGCACATTGCATGCTACCCATAGTTAGTGGGTAATAGGTAGGATGCTTACCGGGGTATACTCAGTCAAGTCCCAGACTTGATGGTAGGGGAGGATACCCAACTTGTCATAAATGACAAGGATCACACACACCCTACAATGACAATAGGCAAGATACCCAACTTGCCATAAATGACAAGGATCTCACATCCTATTGTGCAAATTTCCCTCAACCCCAGGGGCTCTCTTTCTCAATTCCTCTCCCAGGGAGCTCAAACAAGGGGGAAGAGCATAGCTTAGTGTCCTCAATTAGCCGTGACCCTTTCCTGGGAGGGTGACTTCCACCACTCCAAGTTGTTCTCTGAAGACCAAGAACTTCCCTTTCGACAAAGGCTTGCCAAGAATGTCAACTATCTGCTCGTCAGGAGATGAATTGGAGCCTTATTGCTCCTCTCTACACCATATCCTAGATATAGTGATATCTGATCTCAATATGCTTGGACCTGTTGTGGAACACAGGATTCTCTGAAAGTTGGATCCCACATTTGTTATCACAGTATATCATGGTCATGTGCAACCTATGCTCAAACAACTTTCCAATGAGCTTTCTTAATCACACTGCCTTGTAGCTAGCCATGCTAGCAACAATTTGCTCTGCTTCAACCATATTCAAATCAACAAACTTCTATTTCTAGCTCATTATGGCAGACCACAAGCTACAACAACACCCATATGCGCCTTTTCCTGTCAATAACATTTTTCAGCCTCGTTCAATATTGTTGTATTCATGAAATCCGACAGTGTATCTCAATCCATGATTATAGCCTTTTTTGCCTCCTTGTTGATTTTTTGGTGATTTTTTCACTGTTGTTATCGAAAAGATGTTTTCCAGGACCCTCGCTAGTATTTTGCCAATGTCGATGTTTTCAACGCTACTAAAAAGTGAATTTAAGTTTGATGTTTATGGTTCATAAAGTAGGAATTGCATAAATAAATAATATAAAAGCAAAATCTAACATTATTGCATGGTAAACCTTCCTCTTTAGGGCTGACATCATCCTTAATTTTCTGTTTATGAAAGTTTTTAGCCATAGTAATCCATTAAGAAACCCTAATACTTGATGTTTATTTGAAGGCCTTACTGCCTTTGTTGATTATTCATTAAAAGGTGTTTTCCCTTGGCTCTAATATGACATTGTGTACCCTATCATTGAAAACTAGTAAAACCCTAACTTATAACAACCATCTAACTGCTCTATGAATTAAGTACTTGAACCTTGGCTTAGAAGGCCTTCTAGGCTCCGCCGGTACTTTAGCCGATCTTATAGACCTCATCTATCACCTTAAGTCATAGTAAATGAATACCCATCAGGTGAAATTTAGGGAAACCTCCCTTGTGGTCAAATACCACTAAAGAGCAAGAGAAAGGTTGCTGAGGTGACAGTGGCAACCCTTTCTCTTGTTGCCATAAGGTTTGGTTCCACATAGCCGGGCTTTGCTCTAGGCCTGCTAGATTTTGCAGCAACAGTCCCATTGATGGATTTTTGATTGTTAGTTTTTGTAGCATTGGATGTGTTCTAGGCACGAAATTTTGTGGAGAGGCTAGAATACAAGAGATCTCCAAAACCTAGAAACCGTTTCTGGAAATTCCACCTGGAAGTGTCTCAATTAGATTATTAACTGTTTTTTAAATATTTCCTAAATCTAAACTTAGGGAATATGGTTAATTAATCAGTATTAATTGAGATAAGGTGAGAATCATCTAGAAACTCACACAGATCAATAGGTAATTGATCTGTGCCATCGATTATTTTTTAATCTTGGCTGTTGGTGCTCTAACAGGAGATTATAAGAAGAAGTCGATGGGTAGATGGAGATCGTACCAGCGCAATTACTCAGTTGCCCAGGCAATTCGATTTTCTCAGTCGTTGTGATTCAGCAGAGAGGATAGAGCTAGAGGGTGAGTAACTAGTGAGAGAGGAGGGTAGCAGTATTCGAGGAGGAAGGTTTCCAGCTCCTGGAAGAGGCAGTGAGAGGAAGGTCAAATTCCACAGAAACTTTGCGAGGTGATTGCGCAGAGAGTGACGCAAAAGCTCTAGTGTGAGGATAGGGAGTACATCTCGGGGGCATAAATCTGCAGTGGAGTGTGAGAAAATTCTCACAAAAGCTCTGCCTATATTTTCCTCTGATTAGATTGCCAGTAAGGCATCGAAATTATTGTACCCAGAATTGCTGCTGAAGAATAATAATAAAACCCTCATCTGTTGCACCAGTTTTCCCGCATTGGGTTTTTTTGGGGACATTTGTCCAAAAATAACTGTGTTAAAATTCTTGTGTGTGTGCTAGAATTTCTTAGTTTTTAGTATTTTATTTTCCGTAGTATTTTTATTGTGAAAATTACAGTTGTGATTTTATTTATTGTTTGCCGTAGCAAATAAATTGCATAATTAATTTACAGTTAGAAGAATAATTTCCAGCTGCTGCAATAAATGAAAATTTCACATGGTATCAGAGCACAAATGATCAACCAAGAAACGTAGGAGAAGAGGGAAGAATTTCACTGATCAGTACGACTAGCAGGCCTAAATTCTTGAGGTAGTGCAGTTCATTGACAGGTAGGCCGAGTTGCTGAGGGCAACATTTTGATTTTCCAGTTGTTGGTTAGCAGAAAAATTGAAGTTGCCTGGATTAGTAATTCCAGCAGTCAGAGGGAGCAACTGCAGCTCAATTTTTCTCTAAATAGACTTCTTGGTTGGACGCAGAGAATTGTTTAGCAGAATCAATGTTGAGAGAAAAGACGAATAACACACTAAATTCTTCAGAATGACCATGGACATAATTGACATTCAGGAAGCTTCAGATTTGTTTTCCATGTTGGAGGACGAATTTTCTTGCTTGTCAAGATCAACTTCACCGGGTGTCTGGTATATATATATATAGTGGAGCATCAAATCATATGACAGGGTTAGAGAATATTTCTCTAGCTACAAGGAGGAGCAGATGGACTTCCATATTACTATGGGCAACATAATGAAATGTACTCTAGTAGGAAGAGGTACCATAGGTTTTCAGAGGGAGTCAGGAGCCAACACCAACGCTACAAATGTATTGCATGTGCCAGGATTGGGCATGAACCTAATTTAAGTATCCCAATTGTGGGATAAGGGGTATGATGTTCACTTCGTAGGGAAGAAAGTGTATGTCAAACACTTAAGCTGGAAGAAGGTAAGACAAATTGGAGCTCAAAGCAACAAATTGTATAGGTTGCAGCTCGACTATCCAATGGCACTAATAGGCAGTGACAGTAGCAGTGGAAAGGAGCTTAATGAGTTATGGCATAGGAGAATGAGACATCTACATTATGGAGCGCTCAAGATGCTCAAAGAAACTGCAACAGGGACTCCAAAACTTAGTATGTAACTCGATGATGTATGCGGAGGATGCATACTTGGGAAGTATGCTAAGTATGCTAAGGCAACATTCCCAAGAAGCGACAACAGAACAAATGTCGTGTTAGGACTTATACACTCATATATTTGTGGCCCGATGTCCACTAGAGCTCTTAGTGGGGCCAAATACTTCGCCACCTTTATTGATGATCATTCCAGAAAAACCTGGAGCTACTTCTTGAAGACCAAGGATGAGGTCTTTAATCATTTCAAAGAGTTTAAAGCTCTCGTGGAGAATGTGACAGGGAAGAAGATCAAGATGCTTCACTCAGATAATGGTGGAGAATACATTGACAAAAACTTCACAGACATTTGTGCGAAGGAAGGCATCAAAAGAGAATGGACAGCTCCATATAATCCTCAACGGAATGGGGTAGCGGAACGGAAAAACATAACCATAGTTGGGGCTGCAAAGGGTATGTTGTATGACCAGGATTTGCCTAGATTTTTATGGGCAGAGGAATGTAACATGGCGATATATATTCAGAACAAAGCTCCTCATAGAGCATTGGGGAAGAAAACGCCAGAAGGAGTCTTCACAGGGAGGAAGCCAGAAGTTAGTCACTTGAAGATTTTTGGTAGTGTGGCTTATTGCCATGTGCCGGATGAAAAACGTACCAAATTGGATTAGACTGCAGAGAAGGGGTTTCTCTTTGGGTATAGCGAGACCTCAAAGACATATAGGATCTACGTTCCCAGCAGTAGGAAGATTGTAGTGAGACAAGACGTGAAGTTCATGGAGGACCGAGCTTTCAGGAGATCTTGTGAGATGCCTGTAGGTGATCAGGACCAGTCAGCAGAAGCTCCTTTGGTCCAGCAACATGGCAACCAGTGGGACTGACAGGAGGAAAGTGACTAGTACTAGTATTTCCTCAGGGGTAGGAGATCTGTGGAGTTCTCAGTAGACGGAGCAACAAGGACGTTGGAGGAGCTGGTTGAATCTCCCACCATTAGTGGAAGAGCCAGCAGAGAAGTTCGTCAGACATTGAGAGATGCAGAGGAGTTTATTGGAACTCTTGGGACGGACAAAAGACAACGCATACATCCTGATAGGTTTCAAGCTTTGGTAGCTCAGGTTGCAGAACCTTCCAGCTTTCAGGAAGCCGCACAACATCAGGTATGGATAGATGCCATGGTAGAAGAGTATAGCTCTATCATGACAAATGATGTTTGGGAGGTAGTGCCAAGGTCGAAAGACAAATTAGTTGTAGGTTCTAGATGGATCTACAAGATCAAGTACGTTGCAGATGATAGTGTGGAGAAGTACAAGGCTAGGTTCTTGGCAAAGGGGTATGCACAAAAAGAAGGAATAGATTACAAGGAGACTTTCGCCCCAGTTGCCAGATACACTTTTATCAGGTCTATTATATCCCTAGTAGCTCAAATGGGATGGCAGATTCATGAGATGGTCGTCAAGACAACATTCTTGAATGAGGTGATATAGGTAGAAGTGTACATAGAACGGCTAGAGGGTTTTAAGACTCAAGAGAGGCACACTCGTGTGTAGACTAAATAAAGCTCTATACCGGCTCAAGCAGGCTCCCAGGGCGTGGTATGGTCGGATTGACAGTTACTTGCAGCAGATAGGATTCGTCAAGAGTGATGCAGATCCCAACCTCTACTATTTGATAGTAGAGGGTCAACCACTCATTCTAGTTTTTTATGTGGATGATCTCTTTTTGACAGGATCATCAGGATTGCAAGAGGAACCTAGTAGCAGAGTTTGACATGAAGGATTCGGGGTTGATGCACTATTTCTTGGGATTGGAAGTGTGCTAGAAGAATGGGGAGATATTCCTTGGACAAGGAAGATACACTACATATATTATGAAGAGGTTCAGAATGAAGGATTGTAGACCCATGACTACACCCATGATCACAAATTGGAAGAAGATAGATGCATCAGATGACAAGGATGTTGATCCCACCTTGGATAGACAACTCATTGGCTTCCTCATGTATCTGGTTAACACTAGGCCAGACATTTTCTTCACAGTGAATACCCTAAGTCAGTTCATGGTAGAGCTGAAGAGGGTACATTGGGCAACAACGAGGCACATTCTGAGGTATGTGCGCGACATAATCGAGTATGGGTTGAGATATACTTGAGGGGATGGCGTTAGATTACATGGATTCACAGATGTAGATTGGGCGGGCAGTTCAGTAGACATAAAAAGTACCTCTGGGTACTGCTTCAATGTTGTATCAGGGATAGTTTCTTGGTGTAACATGAAGCAGAAGTCAGTAGCACTGAGCTCTGCAGAAGCAGAGTATACGGCAGCCAGCACAACTACATGTGAAGCTATATGGCTTAGGAAGTTGTTAGTAAGCTTGTTTAGGTAGAGGATGGAAGCGACTAGTGTCTATTGTGATAATCAGAGTAGCATAAAGCTCTATGAGAATCCAGTGTTTCATAACAGGTTGAAGCACATAGATATTCGATGCCATTTCATCATAGTTTGTGTACAACGTGGAGCATTCCAGCTACAATATGTTCCCACAGGAGAGAAGATTGCTGACATACTCACGAAAGATCTAGGGAGAAGCTAAGTTCATCCATTTCAGGAAACATATGGGTATGGTGGGTAATCCGTTTCAGTAGCAGGGACAGGTTACTTTAGTTGATTCTCAGTTGTAGATGTTGTAGTTGCAACAACAACAGATGAGAGGGATTTGCAGTGCAGAGGCAGTGTTGGTAATAGTTCAGCAACAACAAAGATGCAACTCATATCAGAGTTGTGCAGTGGTTGGTGGGTAGTATGGCCAAACATTAGCATCGTGACAGGAGATGGTGCAGAGACAGGGAGTTGTGGCAGCAGGTGCAACACTAGAACACATTCCTCGCTAAGGGGGAGTGTTAGTGGAGAGGCTAGAATACATGAGATCTCCAAAACCCAGAAATCGTTTCTGGAAATTCCACCTAGAAGTGTCTCAATTAGATTATTTTTAAATATTTCATAAGTCTAAACTTACAGAAAATGGTTAATTAATCAATATTAATTGAGATAAGGTGAGAATCATCTAGAAACTAACACGGATCGATAGAGAATTAATCTAAGCCATTGATTATGTTTTAATCTTGGTCGTTGGTGCTCCAACAAAAGATTATAAGAAGAAGTCGATGGGGGTAGATGGAGATCGTACCAGTGCAGTTATTCAGTTGCCTAGGCAGTTCGATTTTCTCAGTGGCTGTGATTCAACAGAAAGGATAGAGCCAGTGGGTGAGTAGTTGGTGAGAGAGGAGGGCAACAGTGTTCCAGAAGGAAGGTTTCCAGCTCCTGGAAGAGGCAATGAGAGGAAGGTCGAATTCCATAGAAGCTCTGCGCAATCACTGCGTAGAGGGTGACGTAGAACGTGAGGATAGGGAGTCCATCTCGGGGGAAGAAATTTGCAGTGGAGTGTGAGAAAATTCTCACAAAAATTTTGCCAATATTTTCCTCTGATCAGATTGCCAGTAAGGCATCGAAATTATTGTACCCATACTTGCTGCTGAAGAATAATAATAAAACCCTCATCTGCTGCACCGGTTTTCCCTCATTGGGTTTTTTCAGAGACATTTGTCCAAAAATAACTGTGTTAAAATTCTTGTGTGTGTGCTAGAATTTCTCAGTTTCTAGTATTTTATTTTCCGAGGTATTTTTATTGTGAAAATTGCAGTTGTGATTTTATTCATTGTTTGCCGTAGCAAATAAACTGCATAATTAATTTACAGTTGGAAGAATAATTTCTAGTTGCTGCAATAAATGAAATTTTCACATTGATTCATACAAAAAACTTGGTGTTGAGTAGTTTGAGTACTGTCTCATGGATTCTGGAAAGAAACAACTGCTGTCTAGCTATTATCAGCATTTGTGAATCTTTGATTGCCACTTCAATCTATATGTAGTGATGAAGACACCATAGTTTCCAAATCCAACTGATGATTGTATTTACATGCAAAAAGACAGTATATTACCTCAGCCTTGCTTGCGGATATGAAGATCTGAAATCCAGTACATGGTAGATGGGTAGCAATTGAATCTGAAAACAAGATGATGCTATTCTATTTGATTTTGAGTTATAATTTTCATTGCAGGATGCTATTGAGTGATCCTGGTTATGTTAGATATGAGAATACTTTTGCAGAGAGCATGGATCAGACTATCTTCTCAGAAACTAAAACTGATCAATTGGTCATTGTGGTAAGAAAATCAATTCAAGCAAATCAATAAAAAATGGAAAATAAGCTCTTCCTCTCCTATTTTGAGGATCAATATTTTTTAATTGATTATATTTTTACGGCTTTTATCTTTAAGTCTAGCATCTATTACATATGTTCTAAGTCTTGAAGTTGTATTTTGCAGGACCATTTTTCTGGTACAATTGGAAATGATGAGACAGCCTCTGGTAAACTGTTTAACATTTTGGAAAAATGTTGTTTGTTGTAAGCTACAAACATGTTATGGCAATTTGAGTGTGATGTTAAAATTGAGAAACATGCAATTACTAGTAGTGACTTTCTGGCCTAGTTTTGTCCTTTCAAACAGTAACCGTTGAGTTGTATTGTGAATAAAAAGGCCATGGATTTACCCAGATGATGAAGATAAAAACATCATAAGGATTTCTTATCTCCTGCTGAACCACAAAACTGCATCATGCTGAGAGTGAGCTTGTTTCAGTTTTGCCTTCATACTGACTAATTTCCTTTCTTTTCCATTGCTACATGAGCATTTCCTTACAAATGATTACATAGCAATAAACAAAACTGAAACATTTAAACAGAGTGCTGGCTGATTCAAAGCCATCTTTTCCTCCACCTTTGACTGGAGAAGGACAGAGTGGAATATGATCCTAGTGCCTTGTTTTTTTGCCTCCCGTTCCCTTATGGCCATTTTAGCCTGCATTGTATCTGGGGGGCTGATGATGGTGCTAGAAGAGGGCTAATTGAAAACATAAATTCAAAGGGGGCTTCATTTCAGGCTTTGAGAGCACTTCCACCAGCTGCTGCTCCTTTTAATCTTTCATGTGACGAGATGCCACTTTGGCATACCTTGGAAAGTTGCCGGTTCTGTTATCCTAATAATATTCCTTTACGTTCGATTCTGAATTTTGCTGAGTGGCACTTTGCCTCTTTGATGCTTTCTTTTCTCCTTTCCCTCTTGGATGATTGAGTCAGACATAGATTTGTTCTCATTACTGTTACTTTCTCCAGCTGCTGTTCCTTGCTATCCTTTCAAGTGACTAGAGATCTTGCCGCTTTGCATTCAATAGAGAGTTTCCAGCGCTATTATCCCAATAATATTCCTTGTGTTGGGTTCCAAATTTTCCTGAGTGGCCTCCTTACTGTTGAGAAATCTAGGGCATTTGCATTAGGTGATTTCTCTTCGTTAGTGACTTCCTGTGAATGCATTTTTACTTATTCAGATTAGGATCTTCTTCATGTTAGATTAGTAGTGTTCTTCTTCATCAAATGGTAACCAATGCATGAACATAAAATAGACAAGAGACACAACATTTAGGCTATGAGTTAGAGCCAAAACCTCTTACTCTTTGAGAGGAAAACCCGCACAAATTCTTCTTATAGAGATTCCAATTGACGAATACCAAGACCAAGACCCTTGACCTATTAGCCACTCCAAGACCAAGACACAAGTCCTCTTGTACCGAGATCTTCATCATTGCCTTGATACCGAGATCTACATCATTGCCTTGACAATACTGTCCCCTTATGTAATATTCCGAGTAGAAATAACAACAATATAAAGCAACATAAACATGAAACTACAACAAATAGAGAGACATCACACACAAAATGCAAAACATGGAGAACGCTGAGCCATTTTATTATATAACTGAAAGTGACAATAAGTACAAAAGGTGATCAGAATGATGGCACCTTGACTTGCACAAGGCAAGCTGGAAATACTCTCAGAAATACTCCCAGAATGGCTGCTCTATCAATGACTTCGTTATCTCCAAACTGCTGCTGTTACTGCTGCTGCTACTGGAATAGGATGACTCTTTGGGGCTGTTCCCTTGCTCAGAAAATACGGGACTCTGGAAATGAGCTCCCCAGCTAATACCCAGAAAAGCCCAAAAAGGGTTTCCGGAATGGATGACCCTGGAAAATCACCTCCCTTGAGAAATAACGCTATCCCAGTGGAATACGCTGGCCCTGAATGTGTCTCTGCAAATGGTGGCCTCCTCCTCTACCAAAATGATGGAATAGCTAAGGGCTGATCCCTTCTCACTATCTCGAGCTGAATCCCCTCATAAATCTCTGCTCCCGGCACTACCTCCTCCAAGAACTGCGTGGTCTCTCCTCAAGACTGCCCTGCCCAAGCAAGTGCGTAATCCCTGCTGAAGATGCTATAGCTCCCTCCTGAAAATCAATGGATAGAAATCCTCATCCGAGCAGGCACTCGAACTCCCCTGGGGCTGAGGTTGGGATCTCCGCTCGGAGACACCTGGTGTGCTAAACAACACTTGTAGACTTTGCTCAATAGCAAAAGTGTGCTCAATGTCAAAAGACAAAACATAGATGCATAATCAAATGAGGGAATGAGGAGCCTCTCCCTCTCTTTATGCTTGGAGAGCCTTTTTCTCCCTTAGGCCCCACCAAAACTGCATTGTCCCTCTCTCTCTGCGCTGCCATGGGCCCATGTTGCCCACGCTGCCATTGCCCCCACGCCGCCATTTTGACCCCTTGGGCCCCACGCTGTCAAATAAATGTGCTCAAGTGACTTTAGGAAGTGTTTTATTTCCTAAGTGTAGGCTGAGTGTCTTCTCACCCACTTTATTAACTGATTTTAACTTTATAAAAGTAAACTGGCCAAAAATTAATATTGCCAATTTGCTGCTGCTAATTGGGAATATTACACCTTCATGGAGCCCTTATCTCTGAGATGATACTAAATCCATACCGAGACCATTATCACTGATGCATCATTGAGACCATTAGTACTGCTGCATCACCAAGACCATTAGCACTGTACTGATATCACTGTAAGGTAGCACCGAGATACATTATCCTGTCTTATGTTGAGATAGAGGTAATGTCACTGTGGTATCATTGAGATCCTTTTTCTTGTAAGTATGCTGAGACTGTGGTGTGATCCGAATATATCTCAGAGCGGTCCGAGACCTTTTTCTGAACTGAAACCCGAACTCCTCAACTATAGTATATTCGAGCCTTCTTGCTGTGATCATCCAAATTATGTCTCCTGCAATCTTGACCAAGATCTATGATCTTATTCGAGCCCATTTTAGAGAGATCCGAGCTTGTAGACTCTGTCCTTATGCAAAGACTCTAGGCTGGTTTATATAGTAGTTTCCCACAGTTAATTCACCGAATTGAGCATCTGAATAGATGTGTCTTTATTAGGTGAGCCGATATGAGAGTTTCTTATCTTTGTTTGGAGGCCGACTTTACAAGAGAAACAATGCTTGTCTTTGGAGGGATTCTAGACATTTGATATACATTTGACACATGCTCAAGAAGAGCTCTTCATACATGACATTAATCCTTTGACTTAAATGATAAATCCTAATGCTCTCAAATGAGAGCCAACTAAAAGTAAAATCACTTGCTCATGAAACCCATGAAGCAAGGCTTAATAATAATTTTATTTTCTTTATTACATCATTTACATAAGTCACAATTACATATCATTATGAAGACCGAACCTAGTTACACTTTTCAACACTTCCTCTTAACCAGGGAGGTATTCATAATGGTACTTGGTCATTCTCAATCTGGAGAATTTCTCATAAGAAGAATCGGATTGGTAACCCATCTGTATAGCATCATATCAAGCAACATTGTCATATTGTAAGGCCTTGACTAACAACTCCATCTTTCCACAAGATCTAAGCTGAATGCTGGCGAGACCAATGATTTATAGACACCATAATCATTGTCTCTCTTGGAACATACCCTACCCGGGTTCTCAGGGTGTGTTCCATCAGGAATATTCTTACCTTGGATTCCCAATCCTCAAAGAATATCGATCCTCTACGATTACTCTAATCTTGGATGCCCTAACTTATCCTCAAAGAGTATTGGATGGCAGATGATCACCCAATCCTCCATTCTGTCTTCCTAAGTGAAGACAATAATGACATGTCTATCTCTCCCTTTCAGTTAGGGAGGACATATTCCAATAAAGGAATGTACCTATTCCTACATGAGGAATGTACCCAAGCTCCCTCTTGGCTTAGGAATTTCCAGTTTCTTCCAAGTAAGAAACTTGTTTCCAGGGTCCTTCTTAATCAGGGACCTGCAGCAGCTCCTCGAGTGGAAATAATGGGACAACCAACTGCTATGAAGAACTCATTCGTTCGATGTCATGAATTTCTTCTTTGTTATGGAGTCTTCATTGTTTGGGACTTCTTCATAGGGCACATACCATCCATCACTTTCATTCATGAGTCAGTCATGTCATTATTCCTTTCAACAAAAAGTGATATATCAGTCTACATCTGGCTTTGCTTCATGTCATGGTGCTTTCTTCATGCCATATTTTCGAAAGGATCTTACATCCTTCTATATGGTCCTCTTAGAAGTTATCCATAGTTCTTCCCTTTGGCAGCCCTGCATAAGCCCATCCAGAGATTTGTAAGAAATGAACACTTAAATCAGAATTACCTTTGTGATGGTCTTTCATCATGACATCTTCCTGTAGGTATCAACATCCTGCATACATGTTGACACATCTCCCAAAGATATCCATTGTCAAGGGTCTACATCTTTTTCAGATTTCCATTAGAGTCTTCATATTTCTGCTAGATTTTCTAGTCAAATCTTCTTAGTCTTTTGGATTTTGATTACCTTTACCATGGTTGCATATCTTACGATCTCTTCCTTCCTTTCTTCACACATTCCATTCCCAGGAGCTTCCAATCAGAGTTCCTTAATTGTAGTCAACCACCTCATACTCCATATGAGGTCATATTATGTTGATTTCATCTTGTGTGAACCATGCCTTTCGGCAACCTTTCATAGGAGGAGATTCCTTTCCTTTGGTTATGCTTCTCAAGATAGAAGTAGTGATCCATGTTACCTGCAACCATACGACATGACATTATAATTTTAAATACAAGCATACATACCTCATTTACCTTTTGGTCATCTAGGCTTCTTTCAACAACTTCCTTGATTGAAAAGATCTTAAACCCTTTGATTTGCTTCATCTCTTATGTCATCATACCATCATCCCATGAGCTCCAAAAGTTGGAGTTCCTGATGAAACAATTGCTTCCTCTCTAGATCGGTGAGCCTTCCAATGAAGATTCCATTAGAGAATCTTGAGGATCTTGCATATCCCTATCCAGCAGATGTTTCCTTTTTGACTTGATGTATGATGAGCCTTGTCCTGGATGAATTCTTCCTTCTAATAAGGTTCCCGAGAGCTATATCCTTCATATTTGACTACCATAGATTCTGTTATGTCTGTCCTTCATGATTTCCTATGGTGGTGTCACAAGCTCTTTCTTTTAATACTTTCATGATGCCACAATGCATCTTATTATAGTCATATCTTATAAAATATTTAGGAGCTATGACAAGAACTTTTGTGAGGGAGACTATCTTGATCATAGATCTCTTACTCCCTTTTTCTTTGGACTTCATTTTTTGTAATGTCCATAGCTTTCCATAACATTGAATCTTTGCTACACTCTTCTTTCTTTTCTGAGGACCAAAATTTTCTAAACTTCCCTTTCCTTCCTGCAAATGTTTGAGTCCTTTAACCTTCAATACTTTTTCCCTCAACTTGTCTTCTTCTATCTAGCATAGAAACCACAAGTCGTTGAATGAGATAACTTTCTTATCCCCATCGACATTTGTTACCTTTTCGATTAGTTAGTGCATTTAGAACAATGATGATTATCTTCTTATCATCTCTCCTAGATCTCACAGTTGAGATCTTATGAAGATATCCCTTCATTCTTTGATACCTTCAATTTTGTGTAGATCAGGTCTAAGTGATATGACCTGCTTTATCGCATCTTCAGAGAATAGCCTTACAAGCGTATCATATACATCCCTTTGATGTCTCCAATATTGAGAGGATCTTTCATAAGAATCCCTTTCCATCTATTCAGATGAGACCTTTTTCATTGATTTGTTCAATGACTTCACTTTCTTCGAGGACTATGTATATCCTCCTTTTTCCATGCAAGGAATTTCGATGATCCAACCAACTGATAGATCTCCTTGCAAAAAGAAATCATTTTACCAAATTTCATTATAGAATGAAAGATACTTACTTGACAAGTGAAGATGAAATCTTCAACTTAATCACTTTGATGGTGGTTGAAGAAGATGTATTGATGCTTCCTCAGATGATCTTCTTCAAGGATAAGGATGAGATCCTTGCTACAATGATTGGGAGCTTGCCTTATAGCTTTTGAAGATGATAATGCCTTCTCGCCTTCACAATACTTCGACTTTTTTGGTAGTGAATGAATGCAGATCAGAAATGCTTCTAGGATCTCTAAGATGATGCAATCTTGCTTCTCTATACTTTGGGATGCCTTGCCTTGTAGATCTCTTTATCTTGATGGGGGTCCTTGTGGTCTTTTTCTAAATATTATGGGATCCAATACTCTTGCTGGTGTAGACTTTGAGATGCCTTGATTTGTAGATCAATTTGCCTTGAGTAGAAGTAAGGCTTTTGGCCTTGATTATTTGATGATCCCAAGACTTCTTTTGAAGTAGACTTCCTCCTTTGATCTAGGGTTTGATTCTTCAATGTAGATCCTTCACTTTGCTTTGATTCCTTCCATGAAACTTGATCCTTGAGTGTCTCTTTGATTAGATGCCCTTCCTTTGACTTTAGCACCATAGCTCTGATACCATGTTGAGAAATCTAGGGCATTTGCATTAGGTGATTTCTCTTCATTAGTGACTGCTTGTGAAAGAATTTTTACTTATTCAGATTAGGATCTTCTTCATGTTAGTTTATTAGTGTTCTTCTTCATCAAACAGTAACCAATGCATGAACATAAAGCAGTCAAGAGACACAACATGTAGGCTATGATCCAGGGCCAAACCTCTCACTCTTTGAGAGGAAAACCCGCACAAATTCTTCTTATAGAGATTCAAATTGATGAATACCAAGACCCTTGACCTATTAGCCACTCCAAGACCAAGAGACAAGTCCTCTTATTGACTCCTCTTTCACCGAGATCTTCATCATTGCCTTGATACCGAGATCTACATCATTGCCTTGAAAATACTGTCCTTTTCATGGAGCCCTTATCTTTGAGATGATACTGAATCCATACCAAGACCATTATCACTGAGACCATTAGTACTATTGCATCATCGAGACCATTGGCATTATATCGAGATCACTATAAGGTAGCTCCGAGATACATTATCTTATCTTATGCTGAGATAGAGGCAATGTCACAGTGGTATCATCGAGATCCTTTTTCTTGTAAGTATGCTGAGAATGTGGTGTGATCCAAATATATCTCAGAGAGGTTTGAGACCTATTTCTGAACTGAAACCCGAACTCCTCAACTGTAGTATGTCCGAGCCTTCTTCCTGTGATCATCCGAATTATGTCTCCTGCAATCTTGATCGAGATTTGTGATCTTATCCGTGCCCATTTTAGAGAGATCTGAGCTTGTAGACTCTATCCTTATGCAAAGACCCTAGGCTGGTTTATATAGTAGTTTCCCACAATTAATTAGCCGACTTGAGCATTCGAATAATGTGTCTTTATTAGGTGAGCCGACATGAGAGTTTCTTATCTTTGTTTGGAGGTCGACTTTACAAGAGAAATTGCGCTTGTCTTTGGAGGGGTTCTAGACATTTTATATACATTTGACACATGCTCAAAAAGAGCTCTTCATACATGACATTAATCTTTTGACTTAAATGATAAATCCTAATGCTCTCAAATGAGAGCCAACTAAAAATACAATCACTTGCTCATGAAACCCATGAAGCAAGGCTTAATAATAATTTTATTTTCTTTATTACGTCATTTATGTAAGTCACAATTACATGTCATTATGAAGACTGAACCTAGTTACACATTTCAACACTTACCTCTTTAATTTTTTCTTTTCTCCTTTCCCACTTGGATGATTGAATTAGGCATAGATTCATACCCAATATTCTTTTTAGGAGACCTTTGATTTGGGATCCATTTTAGCACCTCGAAAGTTAGAGATCTTTTCTTTTCTAGGAGGCAACACTGCATTCTCCCTTTTTCTAGAGGATTTGGAAACTACCTTCTAAAATCCTTCGTCTCTTGAACATTGTTGAGGGGGAAGGGGAGAGGGAAGGGGCGAGGGTGTTGAAAAGTGTAACTAGGATCGGTCTTCATATTGACTATGTAATTATGTATTTATGTAAAGAAGAAGACAAAGATAATAAAATATATTTTTGTTGTACTTGCTTCATGGGTTTCATGAGCAAGATTTTATTATAGATAGACTTCTTCTTGATGTCTATTAGGATTTGTCTTCTAGTTATAAATGTAAAGTAAGAGTCATGTATGCCTTCGAGACCTTGCCAAGAAACTGTGAAAGAATGGCTCTAGACAACTCTCATCAACGTTGGAAGATGTGCCCTACAAGTCGGCTCTATAACCATATATCAGGTCGGCTATATTACCCTTTGACAGGTCGGCTCAATTACAGGTGCAAACAACTATATATACTCTAGTGGATTGTGCAGAAAATAGAGAGGAATAGTTCTGAAATAGTAACGAAATTCGAACAAGTTTGAAGTTAGAAAAGGGATAAGTTTGCGGTATAATACAACGAGAAGACAAGGTTAAATAGCGAAGTAAAGGAAGGACATCATATCCTTGTCTCAGGTCTAATACATCTCGAATATCTCTGCAACAGCAGATGCAAATCACAGTGTGGAATTACAGTGAAGGATAACATAGTTTGGTAATACTATGAGATTACAGTGCGAGGTTCAGATTTGGAATATGATGCGAAGAAGGATGATACTACAGTGAAGAAAAGGGTTGTCACATTCTCAAGGACGACGCTGCAGTGAGGTTGGATACATCTCAAGGACTATAAGAAGAAAGAGTAAAGAAGGGACTGCAACCTAGGGCTGAAGATAAGGTAGGCTGAGGGCTACCTCATCAAAGGAAGAACCAATGACACTTCTATATCTCTGAAGTATATACTACAACAAGGAAGAAGTATCTAAAGTGCAGAAGGATATATCGATAATAAGGAGGCCAAGGATAGTCTAACTAGGAACCAAGCTTTCCTAGTCCTGGTGCAAAGCAGTCCAGAAAAAGGAGATTGATATAAGGTGCCTAGTGGAGCATTGAGAAGGTCTTGAAGGCATACAAGGGTCAAGGGTCTGCATCAAGGTCATGGTACTTGTCCTTTGAAAGTCTATAAGAAGAATTTCTTGCGGGTTTTCCTCTCCAAGAGGGAGAGGTTTTGGCCCTGGCTCGAAGAGCCTAAATCTGTGTCTCTTGTGTTTTTGATAAATGACTTGATGAAAGATATAATAAGCTAAGAAGAAAAGACATAAGTAAAAGAAGTAAGCTCACAAGTAATTATCAAGTAGAGAATTTGAATTAATCTCCGCCCTACCAAATTCTGAACATGGAATCGGAGCTAATGTGCTGAACACAAGGGCTACTTGACAAGAAGACACTCAAAGAAGAAAAGACTAAAGTCTGGGTTAAAAGGTCAGATCAGTTTGCAAAGAAGATTCTTCAAAGTATCCACTAATCAAAAGGATAATCTTTGTCATCAAAAGGTTATATTCAAGACATTGTTGGAAGATACATCATCTTATTGGAAAATATTCTTTATCATCAAGGATTCAAGAATCCCTTCGTCGGAGAACTCAATCTAAGGAGTTCCTATCTTCATCATTATCAAAGAAGCTGCGAAAAGGAGAAGTCACTCTACTCAAGTAATTATCTATGGCCTTATCTAAATCTGTCAAAATGACTTATTGTAAAGAGAGCAACAAATTGGTTAGGTCATCAAACTTTAGTGCATGGAAGAAGAGGATAGATTTGAGTCTAATTGAAGACGAAGTTATGGACTACATCGAAGGATCTACAATTCATCCCTCAAAAGAAAATGCTCCAGCTCATGCCACATACATGAAAGGAGAAATCAGAGCCCAGAGGATTCTCATAGAATCCATTAAGGACTCACTCATTCCCTATGTATCAAAACTAAAGTCTGCTAAAGAAATATATGAGAAACTGGTGGAGCTATTCTCTGTGAGTACTGCAGGAGAAGAAATCTCTCTGAGACAAGAACTATACAAAATGAAATTGTTAAGAGAAGGAATCACTTCATACTTTATGAGGATTTTTGAAATAAGAGACCAACTGCAGGAACCTGGGAGAAGTAATGTCTGACACTGAGATGACTACAGTGGTGCTAATGCTCTACCAGAAGAATGGGGAAACTTCACTTCAAGTTTATATGGGAAGAAAGAAGCAACACCATTCCATGATTTATGGTCTCTATGTAAAATAGAGGAAACAAGATTGAAAGCAAAAGTTGATACAAGATCAAGTGAAGGGAATCAAGCCTTTGCAGCCATATCCAGGAAGAAAGGAAGATTTGGAAAATTTGGTCCTCAAAATAAAAGAAGAAATATGGACAAAGTACGATTCCTTGGATGTAATGAAATTGGGCATTATAAAGGAGGTTGTCCTACATCTGGAAAGGACAAGAGGAAAAAGGAAGAAGCCCATGTCACAGATATGAGAGAAGAACCTGATGCAAAGAAATCTAAGAAATAATAAGCGAGGGATCTCTATTATGATTGAGATCACCTTTTTCTTTAAGTGATTTCTGTTGGTTAGTATGATAGGAAGCAATGTATGTTGATAGCATCATGATAGAAGCATGGTAGGAGCTCTTGGTGAATCAGCTCCTGGAAAACCTCACTGATAACAATACTGATGGAAGGCAGTCATCAAGATCAAGGGTCATCCTGAAAACTGGTGCTGACATTTTCTAATGGAGTTCTCTATGAATTCACTGATTAGAAAGAAAGCAGAATGGTTTCATCAAGAATTCTATGCTACAAAATTCTGGGATTTGATGACATATTGATGAAGCAGGTCAAGGGAATGAAGCTCTTCGTTCTAGTGAAATTGCTACAGGATGACTCTACAGGATGACTCAAAGGAAAAAGGTATGAGGTATATGTATATTTATATGTTGACACTAGACGCTGTGAAGTCATGTCATATGGTTGCTGGTAATGGACTTCTATATTTAGAAGTATGATCTATGGAGGAGGATCTCTCTCGGTGCACTGACAGATGAAATCAACATAATATATCCTCATATGGAATATGAGGTGGTTGTATATGGACAAGGAATTGAAAATTGTTAGTTCCTGGGAATGAAGATGTACAGGAGGGAAGAGATCATGAAGTGCAACCATGTCAAGAGGCAATTATCATCCGGAAGCCAAGAAGATGTGACTGGAATACCTCTTGGAGGATTTGTAAACTCTGATAGAAGTCTGGTAAAGAAGAAGACCCTTGACAAGACATATCACGAGGAGATATGTCAATCTGAATAAAGGATGCCGATGCCTACAGGAAGATGTCATGGTGAAAGATCATCACTGAGGTAACTTTTGTTTTTAAAAGTTCATATGTATATGTTTATCTGGATGGATTTGTGCAGGGCTGCTAATCATGTGAAAGGATATAAGATCCTTGGAGATGATTCGAAAGAAAGCATCATGGCATAAAAGGTGGACTAGATAAGAAAGACAGATGAATCACTTTCTGGTACATGACATGACTCATGAATGAAAGTGATGGATGATCTGTGCCCTATGGAGCTAAATTTGAAGATTCCTCAATATAGAAATCCATGACATCGAGGGGAGGAATTCTTCATGAGCAGCTGGGTGTCTCACCATTGCTGCTGCAGGTCCCTGATTGAGAGGGAGCCTGGTGATAAGTTTCTTACTTGGAAGAAACTGGGTAATTTCTAAGAATTAGCTTAGGTACATTCCTTATACAGGAATGAGTATATTCCCTTATGGAATAGAACCTCCCTGGCTAAGAGGGAGAGATAGACACATCATTCTGGTCTTCACTTGGGAAGACAAAATGGAGGATTGGGTGATCATTTGGCATTCGATACTCTTTGAGAATCTGATAGGGCATTCAAGATAAGAGTAGTCGGGGACCGATATTCTTTGAGGGCTAGCTACCCAAGAGAAGAATAGTCCAAGAAGGTCATACTTTGGGAACACCTGGGTGGAATATGTACCTTGGAGAGACAATGAATATGGTGTCTTGCTAGCATTGTAGCCCATTGTCTCGTTGAGAGATGGGGTTGTTAGTCAAGGCCTTACACTAGGACAATGCTGGTTGATATGATGCTATACAAATGCGATTACCAATCCGATTCTTCTTATGAGATTCTTCAGTTTGAAAGTGACCATGTACCTATATGAATACCTCCCTAGTTAAGAGGGAGTGTTGAAAAGTGTAACTAGGATCGGTCTTCATATTGACTATGTAATTATGTATTTATGTAAAGAAGAAGACAAAGATAATAAAATATAATTTTGTTGTACTTGCTTTATGGGTTTCATGAGCAAGATTTTATTATAGATAGACTTCTTCTTGATGTCTATTAGGATTTGTCTTCTAGTTATAAATGTAACTTAAGAGTCATGTATGCCTTAAAGACCTTGCCATGAAACCGTGAAATAATGGCTCTAGATAGCCCTCATCAATGCTGGAAGATGTGCCCTACAAGTCGGCTCTATAGCCATATATCAGGTCATCTATATTACCCTTTGACAGGTCGGCTCAATTATAGGTGAAAACAACTATATATACCCTAGTGGACTGCGCAAAAAATAGAGAAGAATAGTTCTAAAATAGTAACATAATTCAGACAAGGCTGAAGTTAGAAAAGGGATAAGTTTGCAGTATAATACAACGAGAAGACAAGGTTAAATAGTGAAGTGAAGGAAGGACATCATATCCTTGTCTCAGGTCTAATACATCTGGAATATCTTTGCAACAACAGATGCAAATCATAGTGCAGAATTACAGTGAAGGATAACACAGTTTGGTAATACTATGAGATTACAATGCGAGGTTCAAATTTGGAATATGATGCGAAGAAGGATGATACTACAGTGAAGAAAAGGGCTGTCACATTTTGAAGGAGGACACTGCAGTGAGGTTGGATACATCTCAAGGACTATAAGAAGAAAGAGCGAAGAAGGGACTGGAACCTAGGACTGAAGATAAGATAGGCTGAGGGTTGCCTCATCAAAGGAAGAATCAATAACACTTCTATATCTCTGGAGTCTGAAGTATATATTACAACAAGGAAGATGTATCTAAAGTGCAGAAGGATATATCGATAATAATGAGGCCAAGGATAGTCTAACTAGGAACCGAGCTTTCCTAGTCCTGGTGCAAAGTAGCGCAGAAAAAGGAGGTCAGTATAAGATGCCTAATGGAGCAGTGACAAGGTCATGAAGGCATACAAGGGTCAAGGGTCTGCATCAAGGTCATGGTACTTGTCATCTGAAAGTCTATAAGAAGAATTTCTTGCAGGTTTTCCTCTCCAAGAGGGAGAGGTTTTGGCCTTGGCTCGAAGAGCCTAAATCTGTGTCTCTTGTGTTTTTGATAAATGACTTGATGAAAGATATAGTAAGCTAAGAAGAAAAGACATAAGTAAAAGAAGTAAGCTCACAACTAATTATCAAGTAGGGAATTTGAATTAATCTCCGCCCTACCAAATTCTCAACAGAGGGGAGGGTGGAGAGTGGGACCTTCTTCAAAAAGTTCTTCATGAAATGACTGTACTCATGTCAACTCATCCTTTTGAATTTAAATAGATGCTGCTCATAGTCCAACGATCGAATGTGGGTATTTTTAGTTCTATTGCCTCGTGGAGGCATTATTCCAGTTTTACTTCTACACAAATATGGGTCTAGGTGTGCATACCCAATGTTGGCTCGACCTTATCAAGATATCTCATTAGCTGATTTCCAACTTTCTCAAGCCTTTTGCTGTCCCAAAGATTAGGAGGGAGATGAGGGAGTCTAACCTACACTGGAGCAACCCCTTCGTCTAGATTGAAATCAAGGGGCCATCTATTTAAATATAATCTATTGTTCCTTAAGAATCGAAGGGAAATTATGGAAATAAAGGTTCCATCTTCCTTATGTTCTAAATGAAAATAAAAAAAACCCGTACGACATAATTAACACTGAAGCTCGCTTTTTAGGTTGGGAACCCATTTATTCTGGATCTAAGCATAGAAAGTTTTGAGGGTTGGCCATGTGCCCAGGTTTCTCGTAACAAAATCGGCCTAACAAACTACAAGGTTTTTTCGATGGGTTTCCAGAATAAAGTTCAAGTTTTGGAATCCCTCAAATTCTTAATGAATTCCATTGCCTTAATAAGGCTCTTAGCTCACTTGACTGAGGCAACTGCTAGATTTCTAAAGGCAACACCGATGTCAGAGAGAGGCATTGTGCTTTGAGATCAAGGATGCTGGTTCCTTTAGGCAACCACTACAACTTTGGTATAGAGAGAAAAGGAGGACTCTATCCATGAGATGTAGTGAGGCTAAGGTGAAACCTAAGTTGCAGGAAACGCCGCCCAGGGGGTCGTTTGGCCAAGCAAGCGAAATGAAAATGCTGAAATGTGTACCGTACAGCCTGGAAACGTGTTTCAGGCCGTACTGTCTCGTTTCGCGTGGAGGAAACGTGGCATAGTATGGCCGAAAACACGTTTCTAGGTCATATGATGACGTTTACTTGGTTTAATACTTTTTAACTCAGTTTTTATTTATATTTATATTTATTATTATTTTATTCAGCGAGTAAAGTAACTTTTGGATGCTTCTAGATGTCTTTCTCAAGTTATAAAAAGACTCTCGCCTTATTCCCTAATCATACAAATTGAGCAAGTTTTTTCACTTGGAGACGTGCGATTTTAGCAAGGAGAAAAGAGGAAGAGAGAAGTGCTTCATCTAGGGCATTTTCAGCAACGAGCAAAGGAGATTTCAGCAGCAAGAGAAAGAGATTTCAAAAGCAGATTTGGAGTGGGAAGTTTCCGGCTACGACATTCTTGGTTTTTGGCTTAGCTACAACTATATTTCTCGTCTTTTGTGGCATTTTGTGGTAGCTTCAGCTACATAAAATTTATTTGGGTAAGAAACATTCATTTTCTTAGTTTTTTCCCACTGTTTCTTCTACTTTTCGAGGGTTTATGCTACCAAATATATGAAAAACGTTTTTTATTTACAGATCTGAGATTTGTTTTTAAATTTTTTTTTTTGCAGCAGTGGCTTCCAACGAAGTGCAACTTCAAGCCCCAAGTCCAACCAAAGGGCTGAATATTATCCTCTTTGGAGGCATGTTCAGAAGCTTCAAATATGTGGAGGTGGTGGCTCACGGGAATGGCGATGTAATCTTTGTAGTAATTCGTACAAGAGCTCCTACCCAAGAGTGAAGACACATCTTTTGCATTGAGGAGGACAGGGGATTGTAGGTTGCACAAAAACAATAGACCCATTGGTGAGGAGGGTATATCAAAGAGAGCAAGATGAGGCGGATGGAATTAAAAGAATGCACGAAGAGTTTAGTCAAGCTACTCCTCAAGCTCCACAAAACATTGAGCCAAGGATTGTAGTTGATGCAAGGAAGAGGAGAGCCACTCAACAACAAGAACAATCACCATGCAAAAATACCAGAGGTTCATCCGCTGCAGTTCAAGATAGCAAAATTGCTAAATTGGTGAATATGCAAGGAAGGGAAGAAGCTGATTCCAGAGTGGCTAGGTGCATCTATGCATGTGGTATCCCATTCAATGTTATTTGCTCTCCTTACTGACAAGATATGATAAGGGCAGTTAACAAAGCTCCTCAAGGGTACAAGGGGCCCAATTATGAGAAAGTTAGAAGTCAACTTCTCAAAAATGAGAAGGAGCTTGTGGAGGATATCTTATCACCAATTTGTTCTTCTTGGAGTAGCTCTGGGGCTACCATAGTGTCAGATGGATGGACATATACAAGGCACAGACCATTGATAAATATCATTGCCACTTCACCAAAAGGAGCAATGTTCTTAAAGGCGGAAGACTGCTCAAGAGAGGTAAAAGATGCATAGTTCATTGTTGATGTTATTATAAAATCTATTGAACAAATAGGTCCTAACAGGGTGGTGCAAGTTATCACAGATAATGCACCAGTTTGCAAAGCTACATGTTTAATTATTGAGGGGAGGTATGACCATATCTTTTGGACACCCTGCATTGTCCATAATCTGAATCTGATCTTAGAGGAGATCGACAATAAAGTTCCATGGATAAAGGAAATCACAGGGGAATCAAGGGAGTTTGTTAAATTCATCACCAACCACCACCAATCTCAAGCAATATTTCGAGAGTACTCCAAATTGGAGTTGTTAAAAGTTGTCGAGACAAGATATGCCTCAAACTTCATAATGTAGCGCCACCTTGTTGAGGTTAAGCAAGCATTATTTTCTATGGTGGTGAGTCAAGTTTGGGCTGAGTGGAGACATGAAAACTCAGAGCGGGGATATATGGTGCGTAGATTGTGGCTTGATGAGGATTGGTGGAGCAATATAGATTTCTTGCCAAAGTTCACAACCCTTGCATTTGAGATTCTTCAGAATGCTGACATTGACCAATCTTTCTTAGGAGAGGTATATGATGGCATGGATTCCATGGTTGAGAAAACTATGGAAATCATTTCACAAGAGTCTCCACAGCTTTTGTTTGTAGATGATCATTTTGCTGATTTAGTCAAGAAAATCGTTGTTGATAGGTGGAACAATTTCAACACTACATTGCACACTTTAGCACATGCCTTGAACCCTAAATTTTATGATGAGGAGCTTATTGCTCAAAGCAATGGGAAGAGGAAGGCACCCCATAAGGATAGAAAGGTGGCTAATGGGGTGAAAAAAGCCTTTATGAGAATTTTTCCAGTTCATCTACATAGAGAGATGAAGGAAGAATTTGCCAGTTTTGCTGCAGGATTAGATGATTATTCAGATATATCATCTTTTCAGGAGAGAAGCACCATGAATCCAGTTAGGTGGTGGACTTGTCATGGAGCAACTGGTGTACATTTACAAAACCTTGCCATTTGTGTCCTTTCACAATTGGCAAGCTCTTCATCAATAGAAAGGAATTGGAGCACCTATGGTTTTGTTCATTTTGCGAAGTGCAACAGGTTGGGCTCACAAAAGGCAGAGGATCTTGTTTATGTGCACTCCAACCTTCGCCTTGCATCTCTTAGGGGTCCATAATATAGCAGTGGTCCTTCTAAAGAATGGGATGTGGGTCCAGAAAGTCTTGATTTGGAGCTCTCCCTTGCTGCCATGAATATTGAGGACCAGGAGCATAAAGTGGAATTGGCTAATCATCTTCTTCAGCTCCACCATCTACTGTTGAGCATGCTTCTGCTTCTATTGTTGATGAGGATTATGATGATGAGTATTAGTCTTTTGTCTGTATAGTACTTGCAACCTCGTAGTCTTTATTGTACTAGCAACCTCATATATACAATAAATGTTGATTTTGAGATTTGGATATATAATAAATGCTGATTTTGGATATTCCGATATTGCTCTTTTCATTATGTGTCTGTGATCATTCATGAGTAAATGTGATGTGAATTTAGAGGCTTATAGTTTATGCATTGACATTGGATAATTTAATCATAATGTTTAAACTTTAAATGTAATAAATTATAATTTATCATGTATGATTGCACATAACACTTCTTAAATGTCCTAATATATATATATATATATATATATATCATGTTTCCTCGTTTCCAAAATTTGGGGGGCGGGGGGGTCACGTTTCGTACCCGTGCCTGTTTCAAAAACTCGTACTTGTTTCCCCGTTTTGTGCAACTTAGGGTGAAACCCTAGCTGCAATAGGCACAAAGCAGGCAATATAAGGCAAGATAAATTTATTAATGTCCAACAAATGACCAGGAAAAAGGTCAATAAGATTAGAGAGTACAAGTGGTTGGCAAATAGACTATAAGAGAAAGTAGTAAGATCTAGGAAAAATAGAGGAGGACAACTTTAAAAGGCATGAGGCCCTACCTCAATGTCAACATCATGATGGGAAAAAGAAGTAGAAATATATGCAGAAGAGGAAGGATATCCATCCCTTTCTCCATATATCACTGTTAAGGGATCATTGCAAAGTACTTTGGGTTGAGAGGGCTTGGTTGAACAATCTTAGGAGGAGATTTAGAGTGAAATGAACCATCTAGGGGTTGATAGGAAGAATGCCTTGATAGAACTCTAGTTTCTTGAATGGAGGTTAGAATTCGCATGGCATGAGTTTGGCAGCTCTCATATGTGTTGAGGGCTTACTGTTCAGGTGAGAAGAAGTCCACTATCTCAGTGATCTCAATCTCCCCCTTAGTGAGGGGTTTTGTGAAAATGCGTTCCACTTGCAAATATGAGGGAACGTGCTTAAGAACCACTGCTCCTTTCTGAACTCTGTCTCTAAGGAAATGGTATTTGATGTCAACATTCTTGGAATGATTATGAAACACTAGATTCACAAAGAGCTTGAAGCAACTCTAATTGTCAGTCCACAATTGTTGCCTCCAACAAATTGGTCACTTTTGCTATCAGCTTGTGAAGTTAGATAGCTTTGCAACTAGCAGAAGAACCTGTCATGTACTCTGCTTCTGCTAAACTCAATGTCATTGATGTTTGCTTCGTAATAAACCAAGATATCATACATGACTCCATGTTGAGACATTGTAATGATTATAAAATATAATAATGTATTAAAAATAAAATACATAACCTAAATAAGGGACACAATTGCTCACCTTTGACTAGTCAATGCATATAAGTATATTGTCACAAGGAATTTATCAATTTCACATCTCATTCATCCATTATCACTTATATATTATTTTTCCTATATGGATTTCAATTCTTTGTCCTTCTTATGTCAGATATTCCATATAAGAAATAATGTTCATTACATTGGTATCAAAGCCCTTTCCTAGGCATTTCCATATGGTTACCTCCTTGTCTAATGTAGGCTTGTTAGGTCCACTATCTTCCTCTCCGTTACTAGTATTAACGTCTCCTTGACAGATGCCATCCCACAAATCATAAAATATGAGTGTGTGTTTGATCTTTTTGTATCAGTCTAGATAGTTCTCCTTGTCAGTTAGCACCACGCCAACAATGGAGATGAGAGAATGCATTTTCAACAAAGCTCTAAGCTAAGGCCTAAATAAGAAAAATCATTGCAATAACAATAATTTCTGGAGGAAAATGTGAAAAATCGATAAAAATATCACTTACTGCAATCACCTGGTAATTATCTAATGTATTTAATTGTGATCTAAATTATTTTATTGCAAATACTGAATAAAAACACGATTGCAATATTCACTGAAAAATAAATTGCAGAAACTTGAGAAAAACTAATCACAAAATGGGAACCAATATTTTTGGACAAAAACTCCCTTGAAAAACCCCAAAGGGAAAACCAGTTCTTTAGATCTAAGAGTTTCATTATCTTCAACAAATTTTGCAATTGATGAATATTACAATACTACTTGCCAAACCCCGACAAAGGTCTGGCAGAATATTTCTTCACCTCCACAAGTTGATCTAATCCCTTGTAATATTCTTGCTTAGCAATTTTGCTAAGTAGAAATATTAATTTTTGCCATTTTTGCTACTATTCCGATTTTAACCTAGGAGGAGTGGGTTTAGAGGCCCCACATTAGACTTAGGCTACTATGCACCCCAAAACATTAGCTCGGGGTCAATTATTGCAGCTTTAGTAGAGAATGGGGCCCATTGGAGGAAACTGCAGCCCACATGGTGCCTACGCAGTTAGTGGAGCGGAATGGAGGCTGGAGGTACACATGGGGCCCACAAGAACGTTGGAAGGACTTGGAAAGCGTGGGAGGCTCATTTGAGTCATTCACTTATCATTTCAGAAATTGTCTATTGATAGAGCATGCTTAAGCAGTGAGCTAAGTCTGCATGTGCTGTTCAACACACGGGTGTTTCCGAGCGGAGATCCCAACCTTTGCTTCGGTGGAATTAGTGTGCCAACCCAAGGAAGGTGTTCCATCTTGTTCCGATTCAGTTCAACAGTAGGGAGCCCATACCACAACACAGATACTTCTTCAACAATGCAGAGGCAGTCACATCAACGTAGAGGCTGCGCAGTCACTTGGTGGTGTCACTCCGGGATATGAGGAGAGAAGGGAGATTTTGGAGGAGATTTGGTGGGAAGGCTTGGGAAGCCTTCTAACAGGGATTTCAGGCATTTTGGTGGCATCCAATAGCAAAATCTTCAGGAGGCCTGAATTTCTCATCACCATAGGCATCCAAGCCCTAGAGGGCCAATTTCCGGGGTCAAGATTTCACCAAACCCTTCGTGGGTTATTTTGGGTTTGTTGAGTAGAGGTCGAGCTTAATTTCCCAGAATTTTCTGAGCATCGTAGCAGGCTCTAACAATAGAGCATTCCAGGCAACAACACCATTTATGGGCATTTCTAGCGCAGAGCTACAACCATGTAGAGCAGAGAGATAGAGGGTGTCCGACATTACATTTTTTGGATTCTCTAGCTTGCCTTGAGCAAGCCTAGGTGCATTCTTTCCAACACCTAATTTGTACACCTCTTCATATTAATAAAATGGCTAAGCAGCGCAGTTTTCATGATTAAATGGTGTTTTGATGTGTGTATTTATTTCTTGTGCATTTTTATGTCTATGTATGCCTGTTATTTACTGTAAATTATCCTTAGGGATATTACATTGGTATCAAAGCTCATAGACTTGGCCTAGCCTGTGTGAGCAACACAGTCTATGACACCGAAAGACAAGCAGAACGTGACATACTGGAGGCAGAGGTACAGGAGTAGAGAAAGAGTTAGAAATCACTCCAGACCCTGTGACCATTGAAACAGAGGTTGTGGAGATAAGAATGGGGGATGTTGAAGGGGAGAAGCAGAACAAGGAGGAGTTTGCTCACCTTCTATTGAAGGCAATGCAAGACCTTTTGAAGAACATTGAGGAGATGGGTCACCAGAATAACAATGGTAACAAAGGTAAGGGAATCCAAGGGGGTTTCCAGGTGGGAGAAGGATCTGACACTTCGCAGCACCAAGCATCACTTAACCCCAACATGCCTGTCGTACCATACACACCCCCACGGTCTACCATTCCTACGTTCCTAGTTTCAGGAGCGGGAGGACAACAGGAGTAGGAGGAAGCACACTATGGAGAGTACTTCCTGGGACTTGGAGTACCAGTCCTATGGCCCGAAGTTTGGGAGGGCCATTACTTTCAAAGATTTTTGTCAGCTGAGGGGCAGCAACAAGCCCAGGAGACAGAGTGGCGGAGGCTGCATGCAAGGGAATGATTTACAAAGTACCATGGGGACGCTATTTCTCCCTACTTTTGATGGCTCCTCCAAGAGCTTGGTTGAGGCATGGGTCTAGAAGATGGATGCTTATTTCCAGCTGAACCAGATGACCGAGGGAGAGGAAATCAAGATTGCCACACTACATCTGGAAGGGGAAGCTCTTGACTAGTGGTTCCATGGGCTGACCACACTGGGGCACATAGGGGTCACAACATATGATGAATTTACTAGGAGGGTGCTAGAGCAGTTCAAGAGGAAGGACCCTGAGGAGTATTTTGGGGAGCTAATTAGGCTCTAGCAATCCGGGAATGCAGAGGTATACATCTTAGAGTTTCTGAGATTATCTGTGATGGTGCCAGATTTATCAGATTCCAGGAGGATTTACATGTTCATAGAGGGACTGGCAGAGCCATTACGGGGGCTAGTGAGGTCCAACAAACAGGTCCAACAAACCCACTACGCTACAGGATGTAGTGGGGAGAGCTAGAGACCTACAGGATGCCTTACCTAGAGCTAGGGTACCTCTGCCAAACAAACCATGCTTCCAACAGAGGGGGAGAGATATCAGGGTCCCACCACCGAGAGCCAACTAGGGACGTGGGCAATTGGATGAGGACACATGGAGAGACCTCTGGAGGAAGAAGCTCTGCTTCACTTGTTAGGAGCCGTGGGCACCAGGCCATAGTTGTGTAGCAGGCAAGGCCCGTTACATAGAGGTCTTCTTAGATAGTGATGGGGAGGAGGAGACATACTTTGAGATGGGAGGAGATGACAGCGCAACACCTCAGGAGAGAGGGCCACCACCACCACCACCAAGGGGAGCTTCATTTGCACCTTCTGGAGGGGTCCTCGCATCACTGTGTGGGGTACCCAAGTTTCTGACTATGAGGATTAGGGCGACAGTTTAGGGGCAATGTGTATCAGTGTTAGTAGCCAATGGGGCCACCCACAACTTTATCGATGTCCAGATGGTCCAGAGTAGGGGCATCATTGTGAAAATTCTATAATGGAGAATTCTACTGCAACTACTTATTGAATTTCTTCTATTGCATTGTCAAACACAATTATTTAACATTTCTCTTGTGTTAAGTAACAAAATAAAATATGCTGTAGACTTCACGATTAACAAATCACATATAAAAATAGCACAAGTAATCACACATAGACACTTTTATTTTTGGACAATTGTCACCGGAAAAAACCCAATGTGGGAAAACCGGTGCAGTAGATTTGAGGGTTTCTTTATTTTGCAGAAATTCTAAGTACAAATGTGTGATTGTAAATGTCAATCAATCACCTGAAGAATTCTGATGAGAAAAGGCTGAGTGAGACAATTCTCACATCATCATGAAGTTTCGGCATTGACTTGCACCCGCACTGACTGGCTCTGCGTGATTTCTGCGCAGTGACTGCTACATTGTCACTACGTCACTGCTGCTGTTGGTTGTCGTGGCTGCTTCTGTGCTTGCTGCTGTGTGTGACTAGAGTGTTCCTTCCTTCCAGAATTATCCTCCTGAAACCGGATGAACCCTTAGTTGCCCCTCCAACAGAAATCGAAACTTCCTCTGCTTCTCTGCGCTAGCCCAACGTAACTATTGCTAGGGTAACTCTGCGCTGATGCTTTGGCTCCTCTCTCACTCCTCTTCATGCACTCTTTATGCTTCATAAATTCTCCCTCCTGGAGATTTCACCTTCCCCTCTCTGCAAATGAGAACCACTTCGATTCTTCCTTTCACTGAAGAAATCGAACTGTTGATTCTTTCTCTGTCTGATGTGTTTTTCCATAGGCCCCTCACCCTCCTTCTTATATTCTTCTGTTGAACCTTCAACGACCAAGATTAAAACATAATCAAGGGCTAAGATTAACTTGGAGGTGATCCATGACTTTTTCTAGAAGATTCACACTAAGTTTAATTAATACCCTTTAATTAATCAGTTTCCCTAAGTTTACACTTAGGAAAACATTAAAAAACGATTAATTATTTTAATTAAACCATCTCTAAGTGGAATCTTCCAAAATCCTTTCTGGGTATTATGGAATACATGTGTCTTAGCCCATATACAAAATTACAAGGCTAGATCACTTCCGATGCTACCATAAATCAACACCCCCTCTTAGCGAGGAAAGTGCTCTAGCAAGACAACTCAATGTGTTGCTGTTTTGACTTCTGTAACATCTGCTGCTGTGTTGTTGATGCTGCTCACCAACACTGCACAAAAAATGCTGCATCTGTACTGCTACTGACTCTGCTTACTGCTGCCAACTTCCACTGTACTGCAACTCCCTCCTTCAACTATGCCGAGGATCCATTTCTTACTGAAATGGATTTTCATTCATACCCAACTGTTCCCTGAACTGAGTGAACTTAATTATCCCTAAAGCCTTAGTGAGTATATCTGCTGTTTGTTCACCTGTGGGAATGTACTGGAGTTGTATTGCCCCACGCTGAACATAGTCTCTGATAAAATGACATCTGATGTCAATATGTTTGGACCGATCATGAAATACTGGATTTTCAGAATGTTTAATGCAACTATGATTGTCACAGTAAACGCTAGTTGGCTCCATCCTGCTTCTGAATAGACTCATAAGAAGTTTCCGAAGCCAGATTGCTTCGCATGTAGCTGTACTAGCTGCCATGTACTCTGCTTCGATTGTGCTCAATGCTACTGACTTCTGTTTCCTACTGCACCAGGACACCATTCTTGATCCAACGCTGAAACAGTACCTAGAGGTACTTTTCCTGTCCACTGAGCTTCCTGCCCAATCTGCATCTGTGAATCCACTGAGTTTGACATCCTCTCCTCTGCCATATCTGATACCGAATCTGACTGTTCCTCGTACATACCTCAAGACGTGCCTTGCTGTGGCCCAGTGCACTCTTTTCGGTTCCACCATGAACTGACGAAGAGTGTTGACAGCAAAGCAAATGTTTGGTCTGGTGTTAACTAAAGACATCAATGACCCGATGAGCTGTCTGTATAAGGTGGGGTCTACCTCTGTATCTTCTAATGCATCTATCTTTTTCCAATTGGTGATCATTGGTGTGGCCATGGGCCTGCAATCCTGCATTCCGAACCTCTTCAGAATTTCCACAGCATACGTCTCCTGTCCCATGAAGATATCTCCATCTTTTTGACAAACTTCCAATCCTAGGAAGTAGTGCATCAACCCCAAATCTTTCATGTTGAATTCAACTTCTAGATTCCGTTTGCAATCCTTGATGAGCCTAGATGATCCTGTGAGAAACAAATCATCTACATATAGTATTAGTACCAATGGCTCATCCTCTACCAGCAAGTAGTAAAGATTGGGATCTGCATCACTCTTGACAAATCCCATATTTTGCAAATAGCTATCTATCCGACCATACCATGCTCTCGGACCCTGCTTAAGCCCGTACATGGCTTTCTTTAATTTGCATACATGAGACCTCCTTTCATGAGTCTCAAAACCCTCTGGTCGTTCGATATATACCTCTTCCCTCAATTTCTCCATTCAAGAACGCTGTCTTGACATCCATTTGATGAATCTCCCATCCCATCTGTGCAGCTAAAGATACGACAGTCCGGATGGAGGTATATTTGGCAACTGGTGCGAAGGTCTCCTCATAGTCAATGCCTTCCTTCTGAGCATATGCTTTTGCCACGAACTTTGCCTTGTATTTCTCTACACCGCCATCTGCAGCGTACTTGATCTTGTAGATCCAACGTGATCCAACAACTAATCTGCTCTGAGGTCTGGGTACAACTTCCCAGACATCATTTGTCATGATAGAAGCATACTCTTCTATCATGGCATCCACCCATACTTGGTGCTGAACAAATTCTTGGACGCTGGAAGGTTCCTCCACTTGAGCCACCAAGGCTTGGTACCTATCAGGAGGTCTGCGCCGTCTCTTCCCATTCCTGGGAGTCCCAATAAATTTTTTTGCATCCCTCAGTACTTGCTGAGCTTCCCTGCTGATCCGACCACTGGTGGAAGGCTGCTCTCTTAGCTCTTCCTCCTGATCTAACGACTCCTCGGATTGAGTATCTTCTTGATCTTCCTCTGTGAAAATGTTAGTACCTGTCCTTGGTACCAAAGCCTGTCTTCCTGTCTGTTCTTCTTGGTGCCCCTACTGTTCTTGGACCAAGGGAACTTTTGCAGTTTGATCCTCTGCCGGCATATCACACAATTGTTGAAACGCTCTATCCTCCATGAACTTAACATCGCGTCTTATCACAACCTTCCTACTGTCAAGAATATAGATCCTATATGCCTTGGAGGTGTCACTGTACCCTACAAGATACCCCCTTTCTGCTGTTTGATCTAGCTTGCTTCTCTTCTCACTGGGTACATGACAGTGTGCCATGCTACCAAATATCCGAAGATGCCCTACGTCCGGTTTCTTTGCTGTGAAAACTTCTTCAGGAGTCTTCTTCCTCAATGCTCTATGAGGTGTCTTGTTCTGGATATACACTGCCGTGTTGTGGGCTTTAGCCCATAAATATCGGGGTAAATCAAGGTCAAATAACATGGCCTTGGCTACTCCTACAATTGTCCTGTTCTTCCATTCTGCCACACCATTCTACTCTGGATTGTATGGTGCAATCCACTCTCTCCTGGTGCCCTCCTTTGCGCAGAAATTTATGAAGTCTCCATCTATGTATTCCCCACCATTATCTGAACGCAATGTCTTGATCTTCTTCCCCATCGTGTTTTCAACAAGAGCCTTGAATTCTTTGAAATTTTCAAAGGCTTCATCTTTTGTCTTCAGGAAGTAGATCCAGGTATTCCTGGAGTGATCATCAATGACTGTGACAAAATATTTGCCACCTTTGAGAGCGTTAGTGGCATATCAATCCCAAAATGCTTGCTGCCTTGTTTTCACTTTTGGGAAAAGCTGCCTTAGTGTACCTCCCAACTACACATCCTCAACATACATCATCATGCTCCATGATGAGAACAGGTGCCCCATCAACTGTTTCTCTGAGCATCTTCAATGCACCGTGATGCAGGTGCCCCATTCTTCTATGCCAATGTTCATTCAACCCTTTCTTACTACTGACTAGTGCCATCGGGGTTTCGATCTGCAACCTTTATAGTCTATTGCTTCTGATCAGAATGCCTTGTTTTCTTCCAACTGGGATGCTTGACATATACTTTCTTTCCGGTAAAGTGTATGTCATACCCTTTGTCCTGCAACTGGGATACTGAGATTAGATTCATCCCAAGCCCTAACACATGCAGTACATCCGTGATCTTGACACTGGTTCCGGCTTTTGTTTGAAACACTATGGATCCTCTCCCAATTGGAGTGCACTTCGTGCTATTGCCCATAGTGATCTGGAAGTTCATCAGCTCTTCCCTATAGCTCACGAAGTATTCTCGTACTCCAGTCATACGAGCTAAAGCCCTGCTATCAATATACCATATTCCTGCAGATGCTGAACTCGATAGGCATGTATCATCCTCTTTTAACCTAGAGGATAAAACATCTAAGTCTGTCATACTTATTTGTGCTTTCTTCTCTCTGTGCTGCGTCCCCTCTGAAGCTTCTGGTTTACGCAGTCCCTTTTCTAACCTTGCTTCCTTTGGATCTGACAACTCTGATACCATGTGAAAATTCTTTAATGGAGAATTCTACTGCAGCTACTTATTGAATTTCTTCTATTGCATTGTCAAACACAATTATTTAACATTTCTCTTGTGTTAAATAACAAAATAAAATATGTTGCAGACTTCACGATTAACAAATCACATATAAAAATAGCACAAGTAATCACACATAGACACCGTTATTTTTGGACAATTGTCCCCGTAAAAATCCAATGTGGGAAAACCGGTGTAGCAGATCTGAGGGTTTCTTTATTTTGCAGAAATTTTGAGTACAAATGTGTGATTGTAAATGTCAATCAATCACCTGAAAAATTCTGATGAGAAAAGGCTGAGTGAGACAATTCTCACATCACCACGAAGTTTCGGCACTGACCTGCACCCACACTGACTGGCTCTGCGTGTTTTCTGCGTAGTGAATGTGTCACTCATGCTGTCACTGCGTCACTGTTGCTGCTGCTTGTCGTGGCTGCTTCTGTGCTTGCTGCTGTGTGAGACTAGAGTGTTCCTTCCTTCCAGCACTGTCCTCCTGAAACTGGATGAACCCTCAACTGCCCCTCCAATAGAAATCGAAACTCCCTTTGCTTCTCTGTGCTGGCCCAACGTAACTGTTGCTAGGGTAACTCTGCGTTGATGCTTTGGCTCCTCTATCACTCCTCTTCATGCATTCTCTATGCTTCAGAAATTCTCCCTCTTGGAGATTTCACCTTCCCCTCTCTGCAAATGAGAACCACTTCGATTCTTCCTTTCACTGAAGAAATCGAACTATTGATTCTTTCTTTGTCTGATGTGTTTTTCCATAGGCCCCTCACCCTCCTTATATTCTTCTGTTGAACCCTCATTGACCAAGATTAAAACATAATCAAGGGCTAAGATTAACTTGGAGGTGATCCATGACTTTTTCTAGAAGATTCACACTAAGTTTAATTAATACCCTTTAATTAATCAGTTTCCCTAAGTTTACATTTAGGAAAACATTAAAAAAACGAATAATTATTTTAATTAAACCATTTCTAAGTGGAATCTTCTAAAATCCTTTCTGGGTATTATGGAATACATGTGTCTTAGCCCATATACAAAATTACAAGGCTAGAGCACATCCGATGCTACCATAAATCAACAATCACCATAGAGGAGTTCGAGGGGTTTTCAGTTCTTGTGTTGGGTGACAGGGCTATGCAGTGCACATGCTATGTTCCCGCCTTGACTGTGACCATGGGGAGCTACTCCATGACAAACCATTTCTTCGTGGTGGATGTATCGAACACCAACGTAGTTTTGGGAGTCCAATGGCTCTATTCAGTTGGCAGAGTCACTACTGATTGGCAGAAGTTGGAGATGGAGTTTGTAGATCCAGCTGGCAAGCTAGTGTTGCTGAGGGGTATGCCCTGCTTCCTATTTACTTCGGTCCTTTAAACTCCAGGTTCAAACCTTGGAACTGTGGCTCCATTAACCCATTCCCAGCCTTCGACTTTCTCTTTAATATAATGGAAAAACCTTTTAATCACCCTTTATCAAATAACATACCTCGGACTTCAGAACTCCCGATAAAACCAAGCTGCATAAACCATTTTGGGTGACAAAAGGTGCCCGCTAACGTCAGGGTTTTTGTGACCCGAAATTTTTATCAAATCCGCCCTATGAAGCGTATCGGGTCCGTTTCGGGGCATGCTGACGTCAGCCCAAGTGTGACCCGAAATTTTTATCAATTTCGCCCTATAAAGCGTATCGGGTCCGTTTTGGGGCCTGCTAATGTCAGCCCAAGTGTGACCCGAAATTTTTAACAAATCTGCCCTATAACAATTTTGGGTCCGAATTTCTCGACTATGCGAGCAACCAAACAAGACCCGCTCCAATCAGTTGCTGCCGCGTGTGCGCTGATGTGTACGCTGACTAGGCGTTGGGGACCACCGGTTCTGTGGGACTGCTGACTACTGTCGTGGCCATGGGGACCAAGGCGATTGATGGTGGTCCGTCGATCTGCAAATCAGATCGACGGTGGAGATGTTTTGAGAAATGCACCGGCGGAAAACTCTTCAAACCATATGAAAAACCTAAAAAATTAATATAAACAAAGGTTTTATGCGTCGGGATGGTTTTATATATACGAAATGGATAGGTGCCCGACTGCGGGGCCTTGGTCTTTATGGAATGATAATAGGCCCGGGGCTTGTATAAGAGGGCCAATCAGCATCGGAGTTTGGTTTAAACACAAACAAATGCGCTCCGTGAGTTGCTCTGACGCGATAAGCGCTCAGGACCCTAGCACTTGGTTCTAGCGCTGGGGCACATGGAGGGGAAGTGGTTTAAGACTAAGCCCAAAGGGGCTTAAGCCTTTGGTAAACAAAACTTATTTTTTATGAAATTTTTCAAGTTTTCAATGGATTTTGGGGGTTTTGGCAGAGTTCAAAAATGAGTTTTAAACTTTGTAAAAATGATTTTCTTAAATGGAAGAAGGGGAATCATGAAAATATAGGAGTTTTATGGAAGAAAAACTGGAGCAAAATGAAGGTTAGTTTTCTTAATGGAGGAGGGGGAAAAGGGATTTTGCAGCAGTCTTTTCTCATGAAATCAGCAGAATTCCAGAGTGTAAAATGGGCACAGTAGGGAAGATTTTGGACAAAGGCATGAGGCCTTCAAGAGTCTTCAAGAGATAACACTTTTTTGCAATAAAATTTGTTCCTTGAAGGCTCCAAAAAATGATTTAGCCACTTTTTGGTATAGCAAATTTTATAGGTGGCTGACAGTGGCTCCACTTGGGGATGGTGCCTTCTCGAAGGCATCAAGAACTTCAGACTTGCATTCTCTGGGAGGCTGATCAGTGCCTCATCCATTGGGCTGCCTTTCTTTCCTTGAATGATATTCTTTTGCTCTGAAAACATATTAGCAGCCATAAAAACAATGGATCTTTCATCAACAAGCTTTCTACCTACCCAATCCTACAGATCTAACATTTTTTCTTCTTTAGAGTGCACTTGGATTGGCAAACTCTTTTACAACATTTTGTTCTTTTGAAAGCAGGAATTCTAATCTATTTCTACTCCTTATTTTTCCATGGACTCGGATTAAACAGTTGAGTCTATATGATTCTCTACCTAATCTACCATCTGTTGGGATTAAACTGTCCAACAGATTTTATTCACTAAATCCTACAACAGAAATTTAAAAACATACAAGTCAGGATTGAACAGTCTAACTTGTTGCTGATCTATGGCATAAAAAACAAGCTGCACATAGATATTATTTTGCAGAAAATTAAAATCAAAATGGAAGGCTTAGGATCTGAAATTTCACAGCATTTCATCTCCTTTACAGCTCTGTTTTGATTCTTACTTGAGATGTTCTTTGCTTGTCCTCTGGTTCAGATTTTGAGCTAATTGGGACCAGATTTACATCTTTTTTGACTCAGAATTTGAAACAGATTTGAGTCATTCTTTTTGGAAACTTAGGTTTAGATTTTGAGCATGTTTGAACCTTTAATTTCTATCCTAAACTATCTACTGATAAGCCAAGATTAAATAGTTTGGCAAATCGAATTCACTATCCTATCAGCAGAAAATTTAAAACTAATTAGTCAAGATTAAGCTGTTTGACTAACTAGAAGTGTGTTCTTTAGGAGTGGCATTTGAGCTTGCACACTTTCAGATTTGTTTCTCTTTTTGGTATGGGGCTGTACCTTTATTGTTTTTACAATCTGCCCTCTTTTCTTTCTTTCTTTGTTTTTGTATTTTTGATTTTTATAACTTTGAATGCAATGATGGGTGAAGTATTTATAATGAGAAAAAAGATAAAAAGGCTTTCAGAAGATAACATGGATCAAGAGAAGTAATGTTTAAGCATCCTGCCATTGACAGGACCTCCAAACAGTTTTGCTCCATTCAACTCTTGCAAGAAATAGCATTATTAACAGCAGCTGAATGGATAAAGTAAGGGCCAAGCCATAAGTTGTCAAATTTTCCATGCTTGCCCTTGTCTTCCCTCCTTGAGTCCCACTTCAAAACTTTGTCCCCAATATTGAAATTGCTGGCTTTTGTTCTTCTGTCAAAAAGCTTTTTAATGCTGTCCTGCTTCTGCAATGCTTTGTTATAAACCTCCTCTCTGGTTTGCTGAAGATGACTGGTCTGATTTATTCTTCTGATCATGTCATTATCTTCAGTTTGCAACTCTTGAATCAACTTTATCACTGGTAGACCAAGGCTGGTTGGAAAAATTGCATCAGTACCATACACAAGATGGAAAAGTGACATACCAATAGATTTCTTCAAAGTCAATCTGTCAGCCCAAAGTGCATGAAATAGCTTTGTGTGCCAAGACTTTTTGTTGTCCTCTAACAGTTTCTTGATTATGTTCACTAAACTGTTGTTTGAGGATTCTGCAAGTCCATTACCTTGAGGGTAATAGGCCGTGGAATGCCCCAATATTATCTGATATCTGTGACAGAATTCAACCATTTTCTTTGATCCAAATGCTGCTGCATTATCAGTGATGATCTTGGTAGGACAGCCAAATCTGGAGAGAATGTTAGTCTCCATGAATTTTATAATAACAGAATCATTGGCTTGCCTACAAGGTATGGCTTCTATCCACTTAGTGAAATAGTCTGTGGCAGTGAGAATCCATCTATGCTGAGCAGAAGATGGTGGATGGATTTCTCCTATGAAGTCAAGTCCCCACTGTTGAAAATGAGCTTCAACAGTGATTGGATGCAGAGGTAGGGGTAGCAGTTTTCTTTTGCCTTCAAAAAGTTGACATTTACGATAGGCAATGATTATCTTGTGTATATCAGGAAAGAGAGTAGGCCAATAGAAACCAACCCTCAAAATTTTATTGGCTGTTGTCTTCCAGTACAAATGACCTCCACACTCTCCTTCATGGAACTCGTGCTTAACCTTCTCTGCATCATACTCAGGCAAACATTTAAGCAATACACCACTTGCATTTTTCCAATAAAGACATCTATCTATAATGCAATAGTTTATAGCTTTTAACTTTAGGAACCTTGCCTTTGTTTTTGTTAAACCAGGAGGTGTATTTAAATTAAGCAAAACATAAATAATATCAGCATACCAAGAGGAATTCATAAAATGGTCTTCAACAATGGGAGTTGAGATTTCCTCTTGTTCGTCCAAAGCATTAATCATATTAATATTGAGAACCTCAAAATTGGATTCAGCCATTAATCTAGCTAGACCTTGGCCTTTGATGAGTTTAGTGGGCTTTATCTCTAAATCATATTCAAGAATAACATCAATCCACTTTCCTCTCTTACCATGTGGGTCCTGTGTTAAAATGTCTTTAACAACTGAGTTTGGGACAAAGGCAATGATGTGTGAGTGAAGGATGTATCCTCTAAAGTCTTTCAAAGCTTTAACCAAAGCAAAAGCTTGCTTCTCCATAATGTTATATCTCAGAGGGACATCCCTCAACGCCTTGCTAAAGAATGCAATAGGCTGCTCTTGTCCTTGTGGATTTTTCTGTAAAAGGACAGCAGCTATGGTATGTTCTGATGCAAACGAAAAAATATAAAAATCTTTTGAAAAATCAGGACTTATTAGAACCGGTGTTTTGGTTAACGCTTGTTTCATCAGTTCAAAGGACTTCTTTGCTTGTAAGGTCCACTTTACCCCTTGCTCCATTTTCAACATGTTTGTTATATTCCTAAGGAGCTCAGCCAAGTTGGGTATGAACCTTCTCAAAAAGTTAATCTTTCCAATGAAAGATTGCAACTCCTTGATGTTTCAAGGATGAAAGATTTGCAATATGGCCTCAATCCTTTTGGGATCTATCTTAATACTCTCTTCTGAAATAATGTGCCCAAGAAGTTTACCTTCTTGGAGCCCAAATAGTGTTTTCTTAGGGTTTAAAGATATCCCAAACTTTTTGCATTTCTCGAAAACTTTTCTTAAGTGTTTTAAGTGCTCTTCATCTGTTTTTGAAAACACAGTGACATCATCAAGGTATATAATGATGAAGTAGCCCAGTTCTTGTAATGACCCGTTCCCAAGTTGTACCCAAAACGATATTAGCATGTGAACGATATAGGCATTTGATAGCTACACCTGCCTATACCGCCCACATCGCACTAGTACACCCACCTACTAATATCAAAATTTCATAAGTGAGGAATTTAATATTAAGATTTTGGATTAATACTAAATTTTAACTAAGTAAAAATTATGTGAAAAGGACTAATAAAGGAAAATGACATAATAAAGTTAATTCATTAAGTAATGTAAAGACACATACTCCATACATAAGACAACCGTATAAGTCACCTCCATAAATATATTCGTACCCACATTAATGTGGATCACATCACCAAAAAAAACATGTAATACCAATATTTAGGTGGATAAGACCTCGAGAAGAAAGAGGCGGTAGGGGAAGATTATTTAAATCCACATTAATGAAAAGATCACACCACCATAAATACATATAATATCACCATTAATAGAGGAAAAGACCTCGGAAGTTGGAGGCGGTGGATGGAACTTATTTAAGGGAGGTAATATGGAGGTTTTGGGGGGGGGGAAAGGATGGAATTCTGCTGAAATACTGTGAGATTGAACTGCATATTGTGAGATTGAACTGCTGGGAGTCTCTGTTCTTCTTGGATATCTGGGCACGGGGGCAGAGGAGACATCCCCTGGGTCTGGGATTATTCCCAGATTGGCTGGGAGGACTTGGTTGTTTCGATAAACTGTTTATCCATCTAACAGCTGCATCACGGGAGGAGAGCCATCATCAAAACCATCAAACCATCAACTGTGTACCAGGTATTTCTCTTATGTATTTGATTGTTTCTCAATTAAAAATTTCACTGCTGATTTCATTACATACATTACTGCTGTATAAAATTTGCTGCAATTAATTCTCCATGTATGGAACTTTACATATCATGGAAATACATCACTGTTTCTGAATAATTTGTCTGCGAATTAAAATTCTGTGTTAGGACCATTACATATGGTATCAGAGCCATGGTAAGAATGTGGAAGCCACCGACCGTGGCAGAGGCAGTGGAATGTGCTCGTTATGCAGAAGAACATCTGGGGATAAAAAGGGATTTCAGGCCAGCTGAATCAATACCGCAGGCATTTACAGGAAAGACCCCCCGAAATTTCTTCCGAGGAAATAACTCGAGACCACCTCCTTATGGTAACAGATTTACCCCAAGAGGAGCGGGGGCAGGAGCTCCCAGGACCATAAATGCAATAGCTTCCGGGTCTTCAAACAACAGTGCGTGGAGGTCTCGAGGAACTGGTAATCGAGGAAGAAATGGGAGAGGAAGCAGCACCAGGGGACAGAGTTCTTGGTCGGGGATTTCTCAGTCAAACGAAAGAGGACCAACCCGAGTGGACTGTTAGGGATGTGGAGGACCCCATCTTCGACGGGATTGTCCGGAGAACTCGCGGCAAGCAGGAAAAGAACTAGAGAACTCGCGGCGGACAGGAAAAGAACCGTCATCAGATGCTCAAAGCAATCACAGAATCCACGCTGTCGTCAACAACAACCAAGCAGCACATCAATCAACGGTAGTGGAATCTTCAGGTACAATCAATGGAATAAAACTCAAAATCTTATTTGACACTGGAGCTATTGATAGTTTTATTTCATCTTATGCATTGAACAAATGTGGGTTGGCAGCCTGCAAACAAGACGATTTTAGACAGGTAGAAATGGCTTCAGGAGACCTTCAATCGGTAGAATTATGTGTGGAAGATTGCAAAATTGATCTAGGAGTCTGTTTGACCAAACTAAAAGTTTATGTCACAGCCCTAGGTACTTATGACCTGGTGATAGGAATGGATTGGTTAGAATTTCATCGAGCATGGGTAGATTGTTCCGGGAAGACAATACTTTGCGTAAATGATATGGGTGAGACAATCCAAATTCAAGGTATTAAGAGAAAGGTATCCTTGCGTTTCATCTCAGCTATGCAGATGAAGCGGTGCTTGAGGAAGGGTTGTCAAGTATATGCCGTTCAAATGGTGAGCAAAGAAAAAGGGCCTTCCTTAGATCAATATCCGATTCTAGCAGAATTTCCGGATGTTTTTCCAAAGGAACTACCTGGACTGCCTCCTAGGAGAGAGCTAGACCTCACCATTGAATTGAAACCTGGTACGGAACCTATATCTAAAACTCCTTATCGAATGACTGCCCCGGAACTTCAAGAGCTGCAAATACAGCTAAAAGAACTGTTAGATGTAGGGCACATTCGACCCAGTGTTTCACCATGGGGTGCTCCAGTAATCTTCGTCAAAAAGAAAGATGGTTCATTACGACTGTGTGTGGACTATCGAGATTTGAACCGGGCCACGGTAAAGAATAGGTATCCGATGCCTCGCATTGACGACCTTTTTGATCAAATGAAAGGAGCTACAGTATTTTCAAAGATCGATTTGCGATCAGGTTATCATCAACTCAGGATAAGCGAGAGTGATGTTTCTAAGACTGCATTCCGAACTCGTTTCGGGCATTATGAATTCATTGTGGTGCCATTTGGGTTGACCAATGCACCTGCAGTCTTCATGAACCTTATGAATAGCGTTCTCCGCAAATATCTTGACATTTGTACAAGTTTTCCTGGACGATATTCTCATTTACTCTAAGAATGAGAAAGAGCATGAAGAGCATCTTCGGATAGTGTTATCTTGTCTCAGAGAGCACAAGTTATATGAAAAATTATCCAAATGCGTTTTCTTTCAGAAGGAAATCTATTACTTAGGTCATATCATATCTGGCGAAGGAATCTCCGTAGATCCTTAAAAGGTAAATACAATCAGGGAGTGGCCGATACCTAAGAATGCACATGAAGTGCGTAGTTTTATGGGTTTAGCAGGTTACTACCGAAGGTTTGTGGAAGGATTCTCCAAGATTGCAAAACCCATCACAAACCTTCAGCGCAAGGGTGTTAAATATGAGTGGACTGAGGAGTGTGATAAAGCTTTTTCTGAACTTAAACAATTATTGACTAGTGCACCAATTTTACGGGTACCGGATATGGATAAAGATTTTACTGTGTGTACTGACGCATCTAAACAAGGGTTAGGTGCAGTTTTAATGCAGGAAGGAGGCGTAATAGCATATGCTTCGAGAAAATTAAAAACTCATGAAGAACTTTATGCGACGCATGATTTGGAGCTAACCGCAGTGGTCTTAGCTTTAAAGATGTGGAGACATTACTCGGTGGGGAGAAAATTTGTGCTTAAAAGTGACCACCAAAGTTTGCAGTATTTATTCACCCAGAGAGACTTGAATGCAAGACAAAGACGATGGAGTGAACTCCTAAGCAAATATGATTTTGCCATTTCATATATCAAAGGGAAGGAGAATGTGGTAGCTGATGCCTTAAGTAGAAGACCCCGAATATTCTCCCTTGTACCTATCAAGGTGAACTTGAGAAATCAAGTGCTTGAACATCTTGTAAGAGATAGTTGGTACTTAAAAGTGAGGTCGGGACTCGAAAGCAACCGTTCGACGGAACCTAAGTTCGACGGGTATGATTTAGAAGAGGACGGAATTCTACGATTTCACGGAAGGATGTATATACCAGACAGTGGAGATCTCCGAAACACCATCTTGAAGGAAGCACACCGAGCAGTATATTGTGCACATCCTGGGGTAAAGAAGATGTATGCTGACACCAAGAGACTCTTCTTCTGGTCAGGCATGAAAAACGACATTGTCAAATTTGTTGCTAGATGCCTGGAATGTCAGCAGGTAAAAGCTAATCATCGCCAGCCAGCAGGTCTCTTACAACCTCATGACATCCCTATGACCAAATGGGAGATAATTTCTATGGATTTTATCGTTGGGCTGCCTCTTACGCAACAAAAGCATAATGCCATTCTGGTTGTAGTGGATAGGTTAACAAAAAGCGCCCATTTCATCTCAGTAAGAGATACTTATGAAGTAGCTGATGTAGCTAGGGTATTCATAAATGAAATCATCAGATTTCATGGAGTACCTAAGAAAATTATATCCGACAGAGATCCTCGATTCACATCAAGGTTCTGGAATTGTATGCAGTCAGCCTTGGGAACACAGTTAAATTTGAGTACTACCTATCATCCTGAGACCGATGGACAGACAGAAAGCGTAAATCAAGTACTCGAGGATATGCTAAGGATGTATGTGATGGACCAACAGTCACGTTGGGAAAAGTACTTACCCTTGGTGGAATTTGCTTACAACAATAGCTACCATAGTTCGATCGGGATGCCGCCATTTGAAGCATTATACGGAAGACCTTGCAGAACGCCGTTAAGTTGGGACAGGTTAGAAGATCGAATAATCGTCGGACCAGACTTGATCCAAGAGATGGAGGATCAGGTAAAACTGATTAGACAAAGATTAAAAGAGGCTCAGGATAGACAGAAAAGTTATGCGGACACTCACAGGACAGATAGAAGTTATGTGGTAGGAGATCAGGTTTTCGTTCACATCAGACCAAATAAGAGCACCATCCGGTTTGGGAGGGGGACAAAATTATCCCCCCGATTTATTGGACCGTTTGAAGTCCTGGAAAAAGTCGGACCAGTCGCTTATCGTCTTGCACTACCACCTCACTTGCATAAAATTCATAATGTATTTCATGTATCTGCCTTACGACATTATATTGCTGATAAATCTCATGACCTTCAATGGAAGGAACTGCAGGTATCGGACGAGGGAATCCTAACGGTCGAACCGTTACGTATTGTGGAACGTAGGGTTCGACAGCTCAGGAACTGCCGGATAGACCAAGTGAAAGTCCAGTGGGACAAGTATAGTCCTGGATCAACGACTTGGGAAGATGCTGAGACTTTTTGCCAGAATTACCCCAACTTATGCTAAATTTTGAGAACTGAAAACTTTTATGTATATAACTGCTCTATTTTGATACTGGACATTTTGAAACACTATGAAAAGATGCGTTATTTTTCCTTGCTGGTACATGGATACCCATAAGTTTAGAATACTACTTCACTTTACTGATACCAGATATATGCTGTTAGTTTAGAATTTACTGGTGCGTGGACACCGATATGCGAGATGTCATTTAAATTAACATTTGCAAGAATATGAAAAGTGAAATATATTGATATATAAATTGACAAGGGTAAAGCAATGCATCATAAATAGAACATTTGTGAACTAAACAGAAGCAGTGTCTGAAATGAGAAATTTTATGGGACATATTGATACCTATGTAAACAAATTTTCCTTTTTATAAGTTCTAGGATTAATATCATAGATATCAAAGTATTTTGAATATGTAAAGGTTGTTATATGGGTAACAATTGGTTATGAGCAATATAGATGCATATGCTGTAATATGTGTACGAGTGTTTACATTGCAGATTAGGTACCGGTGAATACCATGCTGCAGAAAACAGAAAAACAGATTACCGAAACAATCTACGTGATGACAGATATCCAAGAAAGATGAGACTCCCTGAAATCCTACGATAGGGTTGACCCTGGTCCTACTGGGAGGGGTGGGGGTGTGCCCACCGTTTATCCTCCAATACCTGGAGTCATGGGAGGACTGTGCGAGTCACGCTCCCCTAGACGTGTGATGATGACTGCCGGATGCCTACAAGCAGATCAGGTCGACGTAATCGACTCTGATATCATTGAGGTCTATGGATGGATCAGTAAAACTGATGCCATGGCATATTCCTGTAGAGGATGGATAGGATGGGAGCGGAAGAGATTAGGAAGGATAGGATGATTTTAGAATAGTTTGGAGACTCGGTGAAGATGGGAAGTAACAATTAAATTACCAATACATACTTATTTAAACGAAAATTCAATCTTAAAATACAGGCATTCTACAATCACCCTAATCTCTAAAAACACAATATTGATCTGAGTATATAAAACCATAAACTTCGGGACGAAGTTTTCTGAAGGGAGGAAGTATGTAACGACTCATTCCCAAGTTATACCCAAAACGATATTAGCGTATGAACAATATAGGCATTTGATAGCTATACCTGCCTATACCGCCCACATCGCACTAGTACACCCACCTACTAATATCAAAATCATAAGTGAGGGATTTAACATTAAGATTTTGATTATTAAATTTTATCTAAGTAAAATTATGTGAAAAGGACTAATAAAGGAAAATGACATAATAAAGTTAATTCATTAAGTAACAAATGACACATACCCATACATAAACACAACCGTATAAGTCACTCATAAAATATATTCTATCTATGACATTATCGTATATCACATCACCATAAAATGTAATACCAATATTTAGGTGATAAGACCTCGAGAGGAAAGAGGCTGTAGGGGAAGATTATTTAAATCCACATTAATGAAAAGATCACACCACCATAAGTACATATAATATCACCATTAATAGAGGAAAAGACCTCGGAAGTTGGAGGCGGTGGATGGAACTTATTTAAGGGAGGTAATATGGAGGTTTTAGGGAGGAAAAGGAGGGGAATTCTGCTGAAACACTGTGAGATTGAACTACATATTGGGAGATTGAACTGCTGGGAGTCTCTGTTCTTCTTGGATATCTGGGCATGGGGGCAGAGGAGACATCGTCTGGGTCTGGGATTATTCCCGGATTGGCTGGGAGGACTTGGTTGTTTCGATAAACTGTTTATCTATCTAACATCTGCATCACGGGAGGAGAGCCATCATCAAAACCATCAAACCATCAACTGTGTATCAGGGATTTCTCTTATGTATTTGATTGTTTCTCAATTAAAAATTTCACTGCTGATTTCATTACATACATTACTGCTGTATAAAATTTGCTGCAATTAATTCTCCATGTATGGAACTTTACATATCATGGAAATACATCACTGTTTCTGAATAATTTGTCTGCGAATTAAAATTCTGTGTTAGGACCATTACAGTTCTTCCGAGAATGCTATGTCCATGGCTTGCTGAAAGTTGCTCCAGCATTCATTAGACCGAAAGGCATTTTCACATACATGAAAGTGCCCCATGGTGTAGTAAAGGCTGTCTTTAATTGATCAGCAGGGTGAACTAAGATCTGATTGTACCCTGAGTAGCCATCAAGAAAAGAAATTCTTCTAGACCCTACCACCCTTTGTAAAATATGATCCATCTTAGGTAAAGGGTAGTTGTCTTTTAATCATAGTTTTAAAAAATGGAATCGGTCAGCTACCAGGCTGAGGGTCAATTTCGACTCGGACTCCGAATCGGTAATGACTCGGTCGACTCGGTTTCAATGACTCGGTTTTTGTAAAAAATACATTAAATATTAATTTTTTTGTACAAAAACATAAATTTAAAGATTTTTATTCATGTTTCCAAACACAAAGCATTACAATATAGACAAGTCACAAAAGACAACATATGATCAAAGTAGGCTCATGAATATATCCATTATATCAAAATTGCACCTAGTGCACTGTCCAATATAAGATGATGATATAAAGATCAAAACAAAAAACATAACCAATGTCACTAACATCATGTCATCAAGGTACATAGAGGGATTGATGCTCTTGATTAAATATGAGTTCCATACCCTAATACATGACAAAATTCGATGGAAACATTGCAATAACCCAATCCTGAAATCCTGAAAAACTGATAAGTTTGCTGGATTTTGAATGAGATCTAAAATTCAACTTTCTCCATATGAAATCCAATGAGATTGGAACCACTCTCAAACATCCCGAGTCATTTCATGGTAATGTTAAAAATTTAAGCAAAAGGATGAAAATGAAGATTAAGAATTTAACATTACCATGAAGCTGCTCCAAAAACCAACTCCACAACTCTTCAGAAAACCCTCACAAATGCTCAAGCAAATTGAATGAAAAAGATGTGAGGTATTGAGAGGGGTTGGGTTAGTTAAATAGGATGGGGAGGGGTTAGAAAACCTAAAAAAAACCTAACAACAGAATTAATTTGAGTTTTAAGTCCCTTTTTTTCAATTTTTTGGGCCCACCGGCCGGCTGGATTGACTAGGCCGAGTTAACTCGGAACGAACTGATGGCTTGGGTTTATTCTTGGCCGTAGGAGTCGGTCGAAAAAATCGTAGGCTCGGTAACAAGCCGGCCGGCCGTTGTTCATCTACTGATCGAGGCCAGAGTGAGCCTTCGGCTCGGTCAACCAGGCCTAGTTCGATTCGAATCGGGCTGGTTTTAAAACTGTGCTTTTAATGAAGCTTTGTTTAAGTCTCTAAAGTCTATACAAAGCCTGATCTCTCCAGTTTTCTTCCTAACCAACACCAGATTAGACACCCACTCGGAATATCTAATAGGGACAATAATACCAGCTTCATACATTGTTATGATCTCCTTCTGGACCAAAGGCAACTGAACAGGGTTTATTCTGCGCAGTTTCCGTTTGAATGGTTTTTCGTTTTCTTTGAGAGGAATTTTGTGCTGTATTATTTCAGTGTCATAGGATTTCAGATCTTCGTAACTCCACGCAAAAACATCAGGAAATTCTTTAAACAGCTCTATGTATTTGAGTTTAATGTGAGCTGGTAAAGTTTTAGACAGTTTAATCATTTTCGGTTTAAGTTCACTGCCTATATTGCACTCTTCCACTTCGGTCTCTACAGGTTCTAGTTTTGGCTTCCTGGCCACATCGTTAAAATCAAACAACTCTTCTAAAGGTGCCAGACCCTTTGGCAAACTTTCATATTTAGAGTGCAGGGTTTCTAACTCTTCTGTTTCTAATTCTGCGTTCATCTCTGTTTCATTTTCAAGTTTGCTAGATAACAGGTTTACATTAGCAAGTTCAGGAGACCTTTCTTCTTCATCAAGAAAATTTTCTTCACTAGGGCAGTCGGTTTCATAATCTGAATCCAAACTTGGTAGTTCGAATTCATTTCTGAACTGCATGAAGTCTTCTATTTGTTCGTCTCCGTCGAACACCTGCCAATATTTTTCGTTATCAGGAATGGCTGGTCTAAATTTTAGCTGAGTTGTGCAGTCTTTGGTTTCATATGGCGTTAAGCATGTTCTGGCTGCAAAAGCTAAATTGTGGGCCGCAATATTTCTTTTTCTTGGGACAAAAATCAGTTTGGACTCCTCGAAAGATTTTAAAAGGTCCATGACATCGTTTCGGTAGGCCCTAAGTCTGGGATGATTTGCGTTATACTCCCCATTGACTTGCTTGATAACTAACTCTGAATCCCCATACACATTGATTCTTTTGGCTCCTAACTTCTTCAACAATCGTAAGCCTAAGAGAAGGGATTCATATTCCTCTATGTTATTCGAACACTGGAAGTTTAATCTACAGGAAAGGCTTTCTGTGTGGTTATTCTTAGTGTTGCATATCCAGACGCCTGCACCAGCGTTGGTCTTAGTGCAAGACCCATCGAAGTGCATACTCCATAGAGGACTAGTCTCGAGTTTATCATTTGGGTTACTATGCTCTTCAATAAGTGTGCTATCGAATTGTTCTTGGAGGTCAGCACACTGTTGAACTTGTTCTAACTCAGATTTTTTATTGGGTTGAGGACTGCTTTCTTGACTCTCAATGTTTAAAAGCAAAGGACACATGATTTGTAGCTCAAGACTTGTGTTTTGTTTGCTTGAGTTTACAGGTTCAACAAACTGTTCTGACACTCCTACGTTATCTTCTTCCTCCTCTCTATTTGTCATTAAATCAGACAAGGTCACTTGTTCACTGGAAGTTTCATCATTGAAAAGGATAAATGAATCTAGGCCTGTGTTTACAGAATAAAGGGGAGAGTTCTGTGGTCTGTCTTGGCTAGTCACCATGTATTGCATATGAGACTTCCTGTAAAGTCTTCTTGTCTGATTGAAAACAGGGATGGTCGCATAGGTCATGTCCATCTGCATAGTCCCTTGTAACTTAGCTCCCCAAGACCTAGATAATGGCATTTCATACTTTGGGGGCACATCAGCCACAACGATATCCATGACTAAACATTTGGCTGGAATTTGAGCTAAGTTAACACAGAGGTCTTTAATTAATCCTGAACATTTTACTCTGCTTGAGTCAAAGGAGTAAAGGTCTTTATAAGGTCTGGTGATTTCTAGACCAAGGCTCTCCATTACAGCTTTAGGCATCAAATTATGAGAAGCCCCGGAATCATGCATAGCGTTGTGCAAAATCTTGTCATGAACATTTAAACTTACATAAAAGGGAGGAACAGGTCCCTCTTGATATCTACCTTCAATCTTAGGACCAAAAATGAGCTCTGGCTGGTCATCATTAAGATTGACTGTGTCATTATTATCCTCAATATTTAAAGCCTTCAAAATTTGGGTCCTATATACATTCTGGGCAGCTAACTCAGTCAGGGGAACAAAGATTTTGATCTTTGAAATTTCCTGCTCTAGGCTGAAAGGAATTTGGTTCTTCGAAGAACTTGTCTCAGCCTTACTAGCTGCCAGTCTATCAGCAACATCAGCTTGCTGATTTGTTCTATTTACATTTGACAAAATGGTTTTAATAGGAGTACTAGCTGAAGTGTTAGTACTACAAATGTCCGCACTCTGTTTTTCATTGTTTTGAGTGCCTTTCTCTCTACCTTTATCAGAATTAACAGCCACTGTTTTGTCCTTTAGTTTGACAACTTTAGGCTTGGTTGCAGCGCTGTTTTGTGAAGATTTTTCAGAGGTTTTGGTGTTGGGAGTTTGTTGACTGGTTTTTTTTCTAAGGTCATATTCTCTTTGAGACTCTATGATGACATTTTCCATGTCTTGATAATAACTTTCATCATCATCTCTTTTATCATCATAAGGTGTATAAAGACCTTGTTTTCTATCATAATGGACTTCAAAGTCATCATTATCTACCCCTAGCATGTTGATATCATCTTCCTCTGTTATCTCATCTATTTCCTCAACCTCACTTACATAGTTTTGATGAAAGGGAGGAGTGATCTGTTGATCATCTTCCCTAGGTTTGTTTGGAGGTTGGTTCCTTCTAAAATTCTGATTCTGGTTCTGGTTTATGTTTTGAGGAGCCGTTTGGTTTTGACTGGCTTGTGCTCTCTCAAGGATGCTCATTTTCTTCATCATTTCCTCCATCATTCTCTCCATATTTGAGTTGGAAGTAGAGGGTGTAATTTATTCTCTAAAGGACACTCTCTTCTCATTTTTCATTCTTGCTCTCTTCTCCATCAAGTTGACTTCCACAACAAGAGCACCTTTTTTCATCTCTTCAAGAGTTGCAGGATCTCTCTCTCTCAGTTGATAGGCCATCTCAGGGTCAAACCCTTCAGGAAATTTGTTTAAAGCTGAGCCTTGTGGAGGTTTTAGATCTGGGGAAAGTGCATTATATACACTGTTAAATCTGGTACAATAAGCTTGTACACTTTCCCCGGTGTTTCTATGGAGGTTCTTGTAATCAGAAAGGACTTGGAGAGGATTCTTCTTTACTTCCCATTTGTTTAAGAATGTCTGATGGAAGGCTTGGAGATCATTGATACTATGGGGGGTTAAGCCTTTAAACCATTTTCTTACTTCTCCCCCCAGACTCTGAGAAAATAATCTAAGCTTGACAGAATCATCATCAATTTCATTTCTGTCGAAGTAGTCATTCATCTTATCCACATGTTGTGATGCAGTAGTATCATTACTAGCATCATATAATGGAATTTTGGACTGATAGTCCTGCGGAAGATTGACTAATGGTATAGGAAGGACTAAGGGAGCATACCATGCTGCCATGATATGTGGTGGGGGTGGATTCACAAGAGGTGGATTAACAAAAGGAAAAGTGGGCTGAAGTGGAGTGGTTTGGACAGTGAATGGAGGATGAAGGGATGTGGATGGAACAACAGTGGATTGCTGAGCTGATCTTGGATGAGAGACACCTAAATTATGAAGGAAATGTAAATCAGGAGGTGTTGCTTCTCTACTACCAAGATGTTCACTTGTTTCAAGAGATGAAAGTGAAGACTCAGAATCTAGCTGAGTTATATCATCAAATGACCTAGTTCTAAAGGGATTTACTAAGTTAACTTGTGATTGTTGTAGAGCTGAAAGATTTTCAGGAACTGAATTAGCTCTCAAGGGTGATCTGAAAACAGTTGATAATTTAATCCTAGGAGACTTCCTAATGATACTTTTTGGGTTATCAACTATCTCAGGTGGATCAGGTCGGGATAGGCTCTAGTGTGAATCTTTCTAGGAGCCACTATGCTGTGTTTTTCAGACCCAAATAAACAAGAAAAGTTTAACCAGGTATGACAGTCTTTAACAGGTCAACTAATCTATCAACTATCTCAGGTGGATCAGGGTCGGGATAGGCTCTAGTGTGAATCTTTCTAGGAGCCACTATGCTGTGTTTTTCAGACCCAAATAAACAAGAAAAGTTTAACCAGGTATGACAGTCTTTAAAAGGTCAACTAATCTATCAACTATCTCAGGTGGATCAGGGTCGGGATAGGCTCTAGTGTGAATCTTTCTAGGAGCCACTATGCTGTGTTTTTCAGACCCAAATAAACAAGAAAAGTTTAACCAGGTATGACAGTCTTTAAAAGGTCAACTAATCTATTTACACAAAGTTTAATCCTACAGTCCTCTAACTGAGTTTGAATGATATTACAATGATAAGGGTTCTTCCCAGTGGAGTCTTAAGGTCTGTTCAGGATTGTGGAGTCGCCAAGTGGAAGTTTTTAGCTCTTTTTCAGAGGTAAAAGGTTTTATGGTCCACTACCATGTTTATTGGATACCAATCTGAAATATTTTTGGATTTTCTGAGTTATTTTTTAGTTCTATTGGTTGTTAAGAGTGTGCTAGATCTGTTTCGAAACTTAGCTACGGTTATGAGACAAAGACAGTCTACTCTTATGGCTAAGCCAACTGATCTTTGAAGGTTTGATAAAATCTTACGAGAATCCTAGGTTTTGCCTAGTTTGTCATTGATTCAAACAAGCTTCATCATGATTACCATTTCTTGGTAGTGCTTGAAAAGCTGCTTTTTACTCACTAAACAATGTTTGTATGAAATTTTAAGGGGAACCAGAGATTATTCAACAAGATAATAACTCAAACTCCCCAGCGGAGTCGCTAGCAAGTTAGCACCCTGTAATTAGCAAGATTGGCAAAAGTCCAACTGCAGGGAGAACATTATTTCAACCACTTTGGGATTCTAGGATCTAGCCCTCCTGAATCCGGAGAGGGATCTCTCCAATAAGTGCAAAGATGGATTTATCTTTGAAGTTTTGGGTAATGATGTTAGGCTAGTTATGAACGCCGAGGGTTTGTTTTGTTTTTGGATGGTTGAGCATGATTATTATTTGAGGTGGAAAGTTCCAAATGCAAAGAGTTTCAAAGGTGTAAAGTTGCAAGCAATTAGAGTAAGCTTTGGCCAGAAAGATAGATAATTGCAGGTTTTAGTCCATTGGGCTATGGAGTCATAATAGGGTTTAATTGAAACAACAAGGGGCAAGAGTGGTCCACGGGGCAAGTCATCTATGTCTAAGAATCTCTTTAAAGTTTGATTTTATGGGATGAAGTGTTACAAAAAGAGGGGATTTTAAACAAATGAAGAACAAAGAGCAGCCTAAGATCAAGCAAGTACTTCTAAACTAGCCTGCTTTTGACATACACTTAAGAAAGACACAAAAGTAATCTAAGATCAGGTAAGTACTTCTAAACTAGCCTGCTTTTGATGCACTTTCAATAGAAAAACATTTTAAAACAAAGGGAAACTTGAAGGCAACTGTTGGAGAAGAAACTAGCGGGCCAGGCTCACCACAAATCCTCTCCTAGCTCTGCTCTACTTGGTAACTTTCAAGACAAACACAAAGATAACAAAGAATGGCCTAAGATCTGGTAAGTGTTTCAACACTAGCTAGCTTTCAACACATTCCAAGGGAAACATTCAGACAGTCTTTGGGGATAAAACTAGGACCAGGGCACACCATATCTTCCTTAGTTCATCTCTACTTAACATATACTGAAAATAACATTCAAGAATAACAATTAGCTAAGGCAATAGGACGAGGGAACGCCAACATTCCTATGCTTAGAACTGAATTAAATCATTCCTAAATAACATGAATTGGAGGAAAACATGTAGATAAAGATTTTCAGTCAGAGAAGGGTACGGATATACAGTAAGTCCTAACTCTATGCATGCTGTTCTTTATAAAAGAAGATGAACACAGTGAAAATAGAAACAAAATAACAATTTACAATAAGAAACAACATCACCGTCGACATAGACCAGGATCCCATAAATAAGCTTGTATTGATGCTCCAAACCAGTTACAACTTTAAGTCCAATGCTCTAGCTTAACAATCATCTACACTTCCCAGACTAACTTATCTATCACAAGCAGAGCTTCAAGAGCCAGTGAAAACTATTTACAAGTAGAAGTCTCAAGCTCAATTATGTTTCAATGTTCAGCGACCAACCTTTTTCTCATCTTCTCCAGTAGTATTTATAGCAGAATGAGGAGGTGAGATCTGATAAAAGATCTCCAAATATAATTAATACAGTCTTAATGGCTTCTCGGCCTTTGGGGGGCTCGATGAAGAAGTTTACAGGTGTTCTGTCTGTATTAATGTTTTTCATTTAAGATTAAGCTCAGTGGGAGCTCTTATTGACTTTTGAGGCTCTGTGGTATGTTAAAGTAACTCTGCTGATATTTTGTCATTTAAGTTTATTTGCAGAATTCACTCTTTGGCTGCGCTGAGGCAAATATCTGATCTTGATCAATAACTTCGGCCTCTGTTTGCATGCTTTGAGGCACAGGTGGCTTTGTGGTAGCCGGGAGAAATCAATTTGCCTCTGATGTGGCGGTGGAGGCTTTCCTGTCTGATAAACATTTGTGATTTTCCTTTTAACTGTGTTTTTAATTTGGGAGGATTAGGCTTTTGATAATCAATCTTAGCCGTAATCCTCATAAATTTGTCTTCGATCTTCCATTCTGGTGCGTTCTGTCTTCGACAATGATACTCTTTGATTGTGATTTTATTCACTGTGTCTTGCTGATGTGCAGGCCGCGCAGGGCTCGTGAGGCATCAATGCCTTTGAAGCTGATCCTGGGACCTGTGGGTTATGGGCCCATATACACAATTGACGATTTTTAATTAAATTTCACACACCATACCTTAGTTTATCCCCCGAGCTCCTTTGAGTGCGATCACCGTTCGATGAGCCAGCCTCAGATCAGACGGCGTACGTCAATATCGCGCTGAGCCCACAGTCGACATTTAACGCGCGATGAGGGAGCGATGAGGTGGTACTGTCTCGTTGACGTGGCGGCTTTTTATAGGATCGCTTGCTTTTGAGTGGTTTCCTTTCCGTACCAAAAGCGATGCGATCAAAACTGCTTCCGGCTTTTGAACGGTAAGTGACCGTAGTTTCAACCGGGGTTAATGCCCTGCTTCCTATTTACTTCGGTCCTTTAAACTCCAGGTTCAAACCTCGGAACTGTGGCTCCATTAACTCATTCCCAGCCTCCGACTTTCTCTTTAATATAATGGAAAAACCTTTTAATCACCCTTTATCAAATAACATACCCCGGACTTCAAAACTCCCGATAAAACCAAGCTGCATAAACCATTTCGGGTGACGAAAGGTGCCCTCTGACGTCAGGGTCTTTATGACCCGAAATTTTTATCAAATCCACCCTATGAAGCGTATCGGGTCCGTTTTGGGGCATGCTGACGTCAACCCAAGTGTGACTCGAAATTTTTATCAATTCTGCCCTATAAAGCATATCAGGTCTGTTTTGGGGCCTGCTGATGTCAGCCCAAGTGTGACCCGGAATTTTTAACAAATCCGCCCTATAACAATTTCGGGTCCGGATTTCTCGACTATGCGAGCAACCAAACAAGACCTGCTCCAATCAGTTGTTACCGCGTGTGCGCTGATGTGTATGCTGACTAGGCGTTGGGGACCACCGGTTCTGTGGGACTGCTGATTGCTGTCGTGGCCGTGGGGACCAGGGCGATTGATGGTGGGCCGTCGATCTGTAAATCAGATCGATGGTGGAGATGTTTTGAGAAATGCGCCGGCGAAAAACTCTTCAAACCATATGAAAAACCTAAAAAATTAATATAAACAAAGGTTTTATGTGTCGGGATGGTTTTAAATACGAAGTGGATAGGCGCCCGACTGCGGGGCCTTGGTCTATATGGAATGATAATAGGCCCGAGGCTTATATAAGAGGGCCAATCGGCATCGGAATTTGGTTTAAACACAAACAAATGCGCTCTGTGAGTTGCTCTGACGCGATAAGCGCTCAGGACCCTAGCACTTGGTTCTAGCGCTGGGGCACATGGAGGGGAAGTGGTTTAAGACTAAGCCCAAAGGGGCTTAAGCCTTTGGTAAACAAAACTTATTTTTTATGAAGTTTTTCAAGTTTTCAATGGATTTTGGGGGTTTCAGCAGAGTTCAAAAATGAGTTTTAAACTTTGTAAAAATGATTTTCATAAATGGAAGAAGGGGAATCATGAAAATAGAGGAGTTTTATGGAAGAAAAAGGGGAGCAAAATGAAGGTTAGTTTTCTTAATGGAGGAGGGGGAAAAGGGATTTTGCAGCAGTCTTTTCTCATGAAATCAGCAGAATTCCAGAGTGTAAAATGGGCACAGTAGGGAAGATTTTGGACAGAGGCATGAGGCCTTCAAGAGTCTTCAAGAGATAACACTTTTTTGCAATAAAATTTGTTCCTTGAAGGCTCCAAAAAATGGTTTAGCCACCTTTTGGTATAGCAAATTTTATAGGTGGCTAACAACTGGGATAGTTGTTTCATGGGTGGATTCCGATAGGAGTTGTTTTGGCTGGTGGGCACAGAGCTAACACTTAGCATGAGCTATCACCCGCAGACAAACGGGCATACCAAGATAGTTAACAAGTGTTTGGAGGGCTACTTGCGTAACTATGTGACCGAGCAACAACAGGCATGGATACGGTGGTTGCACATGGGCGAATACTACTACAACACCATGTACCACATGTCCATAGGTATGTCTCCTTTTTGAGCACTGTATGGATATGATGTTTTATCATTTGCTGACATTATGTTTGGAGACAGCAAGGCCCCAAGGGCCAAGGACTGGATACAAAAGAGCTAGGACATTTTGAGGGCTCTCAGCGACAACATGAGGATGGCCCAAAACCAACAGAAAATGTATGCAGACCGAGGCCGAGTGGAGAGACAGTTTGAAGTTGGGGACTTTGTTTTCCTTAGACTCCAACCTTACAGGTAGTCTACGCTGAAGTAAAATGGGGCCGAGAAGCTGAAGCCCCATTTTTATGGGCCATACTGAGTCACTCGGAAGGTTGGGAAGGTGGCCTACGAGTTGGAGTTATCTCAGGGGAGCCGGGTGTACAACATTTTTCATGTGTCTTGCCTGAAAAAGATGTTGGGACAATAGGTTACAACAGCTACTGAGCTACCCCCTATGGATGATGAGGGGCATTTGGTGCTACATCCAGAGGCCATATTGGATTCCAGGGAAAGGCACTTGAGGAGTAGGGTGATCAAGGAATTCTTGATTAGATGGAGGAACCTACCGGATGAGGATGCTACTTGGGAGGGGGAACAAATACTTCAGCATACCTCATTGCAGTTGCTTGAGGACAAGCAACATCTTGGCTGGGAGGATTGTAATATTCCTGCTTAGCAATTCTGCTAAGTAGAAATATTAATTTTTGCTACTATTCCGATTTTGACTTAGGAGGAGTGGGTTTGGAGGTCCCACATTAGACTTAGGCTACTATGCACCCCAAAACATTAGCCGGGTCAATTATAGCGGCTTTAGTGGAGAATGGGGCCCATTTTGAGGAAAATGCGACCCACATGGAGCCTATGCAGTCAGTGAAGCAGAATGGAGGCTGGAGGTATGCATGGGGTCCACAGGAACGTTGGAGGGACTTGGACAAAAGCAATGTTGGAGGCTCATTTGAGTCATTGACTTATCATTTCAGAAATTGTCTATTGATAGAGCACGCTTGAGTAGTGAGCCAAATCTGCATGTGTTGTTCAACACACGGGTGTTTCTGAGCGGAGATCCTAACCTTTGCTTCGGTGGACTTTGAGTGCTAGCCCAAGGAAGGTGTTCCATCTTGTTCCGATTTAGTTCAGCAGTAGGGAGCCCATACCACAACGCAAAGACTTCTTCAGCAACGTAGAGGCAGTCACAACAACGCAAAGGTTGCACAATCACTTGGTGGAGTCACTCCGGGAGTTGAGGAGTGAAGGGAGATTTGGTGGGAAGGCTTGGGAAGCCTTCTAACAGGGATTTCAGGTATTTTTGTGGCATCCAACAATAGAATCTTCAGGAGGACCGAATTGCCTAGCAACAGAGGCATCCAAGCCCTGGAGGGCCAATTTTCGGGGTCAAGCTTTGGCTAAACCCTTTGTGGGTTATTCTGGGTTTGTTGAGTAGAGGCTGAGATTAATTTCTTGGAATTTTCTGAGCAACGTAGTGGGCCCTAGCAATAGAGAATTCCAAGCAACAACACAATTTCTGGGCATTTCTAGCGTAGAGCTACAACCACGCAAAGCAGAGAGATAGAGGGTGTTCGACATTACATTTTTGGGCTTCTCTAGCTTGCCTTGAGCAAGCCCAAGTGCATTCTTTCCAACACCTAATTTGTACACCTCTTCATATTATTAAAATGGTTTAGCAATGCAGTTTTCATGGTTAAATGGTGTTCTGATGTGTGTGTTTATTTCCTGTGCCTTTCTATGTCTATGTATGCCTATTATTTACAGTAAATTCTCAGGGATATTACACCCGTGGAAGGCTCACTCCCCCTCTGCAATCTAACACGACCACACATTGGCAAATACGACTTGTATGACCTTACATGTTTGGCTCTTGGACCCTCTGATGCTCATGGCTTAGATGGAATCAACCTTTCGACCCTTCTAGCAACTCGTTTTACCCTCCTAGCAATCTTTTACAACCTCCTCTTGGAAAATACGACCTCCACAAGGAATCTAGGCCTCTCTCAGAGAAAACAAGACCCTCTTGGAATCCTCATGGCCTTAATAACTCGACCTCCCTGTCTGCAAAAGAACTCTGGGAGAATTCCTCCTTCGTATCTCAACAACTGGAAGAATACTGATGAAGGAAAATCCTAGAAATATTCACTGCTTCAACTTCTGTTGAAAACCCTCGCTGGTGTCAAACCCCAATAACCATGATCATTGATCTCCAAGGCTGCCCATTGATTTCCTTTATAATCTCTCGTTGATAAAGCAACAGCCAAGATCTAGGTTTGAAATGATCTAATCGATGGCTAAGATTACTTAGAAACTTTTCTAGAAGTCTCTAATGGAAAATCGACCATGTCTTTATTATTACCAATTAATTAATCTATTTCCCTAGGTCTAACTTGGGAAAATAATTAAAACTGATTAAGTATAATTAAGACATTTCCATTCAAAAGAATAACTTGTACTTGGAGATATTTTTTTTCTCTTGTGTTCCTAGCCTCATTGACACCACTTGAGGCTAGAACCCCTGTTCAAGCTACATCAACCAACACTCCCTCTTGGTGAGGAAGGTGTTCTACGTTGTACACCATCGTGCTCCTTGCTCACATTTGGAACACCTGTCACCTTATGGCCCATTGCACTATGCCACAACTCTCTTGGACTGTTGCTACAAGCGATGAGTGCAAACCCATCCCCCAGTTGACTAGAAAGCTCATTTGCAACTGCTATTGTCTGCTTCTTTTCCCTTCTTGTCATCTTTCTTCTTGTGTGGGAAATTGCTGCGGTAATGACCAAACTCATGAAAACCATAGCACTTGATCTTCAACATGTCCTTCTTCATCTCCTCCTTGGAGTTGGACCCTTTACTGGATCCCTTCTTCGCTTTTTCCTTGCTCACAAGAGCGATATTCTCGCTGTCATCTCCATTTTTCGAAACTATTACTACTACCACAGTTGCCTTTAACAAGGTTCAGTTGAACTCCTCCTTTGTGAAGTTGTTCCACAAGCGGACCTAAGTAGGAAAATAAGATATTCCACTAACCACTTGCTCGAAAACATCCCACTACTTTTGAGACTTCCATCCTTGACTTCCTTAGATAGTTTGGAAACGAATCTAGTGATGTATCCTTTGATGGATTCAAGGAGAATGAGTCTTGAGACCTTCCTTCATATACTTGGCCATTGGAAAAGAGAGAGAGAGCTGCTACAAAGATGTCCTTAATCAAGAGTGTCAACAAGGTGTAATCTTCAAGCTTTCTTCTTTCACCTTAGCTATGATACCTTGTTGGAGAATCAAGTGCAATGTAAATTAAGGCTTGATTCTTCTTCTTGATAATCACTTGTGAATATTAATCTTCTTTATTTCTTCTTCATCAAGAAAGTATAAAAATATTCAAACTATAAAGATCAAAATGAGACAAAGGAAACCAGAAATTAGGCCAGAGGCCAGGGAAAAACCCACAAGAGGAAAATCCAACAATCCTTTTCTTATAGAATAAGATCAAAATGAGAGATATCCAAGCCAAGACCAAGACCAAGCAACCACAGAGATACCAAGTCAAACCCTCCAAGTCTCTTCCAATAGTGAAATTCAACGTTGGTCAAACCTCCTCAATTTTGGTCAAAATCGGATTTTTGGCCCTGCAGTAGAGGCCAAATTTCGGACTTGCAATACCTCAAAAAATGTCTCAGAAATTTTGCATGTGTGAGCTGCAGTAGGGTAGAAAACCTTGGTTTCCTCTTCTCCTTTGTCTTCCTTCTTTCTCCTTTGACTTCGACCTTTCTTCTTGTTGTTTAGGTGTAAAAGATACTTGATGATGTGATTAATTGAATGAACCTTCCAAGAGGTCGAATTGTCTCTTAGATATAACTGTCTAGGAGGGTCGAATAGGTGCCACTAGGTTGACTTGTCCAAGAAGGGCCGACTTGGTCATCTTACGGCCTTATGACTCAAAAATAAAATTTAAATTCTTTTTCTTTCAAATGTCCAAATGGGACATGACTCAAATAAATTTTCTTTAAATTCTTTCTGACTCTTTTTGAGTCTAAGCATGAAGAACATGCTTTGACAAAAATATAATAAATACATAATTGATAAATTTACATTATGAAGACCGAAGCTAGTTACATTCTCCAACAAAGTGGACCATATTCAATGTTAAAGCGATCAAAGTAATTCACACAAGTATCATTTTCAAATGTCCTACTAGCTTATGATTGTGTACAAGTTGCCTTACTTAGGTATGTGAGGGTTATCATATGACCTTATTCATTGCTTCCAACTAGTGTGTTGATAATATCGTTCTCGGCAAAATATCGGCGAGGGTCCTAAAAACATCTTTTCGGCAATATCAGCAAAATATCGGAAAATATTGACAAACATAAAATATGCATAATATATTCATTTTTTTAGACTTTTAAACATAGAAAGCAATAACAACATGAAATAAACACATTGGCACATAAATATGTAGAAAGCACGGATATATAAGAAGTAGTGGATGTCAAAACAAAATGACACATCAAAGGCGATACCAAATCCTACTGATCCCTAATAATTGTCCAATCAAGGACTCAAATGTGGAGAACTAATACAAAATAACATCATATATATAAAAGTATCTCATCATCATGAGTTATATGTAGCAAAACAAACAAAACTAGCAGCTAGCTATAGACCAATGCCCTCTCCCCCTTTTACTAGAAAACATGATGGGATGTTTTCCAGGCCTGCCCCTAGCAGTAGAAGGCCCTGGCCTTGCACCTCAATGTTATCGGAACCGAACCGGTCATCGAACCGGAAAACCTTGTGGACCAGGAACCAGTCGGAACTGGAAAAAAACCTGAATAAAAACCAGTTTACCAAAAACACATAAAATATTCATATTTTAAAGAAAAAACAGATATATTCATGTGCAACCATATGAATCCAAACCATTTCTACAAAAATATGCAAAAGTTCTCATTTATATAGCAAGTGATAGTGCATACAACCAAAATAGCACTTAGTGCAAAAAATCGTTGAAACAAAAATGTTACAAACATCAAGAAGCAGGCTCTAAAAGGCCTTTTAGTCCAAAATAACATCATTGATCATAGTATTATACTACAGCCTACAATACTACAAGCTACAACTACCACAAATCAATGATCAATAATCAACAAAATCATCATCCTGATCATCCTCCTTATCCTCATTTGAAGAATGAGTAGCATCCAAGTCTGCAATGGGATTATGGCTTGATTCCCATGGCCCTTGATTTACCCTCTAAAATTTTGGAGAAAATCAGCTCCAAAATCCTTTGAAATCAACTATGTAGCAGCCTCAACAAAATTAAAAAAAAAATCTTTCACTAGTTGCAAAAACCACTAAAGAAAACCCAAAGATATTTGGGAAAAAAAAATCTTTGAAGTAGCTGAAAAATCTGCCAACCCAACAACTCTCTAAGACTCAAATCAACTTTTCAAATCTGCAAAAAATCTCCCTTAGAACAACCTTGCAAAAAACTCTCTGAATTCTCCTTACCGAACTCAGCTCAAGAATTGCAAGAGACTCGAATGAATAGTGTGAGTGAAATAGAGGGGATAGGGGTGTTTAAGTAGCTTTAGGGGGGAGCCTAGGGTAGCGTTAGTAACTAGGAAAAAAAAAATCTGACACTCCCAAATGCTCCTCCTCCTCCTCTTGCTCCTCCTGCTCATCCTCCTACTCCTCTTGCTGCTCATCTTCCCTCGAGTCCTCCTCTTGCTGCCCCTGTACTAATGGTTCCTCCTCTAACCATGTAGGTGACTCCTCCATGATGGGAACCTCAGACTCCACCCTCCACTTAGACAATACATCAATATTGTCTAAGGAAATGGCATCCACATCCAATGGTTTCTCTATTCGCTTCACTCATAGTCGGAGATTGTAATGCACATACACCAAGTTATTGAGTCGTGATAACTCCAACCTGTAAGAGTGTCATAAAAAAATTAATGAGTCTTGACACTTGAGTGTCGTAAATTAATAAATTACAATAAATGCAATTGCTCAGTTGAAGGATGAAGCTCAAAGTTATAACATGTTGCGCTTCTTTGAGTGGATTTTCTCAAATATAATTCAATTGCGCTCACACCTTGAAGAGCTTTAAGTCTGACTCAAGATTTTGATGGCCAATGTATGCAAATTTGGTGACCTTGCACCATAGCTTCACCACCAAACATCTACAACAAAATAAAGAAAACTTAAAAGTTAAAAACTTAAAACATAATTAAACTTTCAAATAAAACATAATTGAATTTAAAAAATCTAGAATTATAAATTAGTAAATTGAAAATTCTAATGAGTCATGAATTGTCACTTATGTGGCATGAAGAGGGTCCTCTCACGAATAGCATCTTCAAATTCAAATAGGCCATTGCCATCTTGATCATCTGTATCTTGCGATTGGTTTTGCTACAAAGCTCGGGATCAGGTACCATCCTATGAGTACAGGTATGGAGCCCTTCCATCACCTCACCATCAAAATCAAAGTCGCATTTGTATGAAAATGCGGGGTGGATGAACAATGTTGCTGCATTAATGGGTCAATGAAGCATTCCTGTCCACCGACTATCAATCGCATCCCATAACATCATCTGTCTATTAAACCCAGTAGAACCCTTGTCTGCATAATAAGCATGAATGGTCTCCATGGCCCTATCCATGGCATCATATAAATAAGCCATTACAGGCTTATCCCCATCCACCAATCTCAGAACCTTTACTAAAGGTTCACTAACTGAGCATACTTCTTCTACTCCTTGCCAAAATGTGTCAGTGTACACCATTTTTACAACTACTCCCATCCCGTCTCCTGCTGTATCTACGATCACGCCACTCATCAGAAACAAAAATTTGCTTCAACTCAAACTGGTATCGAAGCAAAGACTGAAGAGTAATAAAGTTGGTGGCAAACGTGTGATTGGAGGACATCGCAACTCCCTGTTTCTGGTGTATCTCCTCATGAGGCCAAGAACAAAAGCATGGTTATATTTAAACTTGGGGATGCTCCTAGCCATATCAATCACCTCCTTAATGAAGGAGAGTTTCCCCATATCCTCGAGCAACAAATCAATACAATGTGCTGCACATGGAGTCCTAAACAATTGGCGGTACTTGTCCATAAGCATCTTGCTGGCAACCACATAATTAGTTGCATTATTTGTTATGACTTGCACCACATTTTGCACACCAATCTCCCGGACGAACCCATCTAACAACTCACATGTCAATGTTGCATCTTTTATATGTGTTGATGCATCCACTAATTTAATAAACATGATCCCTTTAGGATAATGTACCAAGAAATTTAGAAGGGTCCTACCCTTCCTATCTGTCCATCCATCAGACATCACTGTGCATCCAGACACCTCCCATGTTTGGTTCAACTTTGCCAATCTAAAGTTGATGTCCAGCTTTTATGCTTGAAGGGTTGGCCCCTGCAACTCCTCATATGTAGCACTTTTGTACCCTGGGCGCACAATAGCAATAACATCACACATTGGATGCCAAAATGGATTGTTTTTGCTGATGCTGAGAGGCAAGTTACTCTAGAAAAGACACCTCCCCATAACTTTGTTTGCTTCTTGCTTCTCCTTATTTTTAACAATTTACTTTATGGAAGGTTGTGCTCCACGCCTGGTTCGTGGAACAAAAAATGATGACCTCCCATTCTCAGTAACATCAGTGGGTGACGCTGTGGAGCCCTTCCCACTACCCACAAGCTCAAACTCAAGAAAATATCCCTGAAGATTTGCGAGCACGTTCAACCTTGTTTCTTTCTGCCTCTTCTTTCTTTCTGTCTTTTTCATCAATTGCTTCAAGTGCAACTCTTATAAGCTTCGCGCTAGAATTTGTACAAAGCCCAACATCATGTCCAGGGAGTCTGGCCAGATGGTATTTCAATCGTGGAACCCCCCTTGTCTTCTTGGTCCCACACAATTTGCATGAAAAATATGCCCAATTTATACCCCCATCAGTTTCCGCATACTACCAAAATGGGTCCAAAGGATTTGGCATATTTGTTGTGGATTAATGGACATCATCAAAATTCAAGCCTAGGGCACCAAAAAGACAAAAAATTGGCATTAAACTCCAATAGAAAAAAAAAACAACCACCTCATTTTAAAAAGTCAAATTTGTACTACATTATTTGTGATGAAAAATGGCAATAAGAGGGTGCATGAGAAAGTTTGAAATAAAAACGGAGCTTAATGTCCAAATATGGAGAAAACCCATGCATTGGTTCATGGGCATGAAAATCATAGCAAATGACAAAAAAATAGAGAAGCAAAATGTTGCTAGGCAGAGAGGCAAGCAAGCTTAACCCTAAATCTATGAGAAAAACCATTAACATAGGGGTTTTTAAGAACATACCTGTTAATGGAAGAAATAAAGTTTGTCTTACTGATATTGAAACTTTGATCCACAAAATTTTTTGGTTGGTGATGATAATCATTGTTTGATCGTCAATCCCTCCTTGAAAACCACCACAAAGCTCTTCTCCTTCCTTCTCCAAGACCAACAAATCAAAATGACCAATTAAAACTCAAAAAATCGCTTTTGTCGCTGCGACCTCGCGTGCCCAACGATATTTTCAATCGTCGTGCGATTTTTCCCGAAATATCAGCAATATTTCGTAAATATCGCGATATTTACCCGACGATATATCATTTTGAGGAAAATCTCGTGATATTTATGATATTTCGCGAAATATCGGTGATATTATCAACGCTTCTTCCAACCCTAACGGGAGGAACAATTCCTAGGATGACCCTTTCAAATGATAGGTGTAAGTGATAGGTGGTATGGCTTGGGGTTTACTTCATGAAAGGTGTCATAGTCTTATACTAGGTTATGCAAAACAATTGTCCATGAATGCCTTTCTAGAGGGAGTGCCTAGCTACTTGAGTTATCTTCCTTCACCTTTGTTCTTCCAATTCCCCAATATTTGCCTTTTTCTTTTTTGCTTTGATATTGTTTGTTTAACAAGCTTTAATGATTTATCATAACCTCCCTTTAATGATGGAGAATTTATGGCTTCCTCGGGGTTAGGATGTTTATTAAGAGTTCCTTTTACTTTGATAGGAATGATATGATACTTTTGGGCATGAATGGATATGTAACAAGTGGTAGAGCTCAAGCTAAAATTGGCTTTAACTTGCTTTACATCCCTTGCCATTCTTTTGCATTTTAACATTTGGCATATGCTTTTTCTATCCTTACAACTGCATTAGCCTCAGGTATATTAAACCTCTTCTTCTCGTAGGACATGGCCACCAATGAACTGGTATAAGCAGCTAACAACTATCGATCAAAAAACAGGATAACAAATATAGGGGAATGATGACAAGTGTAAAGTATGAATAACATGGAGCACTACCATCATCAGAGCCTCCTATTTGTGCCCCTCATGGATAGTGAAAAAAAAGACCCTAAGGAAGGCCACATGGGACCAGGGACAGATGATAACCACTGAGGTGAAGTATGGGAACAAGTACACAGCCAATAGTAGTCTATAATCCAATTTCAACCGGTGATCCATACTAGAATACCTTAAACATTGAATGGAAGCACTTGAATGCAAAAATGGTTAAATGACCCACCTACATCATATGAGTAGGCTACATCAATGAATGCACTGACTAGGTCATGGATGAGAGGTATGTGAGGCTGGTTGTATCTGGATCACGTGGGGCTGTTGGTTGGCAAGCTGCAATGTATAAGAAAATTTTTCTCCTAGGGTTATGCATATATTTGTATGGGTAACATTCACAATGCAGAATTGCATTGTAAATCCAAAATGTAATACATCATTTTATGGTAAAGGATGTTCAAACACATTTTAATTCATTAACATGGAGATGTGGTAAAGAATGGTGTAATTTGGCTGAATTAAATGACAGTGGTTTAATCAAATTGACTATTTGAGCCTACTAACTATGATGTGTGCATATACATGAGTATATATATTGACATACTAGACACACACACACATATATGGAACTGTAGCTCGCATTCCATTGACAAAACATATAATTAAGTGTTTCCACTTGCTTGGTCACAATGCAAACTGAATGGTACTTTTAAAATGTAATACACCCTTTTAATGGTAGAGGATATTTAAACATGTGACGTCCCAAACAATGATGGTTTGGCTGAATTCAAAGATAATGGTTCAGTCAAATGTTCTAGATCTGAACTCTTTTGTCATAAATTCCATGTAATATATTGAGAGAACCACCCTCAATAGTCTTGTTTGAACTTTGAACAATCAATCTGGAAGGAAGAGATCCATCTCAATAGTCTTGTTTGAACTTTGAACAATCAATCTGGAAGGAAGAGATCCATCTCAAGATAAGATAGATAATAATGTTACTGTCCATGAATGACCAAAAATGTAGGTCATGAGACATCTCTGGGTTTATGTTTGGTAGGATAGCCATATTTATACGGCCATAGGTTATCTTAGGTCACATGTATATGCATGGTTACCTATAAAATTATAAATTATATTATCACTTTATTGTCCTTGTTATTGTATACTAATTTTTTCATCTTCTGATACTCCTTTTGTTACAATGGTGCTTTGGTTAGATAACAGGTTGTTTGTACGAGCAAGATATTGTAGAAAGTGTAAAGCGTATGTTGATCGATTTGATCATCATTGCCCTGCAATTGGCAACTGTGTGGGTATGCTATACTTTACCAATGTTTATTGTTTTTGAGATATTTCTTTTGACTTGCATCCTTTTGGAAACAACATTTTAATTTATGCTTGATGCCAATGAACTAACCAATGATATCTTCATAGCTAGTTATTGGTTGAAATGTGAGGTGAATTCTTATTCATCCATTGTGAAGTTTTATTATAATTAAAAAACATTGATAATGTTCATTGCTTTGTAGTAAATACTAAATACTGTATTTGTGTACTGTTTATTAAAATGTTGACAGTCACAGAGTTGTCCTGGTAATTGAAAAACTTTCCAACTGAATGATTCCTTTGTGGTTAGAAGTTAGAAGTATAGCCAAACAACTAAAGGAGTTTCCATTTTTCGAGGTTGAAAAGGATTGAATTATTGAAGCCAACATGGAAGTTAAGGAAGTTGATCTAATGTTAAAGTCCAACCTGATAAATAGGATTATTGATATGAGAAGCTAGACATTAAACATAGTTTGAATTCTCAAACCCAACAAATGTTGGATGTTGAAATTCTAGTAAAAGATGAAACATTTGTTGAGAATATACGAGTAGCGACAGAAGTCTTGTGTAGACATACAAAGTCTAAAATTGAAGTGTGCACTTTGGCAGGGTAACTACTTGACCAGATTGAAGTGGTTGATAACCCATATGAAAACAAACTTTCTATTAAAGAATATGGTGGGGCACTTGTGACGTCAACGCAATTACCTGGGAAACCATAACTATGGATGGCGTATTTGGGTGCTGAACATTCAGTTGTATTGTGGTGTCAATTGAGGAAACTGACATTTTTTCTATTTGTGTTTCTATGGAGGAGGGCGAATGAGAGTTTTTAGAGCCTACTAACAACTTCGTAAAACAAACCATTAGTTGAATAATTTTGAGGTTTATTTTCTACTTTGTGGTAATTCCAATGTTTTGGGTAGGTACTATTACTGCAAAATTTAGCAGGCCTAGTGCAAAGCCCCACTAGGCAACCTAGGTCTTATGGCAACAAGAGATCAGTCACCATTGACCCCTCAATGGCTTCTCTCCAGCTGTTTAGGGTTGGAATTATTCTTACAAGGGAGTTTTCCCTACAAAAGATCACCAGATTGGTATTCAATTAAGAAGGGCTCAATTGTGATACAAGGTCTAATGATAGGAGGAAAGGTACCTATAAATCATTGGAAGACTAAGATAAGAGGCCCCTAAAGTTCAAGTTTGCTTTCCTAAGACCTATAAAATTTAGAAGAGAGCTGTTATAAGTTAGGGTTTGTAGGATATGTAGATTTGGGGCACACAATGGCATATAACAGCCCAAGAAAATAGCCTATAAAGGGTAGGATCAACAAAGGACCAATTGGCTATGAAGGAGGCAAGCTAGGGTTAAGTATGCAATAGTTTTAAATGGCTGAAAATGCATATGACATCAATAAATACCAAGATGTCAGCCCTAAATTTAAGGGTAGAATACACAATTAATGCTTGATTTTGCCTTATATTATTTATTAAGTGCAATCCCTTCCAATAGGGCAGCAACATATGGACATAAAATTGTTATAAAGTGCAGATTTTAAGCTAACCCTAACCTTAATTACCATAAATTAAAGAAGAAAAAAGAAATTCAATTCGATTAACACCTACTTGACTAGTGCCTTTACCTAATTGGGCAATGGAGTCATTTAAGGAAAGGTCAATGATAGAGGGGCTTAGATGAAGAGGGTGGATGAAAGAATTTCCTCTCCTAGAAACCCTAGTGATCTCTCTATGTGGGAGATTTTAAGGTCAAAGGATTCATGAGCCAAGTTCCTTTGATGCATTCTCGCAAGACAAATTTACATACGATAAAGAATCAAGATTTCAAGGAAAGATATTGCACGCTTTTAATACAGCACACATAGAAACCCTAATATGAGAAATATAACATGCAAAATGGAAGAAAATGGCATTAAAATTACACAATTTGAACAAGAATCACTTCAATCAATCCCAAAAAGTCTCTGTGAAATTTCCCCAATTGCAGCTATTGGATATTTATCTCCTAACTTATGTAGTTTATTTGTCTTTTGTAGTTAACTTACGACATGTTGACCACTCAGGTGTCAACTAGATGATTTTCAAAGACCCCATATGCAGAGTACATTTTTTCATGGTCAGAGCGGTCAAACATCCATAATTCATCATCATCTTTCTACAAATTGACAAAATTATGCAATCCAAATTCTGCAGCCCAACGCGACCATTGTAAAAATGTTCTAGTATGATGAACATAAAGCCATGTAACACATCTAGGTAGGTTAAGATTTGTTAGAAAATGTATAGTGGCAGATTTTTAAACTTATTTTCTTTGACCTTGATACTTGCTTGTGAATCTTAGTTATCTTCTTTATGTTCCTTTAGTTAGATCTTTTCATCAAACAATATCAAGAAGCAATGACAACAAAAGAGGACACAGATGTAGTCTCTTAGCGAGGGAAAAACCCCTCCAAGGTGAAAACCCAAAAACTCTTCTCTTTTTAGAATTTTCTTCGAATGATATACAAAGACCCAATCCCTAGACGAAGTCCTCCTCCCAGTAACAAGTCAGCCCCTTCCTAAAGTCCTTGAATTTGCACCAAACTGTTACACACTGCAACTTCGACTTGCCAACTATAGCATTGCTACTCGACCTGCAACTTCAACTTGCAACTTCGGCCTTGCATCTCCTGAAGAACCCCTAATATAACCTCCTTTTGGGACCTTCCAAGAGCAAGGCTACTCTTCCCAAGGTTAGCGATGTCTAGATAGAGTTTCCTTCTTCCTAGCTACAAGTTTCCGTACATCGTCCTACTGCAACATGGGCTTGCACCTTCTGCAATCCAGATACCCTAGAATTTTGCATGTGTGAGATAGAGAGCCCAAAAACCAAGAAATTTCGTCCTTCTTCCTTCTTCTTGACCTTCGCTCTTCTTCTTGCAACTACCCAGCTATAAATCGAACTCTTTCTTAGGATATCGAACTTGTGAGTGAGTGTGTCTCTAAATGAAGTCGAATTGCTCTTTATATAGCCTTCTTGAGGGGTCAAATTGCCTCCTTTAGGCTGGCTTGACGATCCCAGGGCCAACTTGTAGTCTTGGAGATTCCAAGACCTTCTAGACTAAAAAAATAATTCTTTTTACAATTACAAATTGCCCGAAAGGGTCTTATAAACATGATGTTGACTCCTTTGACTCATGACAATAAATCCTAAGACCTAACAAACTCTAGAAGCACAAAGAACATGCTTTTACCTAAAAGACCATCAATAATGAGCATGAAACCCATGCTTTAATAATAATATATTTTCTTTTCTTTTTCTTGTTTGTTACATATTGAAATGAATACAACAATTATGAAGACTGAAACTAGTTACATTTCTCAACAGTCCCTCTTAACTAGGGAGTTATTCATAATTGTACAACTAGTACAACATCATATCTCAAATTGAAGAGTTCTCAAGAAGAATCAGATTGATAAGCCATACTGTAAGCATCATATTCATGACCAACACAATCCCTGCAGCCTAACTGGACAAGCTCTACTTTAATCAAGAGCATTATGCTGGGAGGCTTTATGTGTGATACCACACTACCTCTCTAAGGCACATACCTCATTTGGATGTCCACAAGGTAAGTCCTTTTAGGACTATTCTTATCTTGGATCTCCATACCTGAGTCCTCAAAGAATATTAGTCCTCTATGGCCACTCTTCTCTTGGATTCCTGTCCCATTCTCAAAGAGTGTTGGAACCTTTCCTTTCTTGGATGTTATATCCTCAACGAAATCTCAAATGCTTATATAATCCTTCGTCATTCTTTCTTCACCACCTGAAGAAGAGAATGCGCTTGTCCAATATCACTCCCTCTCAAACCAAGAGTACATCCCTATTCTCCCTTAATCTTGAGAATAGAATCTTTGCTCCTTATCCAAGGAGACTCCCTTCGTTCCTTCTCAAATAATTGGAGACTCCTTCCTTCCAATAATGGTAGACACCATCACAAGCCTTCTAGCTTGTCTTCATCAGAGTATCAGCTACTAGTTCTCCATAGCTACATGGCTCCCTCTTTTCTTCACACCTCTTGCATCGAGCCTGCTTCTTTTCGAGGTATTAGGGAATCATCTCCACTCTTCATTCTTGTGACATATATCTAGGTCATCTCTCTTGCTCATCACTTTCTTCTTCAACATGAAGGGATTGCATTGAGCCTTCCTGAACTTCGAGCTTGTCATGGCTTCCTCATGAAAGTGATCTTCCTTGACCTTCAAGTTATCTTCTTGCACAACTACCCTTTTCATCCCAAGATGGACTCATTTTGTCTTCATTGTTGCCAAGTATCAGATATTGAGCTTCCATCAATACTTTTCATCCATATAGTTGAACTTGCCTGAACTGTCATCATGATTTCTTGCAACATCCTTTTCCAGGTAGCCAAGATAATATGTTAACTAGATAACCAAACCAAAAAATGAAATCGACTTACCTCATGTTAATTTTAGGTTAACCATTAACATGTTCTTTGCTTAGGATAATCATTTCAATGATGCAAATGAGCCCAAGATTAATTCCATTTATTTCAATAGCAATCACATAAACTATTTTCCATTAACAATAATTATCGAAAGAACGTAAGTGATCATATGTAGAAGACAAGTCAAGACAAGAGAACACTGAAATTGGCTCAAGCCAGGGAAATGCCCCAAGATGGGGAAAACCCTTGATCAAATCTTTTTATTATTAATATCAAATAATCAACAGAGAGAGAGAGAGAGAGTACAATCAGTTAAAGTCAAAATGACTTGCCAAATTGTGTAGATCTAACATCGCAACCCCGAGCAAGTAAATGATCTAGTCAAACACTGAAATTTTGATTCAGGCATATTTCAGAAGCAAGGTCTAGTTAGGGCATCTTGGAGATCATTGATGTCCAACTTGACTGGTGTAGAAGTTTTAAGACCAACCCCGGTTTTCAGTTTCTCCTTCTTTCTCCCATATAGTTAAATGGCCATTCCCATAACCATACATTCAACAGGCTGAAAAAATAAATATTTTCTGAAAACACAAATTCTGCAAATTTCACAGTGCTGAAAATGCAGAAATAAAAACTCAAAAAAATAAATCAGCCACACACAGAAATTTGACATGCTGATTTTTGGTCAAGATGACCCTCGAAAAATCCCCTACAACTCTTGGGGAAAACCAGTTCGAAAGCTTCTCTTTATTTTCTGAATATTGCTTTTACAGTGAAACAGAAAAACACAGTAAAAAATTCCAGCAACCAAATTATAGACTTATCTCAATTTTCGTGCTTGCACACTGGCTCGGAAATTGTGCCGAATCAACAACTTACAAAACAGAGATTATTACAGCATTAATGACAATAATAAATGCTGTACCGCCACCTCGGAAAACATGCTGGAATCAATTATACAATACTGTACGGATTTATACAGCAGCCCTCCTCGAAATTTGTGCCCAGAAACAACCTCGAAATCAGCGCTAAAGCTGCTGTCCTTTTTCTCGGTTTTTGTGTTGAAAAATCAGCAACACTTCTCCTCGATTTTCGTGCCTAGATTTATGCCTCAAACTTCATGCTTAATGCTGCTGCCCTCTTCCTCGACTTTCGTGCCTTCCTTTCTTGGAAACAATGCCTCTCTCCTGCTGTACGCATTTCTGCCTTGGGATTTGTGCCAATAACCCTACTGTACGGATTTGCTGAAGTTTCCTTGCTGCTGCCCTCCTTCTTCTCACTGCTCAGAAAATCTCCTTTGCTTTCTCTTCTCCTCTCTCAATCTGCTCATGAAAAAATGAATGATCTTTTCTCTCATTTTCCTCCTTTAACCTAATCCAAAGTGACTTTTGGGGAATCCCTAAATCCAATGGCTGAGATAGCTTTAGATCTAGGGCTGAGATTAAATGCTCATTTAAATCTCACTTTCTATTTTTTAATTCACTCCACTTTAATAAAGACCCTCTTAGTCATTTATTTCCAAAGTCACTTTTCACTTTCTAATTTCACATTGACTTTATTAAAGTCACTTTAAAATTAGACTTAGTAACTTTATCATTTAAAGTCACTTTTAAATTAGATTTGACTTTATAAGTTTATAAAGTCACTTTAGGAGAAAAATTAAATTCTTTTTGGACACTTTTCCCTAGGCCAAAGATCAAAGCCTTAGGGAACCACCTGTCCTCTGGTAACCAAATTTCAACACTCCCTCTTACCGAGGAAGGTGTTCCTCACCACACCCATCTTGTCTCTGAAGTAGACATGCTTGCCCTGTGGTAAGGCTTTGGTGAAAATATCTGCAACCTGCTCATCAGTGGGAATATACTCAAGCTTCACAACTCCCTTCTGAACATAGTCTCCGATGAAATGATATTTGATCGCGATATGCTTTGACCTGTCATGAAATACTAGATTCTCCGTGAGTTTAATGCAACTCTGATTATCACAGTATATCACTGAAGGTCTCAACGACTGACCAAATAAGCCAAACAACATCTTGCGAAGCCATATGGCCTCGCAACTAGCTAGACTGGCTGCCATGTACTCTGCTTCCGCTGAACTCAATGCTACTGACTGTTGCTTTCGCCTGAACCACGACACCACTGCCGAACCCAACCCAAAACAACACCATGAAGTGCTCTTCCTATCAGAAGCACAACCTGCTCAATCAGAATCAGTGTAACCTGCCAATCTCACTCCATCTCCCTACCTATTATCCAGACCATACTCCACTGTCCCCTGCAAGTACCGCAAAATGTGTTTTGCAACAACCCAGTGCACCCTCCTAGGCTCACACATGAACTGACTCATCGTGTTGACTGCAAAACATATATCTGGTCTAGTGTTGACCAAATACATCAAGGAACCAATCAGTTGTCTATACAATGTGGGATCCATCAACTTGGAATCTGAAGCTTGAAGCTTCTTCCAGTTGGTGATCATAGGTGTCGACATGGGTCTACAATCCTCCATGTGGAATCTGCCAAGGATATCCACAATATACTTCCCCTGTCCCAGGAAGAAATGCCTCTCCTCCTGCCACACCTCCAAACCCAAAAAGTAATGCATCAAGCCAATGTCTTTCATCTCGAATTCCGACGCAAGATCTCTCTTGCAGCGCTCTATGAGTCTCTCTGCACTCGTAATGACCAAGTCATCCACATACAACACCAGAATGAGAGGCTCCTCACCTATCACAATAAAGTATAGGTTCGGATCTGCATCACTCTTTGTGAAACCCATCTCCTACAAGTAAGTATCAATCCTGGAGTACCAAGCTTTGGGAGCTTGCTTCAGGCCATAAAGGACCTTCTTCAGTCTGCACACATGGGACTCCTTCCCATGCACCTCAAAACCCTGTTGCTGCTCAATGTACACCTCCTCCTGTATGAAACCATTGAGAAATGCAGTCTTCACATCCATCTGGTGGATCTTCCAACTCATCTCTGCTGCTATCGATATAATGGAGCGAATCGAAGTATATCGAGCCACGTGAGGGAAGGTCTCCTCATAATCTACTCCCTCTACCTGGGAGAACCCTCTAGCCACAAACCTTGCCTTGAATTCCTCAATGCTGCCATCTGCAACATGCTTTACCTTGTAAAGCCATCTGGAAGTAACCACGGATTTGCCCTCAGGCCTCGACACCACCTCCCAAACATCATTATTCATGATAGAAGAATACTCCTCTTGCATGGCCTCTCTCCAGACCTACTGGCTAGCTGCCTCCTCATAGCTAGAAGGCTCAGAGTCAACGATGTTGGCAACCATTGCCATATAGCTACATAACCGCTCAAGTGGTCTGCTCTCTTTGCCCAGTCTCTTCGGCCCAGCAATAGATGTGGCCTCTCTCAAGGTATCCTGAAGCCACTTGGGCTTCCTCTTCCCTGAGCACACTTCTCCCACTGGAGAATGAAACTCCTCCTCATCATCAGGAGCCTGAACTCCTGAATGTTTGTCTGCTGTCCTCCTGCTTGAACCTGAACTTGTAGATGCTGAAGTACAGTGTGAACTGTCCATCAGTGGACTACCTAGTGAACTGCTCTGTGGACTGCTCTGCATGCTGCCCGAAGCACCACCCCTCTGGCTCTGCGAGCCACTGCTCACTAATGGACCTGACACCGTAATCGATGTACCTCCTGATCCCTACCCACTGGATCCCTGTCACTGACTCAGTTGCTCTTGAGGGTCTGGCTGATCCAGATAATGTAACTCCCGTGACCCCTTGAAAGCCCTGTCCTCCTCGAACTTCACATCCCGCCTGACAACAACTCTCCTCTGTGCAGGAATTAAATCCGAAAGGCTTTCGAGGTCTCACTGTAGCCCACAAAGATACCCTTCTCCGCTGTGGGCTCTAGCTTGGTACTCTTCTCCTTGGGTACATAGGAGTATGCAATACACCCAAAGATACGGAAGTGACCAACATCAGGCTTCTTCCCAGAAAAAGCCTCCTCCGGAGTCACATGCCCCAAAGAATGATGCAGACTCCTGTTCTGCAAATATACAACAGTGTTGCAGGCCTCTGCCCACAAAAACAATGATAACCCCTGGTCATGTAACATGGCTTTGGCAGCACCAACGATGGATCTGTTCTTCCTCTCTGCAACCCTGTTCTGCTGGGGGTTGTAAGGAACTGTGAACTCCCTCCTAATGCCAGCCTACACAAAATAATCAACAAACTCACCAAGGGTGTACTCGCCTCCATTGTCTGACCTGACAGACTTGATCTTCTAACCTGTTTGAGTCTCCACAAGAGCTCTGAACTCCTGAAACCGCTTGAAGACCTCACTCTTGGTCTTCAAGAAATAAATCCAGGTCCTCCTGGAGTGATCATCAATGAATAAAACATAGTATTCATATCCACTCAAGGAAACATGAGACATCCGACCGGTCACATCGGTATGAATCAAATCAAGTATCCCAATCGATCTACTCTCACTACTGGGAAAAGGGGATTTGGCAAACTTGTCCATATCACATCCTCTGCATGTATCAATGTGATCAGTACTGAAATCTGGCACACTTGTAGTGATCTCTCGCAATGTCCTCAAGGCTTCATGATACATGTGCCCCATCCTGCGGTGCCAAATCTCGCACAACTCTAAACTGCTAGCTCTGTTGCCAGTACTACTGCTCAATGCCAAAAGGGGCTGAAATGCAAACTTGTACACCTTTGCATGGCATACACCAATCACTCTAACTGACTCAACTGGACCGCCCCTAGGATATATAAGCACCTGTCCTCTACTGAACAATACCTCATACCCTCTGTCCTCCAATGTTGAGACGGATATAAGGATCTTCCTCATCCCTGGCACATATAGAACATCCGACACTTTCAAGGGAGATTTGGGTTCCCTATCAAATGTCAATGTCCCCACACCGACTGCTCTAACAATGTTGTCGTCTCCAAGTACTACCTCTACATCAGTGCCACTCTCTGAAAGCTCTGAGAAGTACTCACGGACTCCTGTCATATGATGTGAAGCCCCACTGTCAACATACCAGATACCTGAAGATGCTTCGCTAGTGGAGGGAAATGCACACTCCCTCTCAACCTCCGTGGCAGGTGATCCTGCACTAGTGGACTCACAAGCAATGAACCCAAACTCCCGGTCAAAGCTCTTCGAAAAGTCCTCTATCTCTGCTGATGTTGCCATGGTCTTGTCCTTTCCCTTCTTCTTCTTCTCCGGACACACAACTGCATAGTGTTCCATCCTCTGACAATTCCAACACTTCACCTTGGAATAGTCCTTCTGCGCGTTCCTCTGTTTACCTTTACCTTTGCCTTTGCCCCCATCACTACTTGTGGAAGCTTGCTTCTTTCCCTTGTCTTTCTTGCCTCCTGCTAACAGTACTACGTTCTCATCCCACGCAACTGGTTTGGCTGCCCCAAGCTGGTTCTTTTTGATTTCATTTTGTATGCAATCATCCTAGAACCTCTCCGAAGTGGGAAAGGTCTCACGTGCACAAATCCCATAAGCAAAGTTCAACCATGAACTGGGAAGGCCATTCACTGCAATCCAGACCAACTTAGTGGGTGGAACGACCTCTCCAATGGCTGCCAACTCATCTCTCACATTAGTGATCTTTGTGAGGTATGCAGTAGCACTATTAGTCTTTGCCATCTTAATGACCTTCAACTTCTCCCTTAGGACCATTTTTTAGTTCTCATTGGTACTCTAGTAGAGATTGGTCAAGGCTGTCTACATCTCATGAGCAAGTCTCTTTCCTCTCACATGAGGAAAGCAATGGTCTTTAATACCATCCAGAATCATTCTCTTGCCCTTGTTACTCTTCTTATTAAAGTCTACCAACTGAACAGGGTTAGTAGGCACATTAACAGGGCACTATTAGGTACTCACCATTATACCCCAGACTTATGCCTCCTCAAAGATGCTCTGCATTCTTTCCTTCCATACATTGTAGTTGTTATGCCCATCCATACTATCCTCCACCCTCAAGCCTAAAGACATGCTTGCTGTTTTAATAAACTGAAAATAACATTGCTGTGGTAAAGGTTCTGATTTCTGTGGGTAAAATCAGCTTGCTGTAGTTTTTCTTTTTGCTGTCCCAAACTGCACTTTTTAGCAAAATACCTCTGATACCATGTAGAAATTTTAAGACCAACCTCGGTTTTCAGTTTTTCCTTATTTCTCCCATATAGTTAAATGCCCATTCCCATAACTATACATTCAACAACTTGGAAAAATAGATATTTTCTGAAAACACAAATTACTGGAAATTTCATAGTGTTGAAAATGCAGAAATAAAAACTCAAAAAAATGAATCAGCCACACATAGAAATTTGACACGCTGATTTTTGGTCAAGATGACCCTGGAAAAACCCCCTACAACTCTTGGGGAAAACAAGTTTGAAATCTCCTCTTTATTTTCTGAATATTGCTTTTACAGTGAAACAGAAAAACATAGTAAAAAATTCCAGCAACCAAATTACAGACTTATCTCAATTTCTGTGCTTGCACACTGTCTCGGAAATTGTGCCAAATCAGCGACTTACAAAATAGAAATTATTACCTCATTAATGACAGCAATAAATGTTGTACGACCACCTCGGAAAACGTGTCAAAATTAGTTGTACGGTACTGTACTGACTGTACATATTTGTACAACAACCCTCCTCGAAATTTGTGCCCAGAAACAGCTTCGAAATTAGCGCTGAAGCTGCTGTCCTTTTTCTCGGGTTTTGTGCCGAAAAATCAGCAGCGCTTATCCTCGATTTTTGTTCCCAAATTTCTGCCTCAAACTTCGTGCTTAATGCTGCTGCCCTCTTCCTCGATTTTCGTGCCTCCCTTTCTTGGAAACAATGCCTCTCTCCTACTGTACGAATTTCTGCCTTGGGATTTGTGCCAATAACCCTGCTGTACGGATTTGCTGAAGTTTCTTTGCTGCTGCACTCCTTTTCACTGCTCAAAAAATCTCCTTTGCTTTCTCTCCTCCTCTCTCAATCTGCTCATGAAAGAATGAATGATCGTTTTTCTCCTTTTCCTCCTTTAACCTAACCCTAAGTGACTTTTGGGGAATCCCTAAATCCAATGGCTGAGATAGCTTTAGATCTAGGGCTGAGATTAAAGGCGCATTTAAATCTCACTTTCTGTTTTTTTATTCACCCCATTTTAATAAAGACCCTCTTCGTCATTTATTTCCAAAGTCACTTTTCACTTTCTAATTTCACATTGACTTTATTAAAGTCACTTTAAAATTAGACTTAGTAACTTTATCACTTAAAGTCACTTTTAAATTATATTTGACTTTATAAGTTTATAAAGTCACTTTAGGAGAAAAATTAAATTCTTTTTGGACACTTTTCCCTAGGCTAAAGATCAAAGCCTTAGGGAACCACCTGTCCTCTGGTAACTAAATTTCAACAACTGGTCCCAAAACTATTTATTTCACCTGCGACCTTCCAAGACATGCATGAAGGTGCCCTTCGCTGACTCTACGGATTGTTTTGAACCCTTGTTATGCGTGCAACCCTTTCTGAAGTTACAAATCTGTACTATGGCTATTCCAAGAGAGATTCTACCTTGCACAATTCACAAGACAACCCACAAATTCGGCTCATCATTCTGTTCTTGATAATGGACGTCCAATGACAAATATACCCACACAATGTGACCAAAATTCTTCTCAGGACCAACGATTGTCCTATCTGAGATATCTTGGCCCTATAGTAGTAGAATAACCCAAACAAGTTAGCCCTACATCCTTCATCGAGTGCTTGGCTAATGCAAACATATTTTGGAGGCCTTGGATGATGAAATAAGGATGGAGGACACCTCTATATAGAGGAGTCGATGGGTTTTCAAGAGACATGTCTTTTGGGCTGTTGAGCCGACATAAAGATATGGTTGACCTTGATTAATTTTTGAATGAGATAATAAATTCAAAAACCTACTTCTACTTATCCAAATTTGACGATCTTTAGACCGATTCTGGTCCTCTCAAAGAGAGGAATTTAATGCCACAATTATCTTCCCCAAAGAAGCTGTCCAAAGTGGAATTTGGCCCTAGTTGCCAATTTTAACACTCCTTCTCAGCTAGTGAGAATTTCACTTGCCAATCCATCTGTTGTCATTGATCATCGTGCCATCCTGTCATCATGTACCATCTCTGTATCTCATCTCATCTCTGCTCTGCTGAAAACTGATATGAATATTGAAGCATAATTGATCGAGGGTGAGTCACAAGACCTCACCAATCTCCACTGACATTAGTCAGTCCAGGGGTAGAACCCCAATCAGACTTGATCCCAGATCGAGTTGTAGAACATCATGCATCCTAGACATAGGGAGTACAATAATACACGATACGTCCATCGGTAGTGCTAGGGTCCCTATCTACTTTTCCCAACGCATTGGCCAGATGAGAGGTACTTCTCATGTTTCCTAGACTACATGGGTAGGATGATACTGAAGTTGTTAAAATTTGGGTACCAGAGGACAAGTGGTTCCATAAGGCTTTGATCTTTGGCCTAGGGAAAAGTGTCCAAATGAATTTAACTTTTTCTCCTAAAGTGACTTTATAAGTTGTAAAGTCAAATCTAATTTAAAAGTGACTTTAAGTGATAAAGTTACTAAGTCTAATTTTAAAGTGACTTTAATAAAGTCAATGTGAAGTTAGAAAGTGAAAAGTGACTTTGGAAGTAAATGACTAAGAGGGTCTTTATTAAAGTGGGGCGAATTAAAAAATAGAAAGTGAGATTAAAATGCACATTTAATCTCAGCCCTAGATCTAAAGCTATCTTAGCCATTGGATTTAGAGATTCCCCAAATGTCACGTAGGGTTAGGTTAAAGAAGGAAAAGAGGGAAAAGATCATTCAGTATTTCATGAGTAGATTGAGAGGAGGAGAAGAGAGCAAGAGAATTTTTTGAGCAGAGAAGAGAAGGATAAACAACACCATTTCAAGAAATCCGTATAGAAAAGCAAGAGCACGATTTTCAAGGCAAGAGGCATGAAAATCGAGGAAGGGAGAACAACATTTATTGCTGCTATACTGGCACACATTTCGAGGTCCATACAACAACAAGGAGGCACTATTTTCAAGGTTCGTATAGTAGCAGTAGCACAGAAACCAAAGTCCGTACAACAGCAGTATAACACGGAAATCGAGGCAGTCGTACAACACAGTTTTCAAGGCAGCCATACAACACAGTTTTCGAGGAGGCCGTACAGTTGTCTGACACAGTTTTCTATGCTATCTGTACATCATTTAAGGCTGTACATTTCTCTATAATTTTCTGTTTTTCTTTGGCACAAAAATTGAGGTGGAGTACAAACACGATTTTAGAGATAAGTACATTTATGTGGTTGCTGGAATTTTTACTGTGCATTTCATTTCTTTGTAAAAGCAGTATTCAGAAATAAGAAGAGCTTTCGAACTGTTTTTCCCCAAGTATTGTAGGGGGTTTTTTGTAAATTTATGTAGATGTTCTATGCTTGATGCAACTTTACTTTTCACCACAGCAATCACATAAACAATTAAATAAAATGCTGATAGAACATACCAGTGGATCTATAGAAGACAAACCAGAAATAGAAAAATGTGGTGGTGCGTTATGGCGGTCAACAGGATGCTTCAACCAGCAAAGTCTCCTTGGTCAGCTAACCCAGCATGTGTCACAACAGCCACACGGTCAACTCAAATTCAACCCCAGAAAAGTCAACGCTGCCCCAATAGCAGCAACGGCAACAACACTAGCAACAACGGCAGCAATGGCAACAATACCAGCAACAACGGCAGCAAGGAGAACAACAACGGTAGCAACAACGGCAACAACAATGGCAGCAACAATGTCTTCGTCCTTCTTTCCCACATGTGAACTGAAACTGCCTCCAAGGAGCTCAAACGAATCAGAAGAGGAGAGATGATGTGTGAGGATGAGATGAGTGAAATGTCTTCCAACGTTGACTCTATTTATATCAATCACTGACGTGTGTGACACATTTGCTAGGGGTGTAAAACCTTAAGGCCGACCTGCACATATTTGAAATTATTAAAAATAGATTCAAAATAAATGTTCTGCTCATCGGATTAAGATCTATTTTAGATCGATCTTACACCTCTCCGAAAGAGGAACCCAATAAAAATATTGGTATCTTCATCTGAGCATCACAACATAGAGTTTGGACCTAGTTGTCCAATTTTAACACTCCCTCTCAACTAGGGAGAACTCCATCCACCTGTGCAATCAAACATCATGCGTCATCCCGCCGTAACTTGCTTTGCTAGCCTCTTTATTTCAGAACAGTAATGGGTCAGTCACAAAGACATCATTTCCATCTGATAGATTCAGCCCAGAGGTCCGAAACCTCTATAGGACTCACAAAGAGTCTCATACCAACCCGAAGTTGGTTTATCTGACCCGAAGTCAGTAGGAGGTCCGAAACCTCACTTGGACTCTAAGAGAGTCATATATACTAACCTGAAGTTAGTCTCACTGACCCGAAGTCAGTTGGAGGTCCGAAACTTCACATGGACTCAAAGAGTCACATACCAACCCGAAGTTGGTTCATCTAACACGAAGTCAGTAGGAGGTCCAAAACCTCACTAGACTTGATCCTAGATCAAGTGGTTGGACACTTGCCATCCTAGATAGAGAGTAGGACAATCTTTGATGTGTCAATCAGTATTTGCTACTAGTCTCTAGCTTTTCCCACCTCATTGGCCAAATGAGAGGTACTTCCCATGAGTCCGGAACTCAGTGGGTAGGATGCATACGGGGCACAGATCATGAGAGGTGAACCTACTCAAATATCATAAAGGTGGGGCAGGAGCACCACAAGGTTCGGTAAGCCTAGCCCCGTGTGTGCTTATAGCTCCGAGGAACTATTCCCAAGGCCTCGCAGAGCTCCCAGAGCTCATCGTCCAACAGGACCCTCAGAATGGAGTCGTTCCACGATTCCAAGATTCTCACGAAAGGTTAGGAACATGACCTTCCCCAAGGGAATTGTGAGAATATCTGCGACCTGCTCATTAGTTCCTATATGATCGAGCCTTACGGCGCCTCGCTGTACCATATCTCGGATAAAGTGGTACCAGACATCAACATGCTTGGATCGTTTGTGGAACACGAGATTCTATGACAAACAAATCCCCCTCAGGTTATCACAAAGGATAACGGTGGCATCTAGCACATGCACGAACAACTCACTGAAGAGATTTCGCAACCAAGTGACTTCACAACAGGCCATACATGCTGCAATGTATTCGGCCTCAATGGTGCTCAAGGCTACCAACTTTCGTTTCCTGCCCGAAGTAGATCTACGTGCGAAGCAGCATCCAGATGTGCCCTTGCGATCCACCACACTGCCAGCCCAATCGGCATCAGTATATCCAAGGAGTGTCATGCTCCTGGGAGTGTATCTCAGCCCATGGTCTATCGTGCCCCAGAGATATCTCAAGAGTTTCTTGGCACCAACTCAGTGAATGCTATGATCAACCATTTTTTGACTCAAAATGTTCACTGCACAACATACATCCGGATGGGTGTTCACTAAGAACATCATGGCCCCTATGAGTTGAAGATACTCAGTAGGATTTGCTAGCACGGGCCCAGCAACGCTGCCACTCAACTTCTTAAAGTTGAGCTCCATTGGTGTCGACCCGGACTTACAGTTCACCATACTAAATCTTTCCAGAAGCTTCACAATGTATTTTCCTTGAGAAAGGAAAATCTTGCCAGGTCTCTGCCAGACCTCCAGGCCTAGGAAATAGTGCATCAGTCCTAGGTCCTTCATCTCGAACTCAGCAGTAAGCTCCCTCTTGCACTGATGAATGAGAGGGTCAACACCTGTCAGGAAGAGGTCATCCACATACAACATCAGAATGAGAGGCTTCCCTTTGACAACCTAGAAGTAAAAGTTCGGATCAACATTACTTCAAGTGAAGCCCAACTTCATCAAGTAGCTATCTATCCTCTCGTACCAAGCTCTGGGTGCTTCCTTCAACCCATAGAGGGCTTTCTTCAACCTGTAGACATGGGTGTTCCGATCCTGGACTTAGAACCCCAAAGGTTGCTCCACATATACCTCTTCCTTTATCGCACCATGCAGAAATGCGGTCTTCACATCCATCTGATGAAGACTCCATCCTTGCGTAGCAGCAAGGGCTATAATAGGTCGAATGGTGGTGTATCGGGCCACAGGTGCAAATATGTCATCATAATCTATGCCTTCCTTTTGAGAGAAGCCACGGGCAACGAATCTTGCCTTGAATTTTTTAGCACTTCCATCAGATCCATGCTTGATCTTGTAGAGCCATTTCGAGGTGACAACTGCTTTGTCCTTCTGTCTTGGAACCACATCCCAGACATCATTCTTCATAATGGACTCATACTCTTCGTGCATAACATCCTTCTAGACTTGATGCTTTACGACTTCTTCAAAGGATCCAGGCTCGGATTGTACAATAGTACTCATGGCTGCTAGATACCCTTGGTATCTACTCGACTTCTTGCTTTCACGGAATGTCCCCCCTTTTTGGGTTGCATGTCCCCCAACATCCTCGAGAGTGTCCCTGAGCCATGATGGTCTCTTTCCCAGTGAAGGAGGTGGATCAATCGGGTCCATCAGTCCTTCAACATCAGACATTGTTTCATCCTTCGGTTCTTCTTGATTTCCAGGCCTTGCTTCATGATCTTCCTCAGATCTCGGAAGATTGACTACTTTCCTCAGGGAAGTATCTTCGTCAAAGGTGATATCATGGCATATCTCCACTTCCCTTTGACCAGGCACATATAATCTATAGGCCTTCGAAGTTTCGCTGTAGCCCACAAACATTGTGGTCTCCCTTTTGATGCTGGCTCCTCTGCAAAAGTTCTTGAACTCGTTCGTCTCATATTTAGTGCCATTATCGGTCTGTCGGATAGCATCTCGTGCCATTGCTCCCAGTGGACTTCCTCCAACCTGGTAGAGTGTTTTAATTCTAGACCTAAACGTGATAGTTTCCTTGAAGCTCTTCTTCCACATGTGCACCTTTCCATCAGTGAATGCCACATTGAAACCTTTGTCTTCCATGGCCGATATAGACACAAGGTTCTTCTTCAAATTAGGTACATAGAGTACATCCTGCAAGCGAAGGACTTGACCTTGAGACAAGTGGAGGGTCACAGTCCCTGTCCCTTTCATGGGATATGTGGCATTATCTCCAAGGATAATTTCCAGATTGGTATCCTTCTCAACCATATCAGAGAGTGTTTCCTTGAAGCCAGTGATGTGCCTTGAGGCACCACTATCTATCAACCAGATATCCATAGTGTCGGGTGGAGTTGCAATAGAGAGGGCAGATACAAGAATGAATTCATTTCTTTTATCAACAACATTTGATTCCTCATACCTGGAATTTCTTGACCTTTTGAAAGGTTGATCATTTCTACTGAAGGGAACCTTCCTCTTTCCCTTGAACCTGTTGTTCCTTTGATTGTCATCACCATCGGGAGAATCCTTCTTGAAAGGACATTCTTTAGCATAGTGACCTAGCCTGTGACAAGTGTAACACTTGTCCTTCTTTCCTTGTGCCCCTGCTCTTCCTTTGATCTTTGGACCACCAAAGTTCTTCTTTCTAGAATGAGCAGTGTAGGCAGCATTCCCTTCATTTTCATACTCCTTCATTCTTGTCTCTTCTTGAACGCATCTCGAGAGTACCTCGTCAAAGTCAGGGATCACATTATTATTGAGAATGGGAGTGTTGAACACATTCCATTCGGATGGGAGCCCTCCAAGTGCGGTGAGTACCATCTCTCGATCAACTATTGTCTCCCCAATAGCCAAAAAATTGTTCCTGATCTTGGTCAGCTTCAGAAAGTATGATTAGACAGACTCATCCTTGCCTTTCTTCAGATTCTTCAATTGATTCTTGAAGAATAGTACTTGATTCGCATTGTTGGCCTTGAACATGAGAATCAATTTATCATACATCTCTTTGGATGTGCCCAACTCAGAGATGTAGGCCACCACACTTTTATGAATGGATTCCCTGATCATCAGCTTTGCTTTGATCTCCCCCTTCTTGTACTTTGTTTTGGCAGCAGCAGTAGCAGTGGATGGAGGTTCTTGGATTTTACCCTGCACATAGTCCATGACATCTTGGTCTTCCAATTTGAGATCCAATATCATCTTCCAAGCATGGAAGTCATCCTTTCCAGTCAATTTGTCATCCTCTTTGAAGCCATAGTTTGTGGAACCCATTTTCTTCTTCGGTGATTGCTATAAATTAGGGCTTGTCTTCACCTTAGTTTTGATACAATGTAAATTTATGTAGATGTTCTATGCTTGATGCAACTTTACTTTTCACCACAGCGATCACATAAACAATCAAGTAAAATGTTGATAGAACATACCAGTGGATCTATAGAAGACAAACTAGAAACATAAAAATGTGGTGGTGCGTTACAGCGGTCAACAGGATGCTTCAACCAGCAAAGTCTCCTTGGTCAGCCAACCCAGCATGTGTCACAACAGCCCTCAAAACATCCACACGGTCAACTCAAAGTCAACCCTAGAAAAGTCAATGCTGCCCCAACGGCAGCAACGACAACAACACCTGCAACGGCAGCAACACCAGCAACAATGACAGCAACGACAACAACAACGGCAACAACGACGGCAGCAACAACAACAACAATGCAACAATGGCAGCAACAACGACAGCAACGCAACAACAACAACAACAACAACAATGTCTTCGTCCTTCTTTCCCACATGTGAACTGAAACTGCCTCCAAGGAGCTCAAATGAATCAGAAGAGGAGAGATGATGTGTGAGGATGAGACGAGTGAAATGTCCTCCAACGTTGACTCTATTTATATCAATCACTGAGGTGTGTGGCACATTTGCTGGGGGTGTAAAACCTTAAGGCCGACCTGCACATATTTGAAATTATTAAAAATAAATTCAAAAAAAATGTTTTGCTCATCGGATTAAGATCAATTTTAGATTGATCTTACACCTCTCCGAAAGAGGAACCCAACATAAATATTGGTATCTTCATCTGAGCATCATAACATAGAGTTTGGATCTAGTTGTCCAATTTTAACATTTTTCCAGGGTCATATTGATAAAAAAATCAGCGTGTTATTTTCTCTGTGTGGCTGATATATTTTATGAGTTTTTATTTCTGCATTTTCAGCATTGTGAAATTTCCAGAATTTGTGTTTTCAAAAAATAATTATTATTTCTAGCTTGTTGAATGAATGGTTATGGGAATGGGCATTTAACTACATGGGAGTAATAAGGAGAAACTGAAAACCAGGTTTGGGCTAAAATTTCTACATGGTATCAAAGCCAGTTTGCTAAAAAGTGAAGTTTGGGACAGCAAGTGAAAAATTACAGCAAGTTGATTTTACACACAAAACTGAACCTTTACCACAACAGTGAAATTTTCAGTTTATTAGGACAACAAGCATGTCTTTGGGCTTGAGGGTGGAGGAGAGGTTGGATGGGCATAGCAACTACAGTACATGGAAGGAAAGAATGCAGAGCATCTTTGAGGAGGCAGAATTATGGGGTATAATGGTGCATACCCAACAACACCTTGTTAATGTGCCTGCTGACCCTGTTCAACTGGCAGACTTTAATAAGAAGAATAAGAAGGGTAAGAGACTGATTTTGGATGGTATTAAATACCATTGCATTTCTCATGTGAGAGGAAAGAGACTTGCGCATGAGATGTGGACAGCTTTGACCAATCTCTACTAGAGTACCAATGAGAACAGGAAAATGGTCCTAAGGGAGAAGCTGAAGGCCATTAAGATGGCAAAGATTGATAGTGTTACTGCATACCTCACAAAGATCACTAATGTGAGAGATGAGTTGGCAGCAGTTGGAGAGGTCATTCCACCCACTGAGTTGGTGCGGAACAGTGAATGGCCTTTCCAGTACATGGCTGAACTTTGCTGATGGGATTGTTGCACGGGAGACCCTTCCCACTTGGGAGAGGTTGTGGGATGATTATATACAGAATGAAATCAGAAAGAACCAGCTTGGGGTAGCCAAACTAGTTGAGGAGGATGACAATGTAGCACTGCTAGCAAGAGGCAAGCAAGGCAAGGGAAGAAGCAAGCTTCCACAAGTGGTGGTGGGGTCAAAGGCAAAGATAAAGGTAAACAAGTGAACATGCAGAAGGACTATTCCAAGGTGAAGTGTTGGAATTGCCAGAGGATGGGACACTACGCAGTTGTGTCTAGAGAAGAAGAAGAAGGGAAAGGACAAGACCATGGTAGCATCAGCAGAGATAGAGGACTTTTCAGAGAGCTTTGATCGGGAGTTTGGGTTCATTGCTTGTGAGTCCACTAGTGCAGGATCACCTGCCACGGAGGTTGAGAGGGAGTGTGCATTTCCCTCCACTAGTGGAGCATCTTTAGGTATGTGGTATGTTGACAGTGGGGCTTCACGTCATATGACAGGAGTCCGTGAGTACTTCTCCGAGCTTTCAGAGAGTGGCACTGATATAGAGGTAGTACTCGGAGACGACAACATTGTTAGAGGAGTCGGTGTGGGGACATTGACATTTGATAGGGAACCCAAACCTCTCTTGAAAGTGTCAGATGTTCTATATGTGCTAGGAATGAGGAAGAACTTTATATCCGTCTCAGCATTGGAGGACAGAGGGTATGAGGTATTGTTTAGGAGAGGACAGGTGCTTATATATTCCAGGGCCGCTCCAGCTGATTCAGCTAGAGTGATTGGTGTACGCCATGCCAAGGTGTACAAGTTTGCGTTTCAGCCCCTTTTGGCATTGAGCAGTAGTACCGGCAGCAGAGCTAGCAGTTCAAAGCTGTGCGAGATTTGACACTGCAGGATGGGGCACATGTATCATGGGACCTTGAGGACATTTCAGGAGATCACCACAGGTGTGCCAGATTTCAGTTCTGGTCACATTGATACATGCAGAGGATGTGCTATGGGGAAGTTTGCCGAATCCCCTTTTCCCAGCAGTGACAACAGATTGACTGGGATCCTTGATTTGATTCATACCGTTGTGAGCAGTCAGATGTCTCATGTTTCCTTGAGTGGATACGAGTACTATGTTTTATTCATTGATGATCACTCCAGGAAGACCTGGATTTATTTCTTGAAGACCAAGAGTGATGTCTTCAAGCAGTTTTAGGAGTTCAGAGTTCTTGTGGAGACTCATACAGGTTGTAAGATCAAGTCCCTCAGGTCAGACAATTAAGGGGAGTACACCCTTGGTGAGTTTGTTGATTATTGTGCGGAGGCAGGCATCAGGAGGGAGTTCACAGTTCCTTACAACCCCCAGCAGAACGAGGTTGCAGAGAGGAAGAAAAGATCCATTGTTGGGGCTGCCAAAGCCATGCTACATGATCAGGGGTTACCATTGTTTTTGTGGGCAGAGGCTTGCAACATTGCTGTGTATTTGCAGAACAGGAGTCCACATTGTGCCTTGGGGCATGTGACTCCGGAGGAGGTTTTTTCTGGGAAGAAGCTTGATGTTGGTCATTTTCGTATCTTTGGGTGTATTGCATACTCCTATGTACCCAAGGAGAAGAGGACCAAGCTAGAGCCCACCGCAGAGAAGGGTATCTTTGTGAGTTACAGTGAGACCTCGAAAGCCTTTCGGATTTATATTCTTGCACAGAGGAGAGTTGTTGTCAGGCAGGATGTGAAGTTCGAGGAGGACAGGGCTTTCAGGAGGTCACGGGAGTTAGAGTATCTGGATCAGCCAGACCCTCAGGAGTAGCTGAGTCTGTCACAGGGATCCAGTGGGCAGGGATTAGGAGGTACATCGATTACGGTGTTAGGTCCATTAGCGACCAGTGGCTCGCAGAGTTAGAGGGGTGGTGCTTCGGGCAGCATGCAGAGCAGTCCGCAGAGCAGATCACTAGGTAGTCCACTAATGGACAGTTCATACGGTACTTCAGCATCTATAGGTACAGGTTTAGGCAGGAGGACAATAGACAAACATTGAGGAGTTGAGGCTTCTGATGAGGATGAGGAGTTTCACTCTCCGGTGGGTGAAGCGTGCTCAGGGTAGAGGAAGCCCAAGTGGCTTTAGGATACCTTGAGAGAGGCCACATCTGTTGCTGGGTCGAAGAGACCGGTCAGAGAGAGCTGACCACCTGAGCGGTTCTGTAGGTATATGGCAATGGTTGCCAACATCGTTGACTCTGAGCCTTCTAGCTATGAGGAGGCAGCTAGCCAGTAGGTCTGGAGAAAGGCCATGCAGGAGGAGTATTCTTCTATCGTTGGGAGGTGGTGCCGAGGCCCGAGGGCAAATCCATGGTTACTTCTAGATGGCTTTACAAGGTAAAGCACGCTGCAGATGGCAGCATCCAGAAGTTCAAGGCTAGGTTTGTGGCTAGTGGGTTCTCCCAGGTAGAGGGAGTAGACTATGAGGAGACCTTTGCTCCCGTGGCTCGATATATTTCCATTCGCTCCATTATATCGATAGCAGCAGAGATGGGTTGGAAGATCCACCAGATGGATGTGAAGACCGCATTTCTCAATGGCTTCATACAGGAGGAGGATTCGCAAAGAAGCGAGTGAGAAAATTGTTTGTAAATTTCCCACAGATATTCCTCTTCTATTCTACTGGTTATATTTTGTGCAAGAGATTTTGCTGAAGAATAATAAAGAAACCCTCATATGCTGCACTAGTTTTCCCACATTTGGTTTTTCCGGGGACAATTCTCCAAAAATAACTGTCGTTGTGATTGTACTTGTGCTAGTATTTTTTTCTTGCATTCACTTTCCACATAATTTTTAATTGTGAAGACTGCAGTGTATTTGATTTTGATATTTACCATAGCACATGATAAATAATTTGTTCAATTAAATTACAAATAGAAGAAATCTAATCAGTTGCTCCAATAGGATTCTAGATAGCGGAATTTTCACATGGTATCAAGGCAAAGAAAACAGATCCAGAAGAGTTAGCGCTGCATAGAGAATAAGCATCTCAAGAGATCGAATGATCAATAGTACATGCGATTGGGCCTTCTAAGAAGCCTAATGAAGTCCATAAGTGCCATAATGATGAATAGGATTCCCAAAAGTAGTGGACAAGGGGTTGGGCTCTTGTTCTCCAAATAATAAACATGTGGAGCTCCCAACGGGTGTGGGGGCACACAAGTAACCTCATGGGTCTCCAAATAGATCGAAGATGCATGTAGACCATATGCAAGGGCTAAGATGATGGTGTAAGTGATGCCACATCAACATACAGGTCCTGGGTCATCTGACAAGTGCATGGTACAACTGTGGGGCCGACTCGACATGGTGAACCAGGTGCATCTTCCTCGTCCAACAAGTGAACTGCGAGCAATCTTTGAACATATCTGGGGATCCATGGAATGTTGTCTAACGTTGTGGAGACCCATGGCTCTCTACACACACCCTACATGTGTCAATGTAGCCCTCTAGAAGGTTAGGACCATGTATAGGGAGACCAAACCAAAAATGGAGACCATCTGCAATCCTGCATAAGATCCAATGCGTCCCCTTGCCTTCCAGTACAACAAGTCATTTGAAGAAATCGAGTTAAAGAGCTTACAAACCATGGACAACAGGTGGGCACTTCATAATGGCATGCCCTTCCATAGTGGGCTTTGGCACGTGCTAATGTCTCCAATGTTGATTTCTGGTAGCATTGGATGTGATCTAAGTCTCAAATTTTGCAGGGAGGCTTAGATACATGTATTCCAAAGAACCCATAAGGTGTTTTGGGAAACTCCACCTGGATTGTGTTTATTAAAATAATTAATTATTTTTAATGGGAGCCTATTATCCCGGATGGGATATTTTAACTAAAAATGCAGAAAATAACTTAATGCCGTAGAATCAACATTTACTCAACAGAAGATTGCCATGTAAAATAAAAACACAAGCACTGCAATCTATCAATAGATCAAATAGGAAGAATCTCAGCTTTTATTATAAATAATAATGAGGGTTACATATAGATCTGACCCCAAAAGAGTTGAGATGGAAAACTGGTCACCAAGATAATCTGTTGCACTGCTACACTGTGATGACCTCCAAAACTGAACTGCTGCACTCTCCCTTCGACAACAGCTACCACTGAACCCACTGAAGCACAAGTTGAAGATCTGAATGATCCTCACACCAATCCCTAAAGCTCTGCGAAACTTCTGAATGAAGTCTCTTCAAGAGAGTTGGTTTTTCGTCTAACACTCACAAATCACCCGAGGGTTTCCGTCCTGGGGCTACGACTGAAGTAGAGAACCACAGTCTCACACCTCTCATACAATAAAATAACATGATCCCAAAGATATCTCCTAATGGCCTCCTCCCTTTCTTTTATAGATCTCTTGGAGCCTTCTAGAGCATTATTTTATTCATGGAGCACTTTTCCCTTTTATTAAAATATTCCTTTTTAATGCAGAAAAGGGTAGATTGGCTACTACGCCTCCTCCGGTCACTGAAATCTGTGTCTAACTGTCCCACCATGTAGGTATCCTCGTCCCGGTTCCAATGAGCTATTACACTAAGGTGTTCCATCATGTATTCCTCCTGGAATGCCACCTTGAGTATAATTAGCTGAGTTAAGCCCATAAATAACTCAAATTTCCGAAAGTTATCGGAATGCATCAGAACGAAAGCCAAACTGCTCAGATGATGGAGTATATCAAGCGAATGCCTCCGGACACCATGAAAACTCCTCAAAACTCCTCCGAAAAGCTCTTGAGCCCACTGATAGCACCAATCTGTACATGTGACCTGTCTGCTCCTAACTCTGGAAGTCCCTCCTAGCCCTGTCATGGGTGATACCAAAAAAAGGAATATTACAGACCTTCCGCCCCAAGGTTGCTTGCCCTCAAGCAATCGAAATATGTGGGCCACTCTGTTGGCCCGCCGCAACTGAGACCCAATGCCCGGATCCCATACAAACCTCTGGGTGCTGCTATGCACCTGTGTCAAACCGCTCGGAATAGACCCCTCAATGCCGGGATCCCAAACTGATCTCTCACTGTACCTGTCATCAAATAATCCTCTCGGATCCCCATGCCAAAGTGGCCAATCATCGCCCAAGTCCCACGGCTCAGACTGTACACTACCTCTGGCTATAACGGATGCTCTAAGAGGTGAAGACCACGTCTCCTGCTACGTTGTACCTATGATGGTGTACGCTGCCCCACCAACTGTGTACCAACTCATCACCTCTCTCCAATCTAACCCCGGACTAAATCCAATGCTGATCCTGCTCTCCTGAAACCGAGATGGGATGTTGAATAATCTGCCCCACTGCCAACTGGAACCTGTTTCATTTGTCATGTTTAAGGGCCCTTGCCCTGCTGTGCTCCTTACGAAGAATATCGTACCATCAAGAGGATACCAACTCATGATCTCCCGCCAGTCCATGCTGGAAGAAGAATCCAATGTAGCAACAACTGCATATGGAACACGCCTAGAGAGTTTCCGCCAGCCCGTAATCAACTCCCCCTGCTCTGCCCTGTCTGCCAATGAAAGCTGCCTGTAGAAGGAAGCCCTTCTCTCTATAATGGGCCAAAGTGGGCAAGATATGCTACAAGCCCCATCGATGTACTCCTGGACAGTGCTACTCACTGAAAATACTGCAGCTCTGCTGACTGCGTGTACATCTATCTGCACCTCATCCCTGTGTTGACCCACAGATGGATGCTCCACCATCTCCAACAGCTCCTCCCACTCCTAATCAGGAATGTCATGCTCTTGCTGTCTACTAGCCCCCTGCAGAACAATCCCATCAACCTCCAACACCTCCAGAGGATATGGATCTGCAACTGCTGTCACCGTACTCGATGTCAGTGCATCTGACTGCTCCACCTCATTGGCTGACCCCAATGTTAGCCGCATATCCATCATAGACTCAATGTGGGCACCCATCTGGCTATCCCTCAAAGGGATATCATGCCTGATGTGCATAGTATCCTCCTCTGCTAACTCAGGCTCCATCATATGCTACTCTGGCTGAATCGTCGCAAGTGACTCATCACCCAGAGTATCTCTCGTAGAGTCCCCTGATTGCTCACCTTGCACACTAGAACACAACTCTGGTCTACTGTCATCATCTCTGCATGACTGCTCTTGCTCCCCAGAAGTGTCCTCAATTGATTCCATGGACTCATCTGAAGAAGAGTCCTCACCCTGGAATACAAAAGGAATGCCATCCTGTCCTGCCTCCACCACATCATCTGCATCTCTCAAACATGAGTGATTAGGCCCCCAAGGTTCTTTGCAAATGAAGCAAAGTCCCTTCCTCCTTAGCTCATTTCTGCTGCCTGACCCACCAAACTAGAGCAGCTCCTCCCTGGTCAACTGTCTCCTGAAAAGCTCAATGTTCTGCTCAACCAGCCCTTGGGCTAGCTCATAAGCAGCAGGTGAGACCAACTGCTCTCTCCTCCAAATGCTCAACAACCGGGTCTGCAACTCTCGACCAATGATCTCATGGTCTCTCATACATGACGACAAGATGGACTGCATGTGTGCTATGACAGTATCAGAATGATGTCTCCTAATGCTGAAGAAGCATTGGAACATCTGCAGGATCAAATCATCACACTCAAGGTGAAACATGATGACATAAGTCTTGAATGTGGCCATACCCCATAAAATCTCAAGCTTCTTCCTGAAGGTAGAGCCTGCGCTGTTGTCCAAATCCTGAAAAGCCTCTACAATCAATCTCATAATCCTACTCATAACATCATCATTGTATGGAGCTATAGGTGCGGTGTAAATTTTTGTAGATGTTCTATGCTAAGAGCAGTTTTACTTTTCTCACAGCAATCATACAAATAGTTAAGCAAAATGCAGATCGAACATATAAGTAGATCTTACAGAAGACAAATCAGAAACAGGAAAATGTGTGTGTTCGTTACGGCGGTCAACAGGATGCTTCAACCAGCAAAGTCTCCTTGATCAGCCAGCCCAGCATGTGTCACAACAGACCTCCAATCAGCAAATGAGTCAACCCAAGTCAACTCCCAAAAAGTACTCCCAAAAAGTCAGCGTTGTCTGAAAAAGTCAACGAGCAGCTAAAGTGCATGTGACTCAAATTGGTCAACCCTTTGACCTCGATTTCTGTGCCAAGTAGTACGGCCTTCCAAAATCGAACCTTCCACAAGTTTTCAGCTTGATTGGACCATGCGTTGACCAAAGTCAACGCTGGTCAAACTTTCTGCGAAACCCTAGCAGCAGAAAATCGTACTTTAGCTCAGCCGTACGGTCTGTCCTCCTTTTCCTTCCCACGTGTGGATGAAACTCGTCCTCCGGGTAGCTCGTACTATTTTGGATGAGAGAGGAAGATGTGTGTTGTGATGATGATCAAATGCTCTCCAACTTTTCCTGTATTTATATCCATCATTGGGGCGTGTGACACATCTGCTGGGGGCGTGCAACCTTAAGGCCGACCTGCACATATAATTTATTAAGAATAATAAATTCAAAATAAATGTTCTGCTCATCGGATTAAGACATATTATATATGAATTTTACACCTCTCCGAAAGAGGATTCCAACAAAAATATTAGCCTCTTAATCTGAGCATCATAACATGGAGTTTGGACCTAGTTGTCCAAATTTAACACTCCCTCTCAACTAGGGAGAACTCCATCCATCAGTGCAATCAAACATCGTGCGTCATCCCGCCGTAACTTGCTTTGCTGGCCTCTTTATTTCAGAACAGAAGTGGGTCAGTCACAAAGACATCATTCCCCGACTGACATAATCAGTCCAGAGGTTCCAAACCTCTATCAAACTCATGAAGAGTATCCAACCAACCCAAAGTTGGTTCATCTGACCCGAAGTCAGGCAGAGGTCCCAGACCTCACTAAACTTGATCCCGGATCAAGTGGTTGGACCGTGCCATCCTAGATAGAGAGTACGGCAATCTCTGATGCGTCCATCAGTCTTTGCTAATAGTCTCTAGCTTTTCCCACCTCATTGGCCAAATGAGAGGTACTTCCCATGAGCCCTGAACTCAATGGGTAGGATGCATACGAGGCACAGATAAATGAGAGGTGAACCAGCTCAATAATCACAAGGGTGGGGCAGAAGCATTATGAGTGCTTATAGCTCTGAGAAGCTATCCCCAAAGCCCCCCAGAGCTCCCAGAGCTCATCGTCCAACAGGACCCACATCATAGGGTCGTTCCACGACACCAAGACTCTCACGGAAGGTTAGGAACTTGACCTTCCCAGGGGCTTAGTGAGAATATCCGCGACCTGCTCATCAGTTCCTATATGATCGAGCCTTACGGCGCCTCGCTGTACCATATCCCGGATAAAGTGGTACCTGATATCAATATGCTTGGATCGGTCGTGGAACACGGGATTCTCAGTCATACGAATCCCACTCTGATTATCACAGAGTATCACAGTGGTATCTAGCACATGTCCAAACAGCTCACTAAAGAGCTTCCGCAACCAAACTGCTTCACAACAGGCCATACTAGCAGCAATGTATTCGGCCTCCGCGGTGCTCAAAGCCACCGACTTCTGCTTCCTGCTCATCCATGAGATTGAAGCAGAACCAAGATTGAAGCAGCATCCCGATGTGCTCTTACGATCCACCACACTGCCAGCCCAATCGGCATCAGTATATCCACGGAGTATCACACTCCCGGCAGTGTATCTCAGCCCATGGAGTGCCCCGAAGATATCTCAAAAGATTCTTGGCACCAACCCAGTGAAAGTGATGAGGCTCAACCATCTGTTGACTCTGACGTGTTCCTTTTCAAAACATATGTCGGACGGGTGTTCACTAAGAACATCAAAGCTCCTATGAGTTGACGCGATACTCGGTAAGTTGCCAAGATGAGCCCGGCCCAGCCCTTTGCCACTCAGCTTCTTAAGAAGTTGAGAGTTTCCATTGGGACCTGTCACAAGCTTGAGTCCACCATCCCAAATCTTTCCAGAAGCTTCACAATGTATTTTCCTTGAGAAAGGAAAATCTCTCCAGGTCTCTGCCAGACCTCCAGGCCTAGAAAATAGTGCATCGGTCCTAGGTCCTTCATCTCGAACTCAGCAGCGAGCTCCCTCTTACATTGATGAATGAGAGGGTCAGCACCTGTCAGGAAGAGGTCGTCCACATACAGCACTAGAATGAGAGGCTTCCCCTGCACAACCTTGAAGTAAAGGTTCGGATCAGCATTACTTCGAGTGAAGCCCGGCTTCATCAAGTAACTATCCATCCTCTCGTACCAAGCTCTGGGTGCTTGCTTTAACCCATAGAGGGCTTTCTTCAACCTGCAGACATGAGTGTCTCGATTTTGAACTTCAAATCCCAGAGGTTGTTCCACATACACTTCTTCCTTTATTGCACCATGCAGAAAAGCGGTCTTGACATCCATCTGATGAAGATTCCATCCTTGCGTAGCAGCAAGGGCTATGATTGATCGAATGGTGGTATATCGTGCCACAGGTGCAAATATGTCATCATAGTCAATTCCTTCCTTTTGAAAGAAGCCACGGGCAACAAACCTTGCCTTGAACTTTTCAGCACTCCCATCAGATCCATGTTTGATCTTGTAGAGCCATTTTGCGGTGACAACAGATTTGTCCTTCGGTCTCGGGACCACATCCCAGACATCATTCTTCATAATGGACTCATATTCTTCGTGCATAACATCCTTCCAAACTTGATGCTTTACGGCTTCCTCAAAAGATCCAGGTTCAGATTGTACAATAGTACTCATGGCAGCTAGATACCCTTGGTATCTACACGGCTTCTTGCTTTCCCGGAATGTCCCTCTTGGGGCAGCATGACCCTCAGCATCTTCGAGGGTGTCCCTGAGCCATGATGGTCTCTTTCCAAGTGAAGGGGGTGGATCAATAGGGTCCATTGGCCCTTCAATATCAGGCATAGTCTCATCCTGGGGTTCTTCCAGATTTCCAGGTCTTTCTTCATGATTTTCTTCAGATCTAGGAAGATCTACTACTTTCTTCGGGGAAGCATCTTCGTCAAAAGTGACATCATGGCTTATCTCTACTTCCCTTTGACCAGGTACATAGACTCTATATGCCTTAGAAGTCTCACTGTAGCCCATAAACATTCCTTTCTTCCCAGTAGCATCCAGCTTACTTCTCTTTTCTTTCGGCACATGAAAATAGACAGGACATCCAAAAATTCTAAAATGTGAGACATCGGGTTTCTTACCAGAGAAAACCTCTTCGGGAGTTTTGGAGTCCAAAGCGGAATGAGGGCATCGGTTTTGAATGTACACAGCAGTATTTGCAGCTTCTCCCCACAGAAACTTAGGTAGACCCTGGTCACATAGCATGGCACGGGCAGCTTCCACAATAGTCCTATTCTTGCGTTCGGCAACACCATTCTGCTCAGGAGTATATGCAGTGGTAGTCTCCCTCTTAATGCCAGCTTCTCTGCAAAAGTCTTTGAACTCATTTGACTCATATTCAGTGCCATTGTCAGTCCTCAAAATCTTGATCTGCTTTCCGGTCATATTTTCCACCAAGGCTTTGAAGGTACGGAACCACATGAAAGCCTCATCCTTCTTCTTCAAGAAGTATATCCAGGTTTTGCGAGAGAAGTCATCGGTAAATGTCATGTAGTAAGAACATCCCCCCAGGGATGTCACGGGCAACATACCAGATATATCAGAATGGACCAGTTGCAATATATCAGATGTCTTTGTGACACTTGAGGGGAAAGGTCCCCTTGTATGTTTTCCTTCAGCACAGCCCTTACATACACCTTCATGATTATTTCCAAAATCAGGCATCACTGTCACCACCTTCCTTGCTTCGGGAAGGGCTTTGTAATGAAGGTGTCCAAATCTTCGGTGCCATAGTTCGGTTTGTCGGATAGTATCACAAGTCATAGCTCCCAACGGATTCCCTCCAACCTGGTAGAGTGTACCAACTCTAAAACCAATTGAGATAGCTTCCTTGAAGCTCTCCTTCCACATGAGCACCTTTCCATCAGAGAAAGTTACATTGAATCCTTTGTCTTCCATGGCGGATACAGACACAAGGTTCTTCTTCAATTTAGGTACATAGAGTACATCTTGCAAACGAAGGACTTGTCCTTGAGACAAGTGGAGGGTCACAGTCCCTGTCCCTTTCACAGGATAACTGGCATTATCCCCAAGGATAATTTCTAGATTAGTATCCCTTTCAACCATGTCAGAAAGTGCTTCCTTGAATCCGGTGATGTGTCTTGAGGCACCACTATCGATTAGCCAGACATCCATAGTGTCGGGCGGAGATGCAGCAGAGAGAGCAGATACTAGAATATACTCATTTCTTTTATCAACAACATTAGACTCCTCATACCTGGTATTTTTGGACCTTTTAGAAGGTTGATTGTTTCCACCAAAGTGAGCCTTCCTCTTTCCTTTGGATTTGTCATTTCTTCGATTCCCATTCCTTCGGTTGTTGTTGTTATCGTCACCATCGGGAGAATCCTTCTTGAAGGGGCATTCTCTAGCATAGTGTCCAAGCCTATGGCAGGTGAAACATTTACCCTTCTTCTCTTGAGTCTTTGTCCTTCCTTTGTCCTTAGAACCACCAGAGTTCTTCTTTCGGGAATGAGCACCATAGGCAACATTTCTTTCATTATCGAATTCCTTCATCCTTGTTTCTTCTTGCATACATCTAGACAGAAGCTCATCAAAGTTAGGAATGGTATTATTGTTGAGAATGGTAGTTATGAATACTTGCCATTCATATGGAAGTCCTCCAAGTGCGGTGAGAACCATCTCACGATCAGCTATTGTCTCCCCAATAGCTAGCAGATTGTTCCTGGTTTCGGTCAACTTCATAAAGAAAGTTTGAATAGACTCGTCTCGACCCTTCTTCATATTCTTCAACTTGTTCTTGAGGAATAACACTTGGTTCACATTGTTTACTTGGAACATAAGTATCAATTTGTCATACATCTCCTTGGATGTGCCTAGTTCAGATATGTAGGCAACCAGACTCTTATTTATGGATTCCCTGATCAGCAGCTTTGCTCTGATTTCTTCCTTCTTATACTTGTTTCTAACAGCTGCAGAGGCATTGGATGGAGGTTCTTGAATCTTCCCCGTCACATGATCCAAGAGATCATGATCTTCCAATTTGAGATCTAATATCATCTTCCAGGCATGGAAGTCATTACTTCCGGTCAGCTTGTCATTCTCTTTGAATTCAAGACTAGTGGAACCCATTTCTTCCGGTGATGATTGCTAAAGATAGAGTTTGTCTTCACCTCAGCTCTGAAACCATGTAAATTTTTGTAGATGTTCTATGCTAAGAGCAGTTTTACTTTTCTCACAGCAATCATACAAATAGTTAAGCAAAATGCAGATAGAACATATAAGTAGATCTTACAGAAGACAAATCAGAAACAGGAAAATGTGTGTGTGTTCGTTACGGCGGTCAACAGGATGCTTCAACCAGCAAAGTCTCCTTGGTCAGCCAGCCCAGCATGTGTCACAACAGACCTCCAATCAGCAAATGAGTCAACCCAAGTCAACTCCCAAAAAGTCAACGCAGGGCAGCAAGCTAAAAGTCAACGCAGCAGCAAATTGGTCAACCCTTTGACCTCGATTTCTGTGCCAAGTAGTACGGCCTTCCAAAATCGAACTTCCCACAAGTTTTCAGCTTGATTGGACCATGCGTTGACCAAAGTCAACGTTGGTCAAACTTTCTGCGAAACCCTAGCTGCAGAAAAATCGTACTTCAACTCAGCCGTACGGTTTGTCCTCCTTCTCCTTCCCACGTGTGGCTGAAACTCGTCCTCCAGGTAGCTCGTACTATTTCAGATGAGAGAGGAAGATGTGAGTTGTGTTGTGATGAAATGCTCTCCAACTTTTCCTGTATTTATATCCATCATTGGGGCGTGTGACACATCTGCAGGGGGCGTGCAACCTTAAGGCCGACCTGCACATATAATTTATTAAGATAATAAATTCAAAATAAATGTTCTGCTCATCGGATTAAGACATATTATATATGGATTTTACACCTCTCCGAAAGAGGATTCCAACAAAAATATTAGCCTCTTAATCTGAGCATCATAACATGGAGTTTGGACCTAGTTGTCCAAATTTAACATGCGGTCAACTTCATGATGTTACAGAGACAAGCTACAACTGGAAGTGTGACCCCTTCACAAGGTCCCTCCAAGAATTTGGGCTGTATAAGAGCAAGGATAGTTGGTTTTAGAGCCCAAATCAGTTTCTTCCCTTCTTCTTGGCTTATTTTGGACAGAATTTCATAAAGTTCATCTAGTTTGGACAGAACTCTCCATGTCATCTTCATGTGTTTCAAATCTGTCCCAAGTGTAAGGATTTTGTGACCAATCCCCAATTCTTCCTGCAAATCTTTTGGCTGTCCTTTTTGAAGGATGGCATAAATTCCTCTTGAAAAGGGTTTGCTGTTTGGTTTTGTTTTCTGGTCTTCTGATGCATGGTGGTTTAAGGAACCAACTTCTATTTTTATTTTCATCAATCTGTTTAGGAATCCCTCCATGGTTCAACCAATGATGTGGTCACTGTTTTTCTGAGTTTGGTGCAATTTTCTGTGTAATTTCAGGTTATGCCATTGTAAAATTCTGTTATGAAATTTCTGAGTTTTTGGTCATCTTCTCTCAGTGAGAATTCTTGTCAAACAAGTTATAAACACACTGCTCTAGGTAGAACACACAATGGCGTTTACATGACATAACTGATATTTCGTTTAAACTAATATATATATATATATATATATATATATATATATATATATATAAGATTATTGATGGGGATTCACGATTGGTATCCTGGGCATTCACACACAATAATAAAAAGAAATATCCCAATAGAAATACACAATAGAAGTTGTAACTTGGCACCTGGCATACGACAACACTCTTGTACGCTATCCCCCAGTCTTTAAAAGCTACAGCACTTGAAAGCTGCTCCAGACAGTCTTAACTTCACGTTCTATCTTCACGCTGCTTCGAAAATTTGAGGACAGTGGACCGATATCATACGCAGAAATACTCTGCTTCTTTCTTGCATCTAACCCATCAATCCTTAACCACATAATATATTTGGTCACCGGTGCTGAAATTAACATTCTCATCAGCAGTATGTTTAGGTCCAGCTGATAAGGAATTCAGCGAGACATTCCAACGTCCAACTGTTACAGGAGAAAACTGAGTCCAATTCTGGAAATGACACTCGGTTCTTAGTTCTGGTGACAGGAGCTATTTTTCCTTAACGAAAATGTCGAGGTCTTCAATCTTCAGCAACCAACAAATCCTCTTCAACAACATTTCGAGCCCATTATAACTAATGCGATTTCTCCCGAAATTATAATTATGTCAGTACATTATTCACACCTGCTTCACGGCCTTGTGATTCTTCTCCCCGATGTACACGGCCCACTCAAGAACTAGAACATCCGACGATCATCCTTCACGAATACGGCAAATTCCGATTGGAGGCGGCTTACCTTAGCCTCACGTTGAACCCGAGCAACAACTGGCAGCGCCAGGTCAGTGCTCTGGAACTCACGTGTTTGACTGGTTCCAAATCTCGTTGCCTCCGACTAAGTGAGCAGCCGCTCGAGTGGCAATTTCGATGGTGATTTATTTCCGATTCTTGACCCCGACTTGGGCCTCACCACAAGAATCACTATCGCCATGCCCTTGCTTGCGCTATGGTGAAAGTCTCCCGATACCAGTCGCATCTACATGCAGATGCTCAGCGTCAGCTGACAGCGTCCACCAGTGTGTTCCTCGTGCTAACTCCCCACCTGTGCATGCGATATGCTCCAATTTCACTCATGCATACACCTGCATTTCAACCACTGAAGTGTGCATGGAATTTGACAACCGTATAACCTGGTTGACCTTGTCTAAATATTAGCTACGACACGAGTGTCTATATCATCATAGATTTAGGCGTTTCAATCAGTAAGTGGCCCACAATTGCGGCTATATCACTGTGGATGCTTCCACTGCAATCACGCACTTTCTAATTCCACGTTCTATGTTTTGGCAGCGCTGTGAAATGAAGATGGAATCGAGCATTTTCAGAATTAAATGAGAAATTCGGGAATTATCCCTCGCTTCAATGATACATAACGCAGATAGTAGCAATCTACATAATAGCAATCTATAGCTCGACAAGTCACTCTGGAAAATAGGAGTTAAACCAAACTTAGTTCCCCTTAAAAAACTCGGCCCTGAAATATTTCAACTGTCGGCCCCCTTTAAAACCTTTTTGGCAATTCAAATTTGACATGAAATATGAGTCGGCTCTGTTTCGATAATTCGTGGACAACTAATTCAACAATTTCAAATAGAAATTTTTGAATATTTAAGTGACGATTTCACACAACTTTCAGGAAAATACCTTTGTTAATTTCAGTCACAACCGTCTTCAAAATTTATCTGCAATAACCCTGGAACTTGGCTTTTCAAATCAATCCCACGGTTGAGCCAAGATCGGTGCTCTGATACCACTGTAATATCTCGGATGGGATATTTTATCTAAAAATGCAGAAAATAACTTAATGCCGTAGAATCAACATTTACTCAACAAAAGATTGCCATGTAAAATAAAAACATAAGCACTGCAATCTATCAACAGATCAAATAGGAAGAATCTCAGCTTTTATTATAAATAATAATGAGGGTTACATATAGATCTGACCCCAAAAGAGCTGAGATGGAAAACTGGTCACTAAGATAATCTGCTGCACTGCTACACTGTGATGACCTCCAAATCTGCACTGCTACACTCTCCCTTCGACAACAGCTACCACTGAACCCACTGAAGCACAAGTTGAAGATCTGAATGATCCTCACACCAATCCCTAAAGCTCTGCGAAACTTCTGAATGAAGTCTCCTCAAGAGAGTTGGGTTTTCGTCTAATATTCACAAATCACCCGAGGGTTTCCGTCCTGGGGCTACGGCTGAAGTAGAGAACCACGGTCTCACACCTCTCATACAATAAAATAACATGATCCCAAAGATATCTCCTAATGGCCTCCTCCCTTTCTTAATAGATCTCTTGGGCCTTCAGCGCATTATTTTATTCAGCGGAGCACTTTTTCCCTTTTATTAAAATATTCCTTTTTAATGCGAGAGGGTAGATTGGCCCTACCACGCCTCCTCAGGTCAACGAAATGTTTGTGTCTGTCCCACCATGTAGGTATCCTCGTCCGGTTCCAGTGAGCTATTACACTAAGGTGTTCCATCATGTATTCCTCTGAATGCACCTTGAGTAAGAGAGCGGTAAATGAGTTTCTAAATAACTCAAAATTCCGAAAGTTATAGGAATGCATCGGAACGAAAGCCAAACTGCTCGGATGATGGAGTATATCAAGCGAATGCCTCCGAACACCATGAAAACTCCTCAAAACTCCTCCGAAAAGCTCCTGAGCCCACTGATAGCACCAATCTGTACATGTGACCTGTCTGCTCCTAACTCTGGAAGTCCCTCCTAGCCCTGTCATGGGTGATACCAAAAAAAGGAATATTACAGCCTAAGTTTAAACTTAGGGAAACAGGGTGTGAATCTTCTAGAAAAAGATGGACATCAAGTCAAGTTAATCTTAGTCGTTGAAGTCTCAACGAGAAGATTATAAGGACTTGATGGGCATTTGGAAAAACACACCAGATAGATACTCAGTTACCCAAGAAGATAGATTTTCTCACTAGTTGAAGTTCGACAAGAGAAAATCGAATTAGAGGGAGAGTTGCAGGTTGGAGAGAGATGGCATCAACAAGAGCTGAGAGTGCAGGATCAGACCGTAAGAAGCAGTCTAGAGGCACTGACGCAGTGATAGGGACAATGTAGAGGTTGTGACATTGGGACTGCGCAGAGGCTGATCTATGCACCCACTGCTCCACTTGTCCCGCTACTGTCTTAAGGCTGCCGTAGCTTGCTTGTGATCCAAGAGATTAGCTGCTCAAGGATCCCGCCTTTCTTCCATGTAGCTTCTCTACATGTCCATGTCACCCCACCTCTGTGGTTCATGAGCACTCATGGTTGCATCATTCCTGACCCATCATCTGCCACAGCTGCTTTGGAAGAAGATGCTTCCTTGTCCCTTTTCTTCTCCGGAAAATGGCTGGCAAAATGTCCCATTTCACCACACTGGAAGCACTTGATCTTTGAAAGATCCTTCTTCTTCTTTGGCTGCTTCTTTGATGCCAAGGCTGCATCTTCCTCATCTTCCTTCTTCACTTTGCTCAATCCTAGGCTGTGCTGCCTCTTGGTGAATCTACAGAGTTCTTCTTGATGCAGAATTGACCACAAGTTGTCCCAATCTGGGAGGTCCGCTCTGCCCAAGATACTTTGGACAAAGGTTTTCCACTCATCTGTGACTGCATTGAGGGCAGTCCTAACTATCACAGCATCATCCATCGTTGCACCTGTTGTAGTCAGCTGATCTCTGATTTACTGCAGTCTGAAGAGGAAGTGCTCCATGTCTTCTCCCTTGGTCATCAGGAATGACCTCATTTGGGTCTCCAACAACATTTTTCTTTGGGCAGACTTTCCCGCATATTGGGAAGTCAAGGCCTTCCACATCTCGTTAGCTGTCTTCGTCTCAGCTATGTGTGGTACAATATGGTCCTTGATACTATCCATAATCAACCGCTTGGCATGCCCAACAGCTTCCTTATGCTTCCGAAGGAGATCCGCATCTATTGGTGTAGCCAGAGTCTGCTTTGCATGGTCTCTTAGATTGTATGCCTTAAGGACAATCAGGATCCTTGCCTTCCAAAACGAAAAGTTTGAGAGGCCATCTAGCCTATCCTGATCACGTAGTCCATGAGGAGCCATCTGCTCAGAATGTGTCGGAACTTCCTTTTCTCTTTGTTAGAGAAATGGATCTAAAGCCCTTGGTGAAACAGGTGCGTTATTCTCCGTTTGACAACTGATTTCCCTCCTTGGAAATCTACCAAATCAACTATGATTCAGCTTCTTCTTTGATCCTCTGATCAAACTGCAAGTTTCCTTTGGCAAGAAACTCTTTGAGAAGCTGATCTCCTCCCAATCTTTGTCACTTGTGCTAAGGCTAAAAATTTGAAAACTTCAGAATTTTAACCCCACCAGCTCTTCTGAATTTCTGTTGCTTTTCTGCAGTCTTTTCTGTATCTGACAGATTCAGATCTGAATCACACTGGCTGGCTTCAAACTAAACCAACGCTGTTTCTGAGCTGCCTCTGCGCAGTAATTGCGTGGGCTTGCTAAGACACAACGCTGGACAGCGTCACCCTTCCCTCTGTTTGAGTCTTCTCTTGAAAACTGCGTTGTCCCTTCAGATCTGCGTTTTTGCTACTTTTCTAGCTGCTTTTTGCAGCTAGATCCTTTAGATTCTCTTGCTGGTGACCCTCCTAGATCTACAATTGCTCTGATACCATGCAGAAATTCATGAATCTTATATCTTATGTAGAAATTATTACTGTTAATCTGGTTAAGCTCCTCCTACTTAGATAAGTTATTCACTGAATAAATTCAAGTTAAAATTGAAGCAAAACACATAACAGATCTCTACCAATCCAGATCTAGAATAAGCACATGCACACATTGACAAAGTGACACAAGTATTTGTGGACAAATAGTCCCCGGAAAAACCCAATGTGGGAAAACCGGTTTCTGGCTGTTGGAGGGTTCTATTATTAAGAATATTTCTGAATACACAAATCTGGGTTCCAGATCTGGAAAACTCGACAGAGAAAACACTAGATCTACAGCTCACTCGCTGATCTAGGGCCAAAATAATGACTGATCCACACCCTCAAACGGGATTTACAGAACTCAGCCAAGATTAGGGCCTTGAAACCCCAGCGCTGCCCCTGAAAGCCTTTGCGTAAGCCTCTGAGGTCCTCTAAACCCTCAGCGCTGCTCCGAAAGGGACTGTGTTACCCCAAACTGGGTGACGCAGTCACTACGCTACCCCTGAAGGGTCTTTGCATAACCCCTGAGGGTTTCCTGCTGAAAATCACGCTGTCCTTGGAGAGACTGCGTTGTCCTTGCTGCTGCTGCTGCTGCCTTCCTTTGTGCTGTCCTTGAGCTGATCTCTGCCTCTTGTGTATTCTAGATCCCGGGATCAGATCATCCCCTTGGTCTAAATTCCCCTCTGCAGACTGCAGCTGAAACACTTCTGAGTATTCTTAGCAAACCCTGCCGTAGAATCTTAGCTTAGCTTCAGTGCTCTGCCTCTGTGTATCTTTACAAATGACCCCAAGGATTTCCTTTATACTTTTCTCGTTGACAAATCAATGTCCATGATCAAATCTTGAATCAATGGCTAAGATTAAAGGAAAGCTTGATCTGTGTGACTTAAGACAATTTCATCACATGTTTAATTAAATTCACTTTAATTATTTAAGTTCCCTAAGTTTTAACTTAGGAAATACACTTAAAATAATTAATTAATTTAATATCTCCCAAACCAGATGAAATTTCCCAAATCCATTTCTGGGTCTTGTAGATCAGGTGTACTCTAGTCCCTCCACAAAGTTTGGGAGCTAGGGCACAACTGATGCTACCCCAAATACACAAAATCTCTACACATGCCCCCCAGTCGAGTGAGGGTTACACGTCATAAAATCGATGCCCCACTTTGCAAAGGGACCAACTGAAAAGATAGGATGAAGGGGTGTTGGTGGCGCGTGCATCTTGCGCTGATAGATTTGGCAATCGTGACACTTACGGACAGCAACCATGTAGTCTTTAAAGATGGTGGGCCAGAAGTAGCTAGCACAAAGAATCTTCTATGCAGTAGCATATCCAGACATGTGACCGCCACAGACGCCACTGTGGCAATCATTAAGGACCTTTTCAGCCTCCTCGAGAGTCAAACACTTGCAGAGAACGGAATCAGTTCCGATGCTGTAGAGAGTATCTCCAACTATGCAATAAGGTTGCGAGAGATTGCGGATGCGTCGACGAGAATCCTTCGTCAACTCAGATTGGAAGGTGGAAGTCTGAAGATATACGATGATATCACCGTACCAAGGATTGAGGGTGCTAATAAGAAAAAGCGTGTCGTCCGGAATGTGTTCCTCGGAACTTGATGGAGCAAAATCAGAAGGGAGAGAGCAGATCAAATCGGCAAAGACCAATGACTTCTTTATTTTGGCAGTAGTGAACTCCAAATCGAACTCTCGGAGGATAACAATCCACTTTGAGTATTTGCCCCCTAGCAATTGAGGAGTCAATATGTAAGTGATAGGGTTGCAATCAGAAATCACAGTCACTGTGCACAATAGAATCTAGTGACGAAAATGTTGAACGGCTTGGACAACAGCCAACGCCAACTTCTTGACATGTGCGTAGCGTGTTTCAGTATCAAGAAGATTACGAGACAGATAGTAAATGATGTGCTCATCACCAACATCATCGTCTTGCACCAGAACCATGGCAATCGTGCTAAACATGACAGCCAAATAGAGGGAGTAATCGCGATGATAATTGGGAGGACGCAACAGAGGAGCATTGACCAACAATTTCTTCAGTGCATCGAAGGATTTTTGGGTGATCTCATCCCAAAGGAATGGGAAACCTTGCTTTATTAATCGCGTAAATCCTTTGGCCACTTCAGCATAGTTCGGGATAAAATGACGCAGGAAGTTAGCTTTCCCCTGCAGACTTTGCAGTTGATGTAAAGAGGAAGGAGAGGGGAGATTAACAATAGCTTCAACTTTGAGGGGATCGAGACAAATTCCGTCTTTAGAGACGATAAACCCTAAGAGTCTACCAGAATCAACGCAGAAAACGCACTTATGCAAATTGAGTCGGATGTTATAGCGTCGACAACGAAGAAAAATTTGACAGAGATGATCAAGTTGGTTTTTACGCTTAGTCAAATGAGACGGAAGGTTATCCAGGTAAGGCTGAACAATGTGCTTGATATCATGGAAAGCATATGACATTGCTCGTTGAAATGTAGCCTCAGCCAAAAGGGAGCTTTTTATAGGCGAAAGTACCCCAAGGACAAATAAAGGCGGTTTTGTGTTGATCAGTCGGAAGAATATTAATCTGGTTATACCTAGAAAAGTCGTCCATAAGGGAAAAGATCTCACTCCCAGCACATTCATCAATGATCTGGTTAATAAAAGGAGTGGGATAATTATCCTTAGGGCAAGCACGATTGATATCACGGTAATCGACACAAACACGAATAGTACCCTGCTTCTTATCCACAGGAACAATATTAGAAACCCATTCTGTCAAGGGAATCAGATAGATAAAACCAACTTTAAGAAGTTTTTCAAGTTCACCTTTAATAGCGGCCGCCTTTCTAGGGTGCACAGGACGAAGGCGCTGGCAAACAGGCTTCGCACCAGGATAAGTAGGAATTTCATGCACCACTATACTTGGATCAATGCCAGGCATTTCTTCGTAAGACCAAGCAAAAACGTTGCGAAACTCGCGGAAGAGATTAATATAGACCTCGATCTCATCGGGAGAACAGGTCACCCCAATATGGATGTTCTCGACAACCCCCGGTTTGACGGAGATGTCGATGGGCACCGTTTGTGTAATGTTTCCCAAGTTATCTTCTGCAAAGACTTCGTGTGTCAGGATGGGCGTCTGAAGCAGAGGAGAAGGAACTTGAAAAGCAAACCTCTCGAGACAATTAGACATGGCCCCAAGGCTGGGCATGAAAGAGGAACGATGATGACTATCGTCCCACGGAGGATCCTCAAGAGACAGTTTCCACGATGGCTTCATCGGAGGGAAATATCTCATTTAAGGGATCGGGCGAATCCGAATCGCTGAGCCAAGGGGATTGAGAATAAGTGTCAAAAGACATACTCGAAGGAGCATGATCAGAGGGAGGAGGATCTGAAGCCAAAATAAGTTCACAATATTCAATCTCGATCGGACTTAACGACATCAAATCACCAAACTAATCAATCTGCTCGGGCGAAGGGATGATCCACGGATTAGAAGACCTGGAGATCATGTTAACCTGAAAGTGTTGGGTGGAGGAATAGGAAAAAGACCCATGAGGGCAAGATCTTTGAAAAGACCCGGCTCTATGCTCTCATAAGGCGTAGGAATTTGATCTACGTATGGAACATCGCTCTCGGAAGACGAAGAAGTGAAAAAAGACAACTGATCGACAGTGATGATCTTTCCTTTGTGTGGAAATCGAAGAACACGAAAGAGAGTGAATGAAACTCACAGCATGGCGTGAGTCCAACTGCGATCGAGGAGAAGATTGTAATTGATCTTGTTGTCAACGACTTCAACCTTGACGTTAACTGTTTTTCCTTCTAACGTAATGGGTAAACTAGCGAGAACATCGAGAGGGCAAGATTCCCTTCCGTCAAAAGCTTCAAGAGCCTTTGGAGAGAAATTGAGAGTGGGAGAGCCGATGGCTTTCCAGCAGGCAGATGACATGATGCAGGTAGAGGCACCCTCGTCCACGACCGCTCGATGGATATTCTTTCCATTAATCCCAACTTGGATGATCAGTGCAAGCTGGTGAGGGAGACGTGGAACGAAATTCTCCAAGTCAAAGGTGATAAGGCTTGAATCGGCAGGATCAACCCCACCAATTGCAGATAACAAGGCCTTGGAGAGTCGATGGCTTTCCAGCAGGCAAATGACATGACGCAGGTAGAGGCACCCTTGTCCACGACCGCTCGATGGATATTCTTTCCATTAATCCCAACTTGGATGATCAGCACAAGCTGATGAGGGAGACGTGGAACGAAATTCTCCAAGTCAAAAGTGATAAGGCTCGAATCGGCAGGATCAACCCCACCAATTGTAGATAACAAAGCCTTCCGTTGAGACGAACAACTTTGAAGTACTTCTAATGCAGACATAGCAGATGGCGCCTAAGCCAAATCCTCAACAATACCGTAATGTTGAGCAACACAGGCGTTAGTATTGTAAGAAGATTTGTGGAGTACACCTTTGGAAGGTGGTCGTACGATGGGCTCAGTATTGGGCCTTTCAATCTGAAGAGGGCCAGAAGCAGGCGGGGGAGGAGGACCATCAACGACTTCCTTCCTTGCTGTCTGATGTGGTTCGGTATAATCTTTCGACCGAGTAGCAGTAGAAACGGATGCAGAACCGTTCATCATGAACACCTGAGAGCCAAATGGGGCAGAGGATGGAGGTTGCTCCACCAACTGAGTTTGCTGTGATGGGAAAGGTTCTTTAAGAAAAGCCAGAGTGCCTTGGGTGCCTTTGAGCAATCGACTCACTTCGGCTCGTCCGGGACAGTCCTTGGTGTAATGCACTTCGTCACAAATCAAACAAGGGTACTTCGGTTTGTGTTGCGAACATCATCAACATGAGATTTCTGAGAAACCTGTTTTGGGGTATCGACTTTGGCCTTACCTTTACCCTTGTTTTTACCTTTGGAAGTTTTATCCGCCGGATTGGACTTGACGACATTCACTTCCGCGGTTTTACCAGAATTCGGAGGTGGCTGAGAAGCTGTATCGTTGGAAGTAGTAGACTTTTGCTTCGTAGGATTTCGTGAAGAAGACTTCCGAGAAGTCTGAGACACGGGACCGATGATATCGTCGACGGATGGCATCGCCAGTGCTTTGGAAGTTCCAGGTCGAGGGGCATCAGGCAAGAGTTCGTACAATGTGCCGGACTGAGAGTACACAAGATCAAGGTACTGTGCACGAGCAATGGCTTGTTCCTCAGTAACACACGCCCCCATAGCAATGTCCTTAGCAATCAGAGTAACGAAGGAGGTAGTGAACCAATCAGTTAGAAGCTGATCAGGAATCTCAAACTTGATCAAGCGACGACGACGCCTCCATTCATGAATATGATCAGAGATATGAGTAGCTCGATCTTGTTTCAAGGAGGTGAGGAGGTATGTCCCAGTTTCATAGCGAACTGGTAACTGGAAGTGCGTGAGAAATGCCATGGCCAAAGAGTTGAAATCTTGGAAGATGTCGTGGGATAGTTCAATTTACCACTTGGCAGGGGCACTAGTGAGAGTCCGTTGGAAAAGACGGAGTCGAATGGAATCCTCAACCCAAGAGTTAGAGGAACAAGAAAGATGGTATGTCATAACGTGCACTTGGGGGTCTTCTCCGGACTTGCCCTTAAGTTTGGGACAATCGCCAGGAATTTTAGTCGGAACTGGAGGCCAATACAAGTTATGAAAGATAGGATCGTTCGTCAACTTTGACACATCAGGCAGTTCCAACGTCGCAAAGAAAGGTAATTGAGGATTGAAAGGCATTGCATGTCGTTAATAAAGACCAATATTAGCATTCCACCTAGGTTGAGAGAAATTCTGCCCCCATATGTTTTGTCTCGGAGGATTCTGTCCATAGGGGTTATAAGCCTGATAGTTCTGCCCATACATGGGATGAGGACCAGGATATTGATTTTGAGCATACCACTGAGACCCTGTCTGAGCAACATATGGATTTTATTGCGGAATGTAAGCATTGCCTTGAGGTGGATTATATACCATCTGGGATTTACCTTGAGGAAAATAAGTGAAACCTTGGGGCGCACTAACTACTTGAGATTGACCTTGAGAAATGAAAGTAGCGCCTTGAGGCTGAACGGGTTGCCCCTAGGGTGCAGGTTGACCCGGATACTGAGGTTGGATAGGTTGTCCCTGTAGAGTAGGTTGGCTTGGATATTGTGAGCCACCAGGTTGCCCTTGGGGGAAAGGTTGGCCCGATGGTTGGGATGGGCCAGGTTGACCCTGAAAACCAGGTTGACCGGGCGTAGCACTGTAGGGTTGTCCTTGTTGTACAAAAGCTTGACCTTGCTGAATAGAAGGTTGGTGCTGTTGTACAAAAGGTTGTCCCTGTGGTGGATAGATTTTCCCCCCAGGAACATAAGACACTCCTTGTTGAACATGAGGTTGACCAGAAGGACCGTAGGGTTGTCCTTGTTGGACCAAAGGTTGTCCCTGAAAGGGTTGCCCTTGTGGACCATAAGGTTGTCCCTGTGGACCAGAGGATTGTCCCTATTGGACCGAAAGTTGTCCCTGTAAGGGTTGTCCTTGTGGGCCAGAGGGTTGTCCCGACTGGTAAACGGTTGATTGGGATCAATCGGAGACAAATAGATGGGATTACCGTACACGTCATAATGATGTGGAGGATTACCAGAAGTTTGCAATTGTTGAGAACCCCGAGGGGCGGAATTCTACTGCTGAGGACCTTGAGAGGCAGAATTTTGTTGCTGAATAGCCAACAGGTACTCATCAAATGTATAACCGCTAGGAATGGAAGTAGAAGCCATAGGCGCACTACTAGCAGATTGGGTTCCTACAACGTGAGGTTGTGATCCACTCACGACGGGCCTAACAAGTATCGTGGGATTGACAAGAATGGACCTACGAACAACAAAAGACGCTGACGACGACTGAGTCGTACTAACAACCGGTGTAGACGAAGCCACACAGACAGTGGGTCGGACAGGAACAAAGGTTACAATCGTCGACGTCATGGGATTCGAGGGTGATGCCTCAGATACCGAGACGACCGAACTTCCCGAGGGAGTCGGTGTATTGGACAATATCAGGTTCTGATACAACAATTGAATGCCAGAAACGATCTGACCCAAAGTATGATAACCATGTGGGAGAGATACCGGTTGTGAGGAAGGTTGACCTGAGACATAAGGAAAGCTCTTCGGAGGGAGCTGATAGTCTCTTGTAGAAACATAAAGCTCTTCACTACTAAGGGAACTCGAAGAATCCATATCAGATGAAGCCAACTGATCGTCGAAAAGACGACGAGTAGTGCCGAGTAAGGTAGTAGCTAGTAAAGATGGTTCCGAAGTAAGAGGAGGGAAGTCTTGCGCGTTCCCAAAACCAGACCAAGCATCCCGAGGTTGCCAATTGGTATCAAATGGCTCTTCAAGAGGAGATCGGGTAGCGAGAGGTAAGATACTCGGAAGAATAGACTCCCAAAAATCGACAGATCTAGTGGGCTGAGATGCTTCCGGAGAAACTTTAGGAGAAGGATTGCCGCTAGGAGGCAATGAAGAGGACGACGAAACTGGTGGTTCCGCCATTGTGACAGTGTTTCAAAATAGAAGAGAATCGAGATAACCAACTAGAGGCTTCAAGATCAGACACTAAGGAATCACTTAAGAACAAGCCAAGAAAATATCTTTAACGGGCATGTGATCGTAGGCAATTGATTTTATGACATTGAAACGAAACTCTGTTGTTTCATGTTTTAAGAGTCAAGAAACAGACAAAAGATGACTCTAGTCACTTTTAGGTTGAAACGAGCGTGAAAGGACAAGTGCTCGAGGATCTTTTCAATTTTAGAGAGTCACGAAAAGACCAAAATGACTACTCATGAAATCTAAGCAAGGGGTGTACCAAGTTTCCGTGAACTGCAATATACACCTTGGTGATCGAATGAAAGAGAAATGACCAAAGACTTAATGTATGTGCAGGCAGTCTCCCCGAATGCTATGTTCGGTGTATCATGGTTATAGGGCGACAGACTCAGCTTCCTATGGATAAAGGATTGCAACCTGTGAGGGTCTCCCTTTATATACTCGACGGTACGGGGAGCACAAGTCCGTGCTAGCGCTGTCTAAAGCCAGATGGGGAACGACAACTACTAGGTTTGACGACGTCGGAACACGTCACTAGCCTAGACCTCTACAATATGTGCGTTAGGTTTCAATGCTTCCTTAAGTTGATTGAATTCATTTTAAAGTTGATCTTGAATTAATGTTGCTATTTCAAGGCCTTACTGAATGTGATCTCGAATCCTAAATGCACAACTACATGCAAAAGAAAATCATTCCCATTCAATGAAAGCTAACTAAGAGAGGGATAGTAATTCATAATAGAGCAACAATCAATCGAATACAAGAGAATTTTCCCTAATGCATCTAAGACAACCAAAGCAGAAAACGAAAAGCTCTTTCCTTGTTCACTAAACGCTACTAATGCAAAAGAACATTTTTCATTTTCAAGCTAAGAGAAAGAATGCAAATTTTGTCTCTTTAGATGAATGAGAAGCAAAATGCAATGTTACACTAAAAAGCAAAATGAACACTAATATTGAGCTATTTGAATGAAAATGATCTAAACAGAGAGATGAATCCAATACAAATATCAAACACACTAAAAAATAGAGATGCACTCCTTCAAGCAAACAAAGAGGGCTTTCGAACTGGTTCAGCGAGCAATGTAATCTATGCTCAAGGTGATGAATGGGGAGCTAAATGAAATCTATGACGACCATTCAACAAACCAAAGACACGTAGAATTGAAAGAAAAGCTAAAACATTCAATCAATCAAACTGAAATGACAAAGACGAAACTGACTCGAACTCAACTCAGAAGGCTTAGTGAAGAGAGGACCAAACAAACGACACAAGGCACCTAGAAACCCTAGAGTGACAAACTCCACTGATAAGATGATGGACAAACAGTTGAGAAGTCTGAGACAAGCGGGTGAAACAATTTCAGTGGACCAATTGAAAGATAAAAATCCAATCCAGAGGCAATAAATACTGACAAAACTCAGAAAACAGGCTAAAATTCAATCCTACAGGATTCGACACGTCTGTTTAGCTGTAATCCGCGCTAAACAGGGGTTGGCGCACCTGTGACAAAAGCAACAATCGCCAATCGGTGCGTCTGTTCAAGGAAAAACAACGCCGAGCGAGAAAACTATGGGAAAAAATAAAAACCACTGAGCAGAGGTTAGACTTGACACTTTGGGACTAAACAGGATGGTTGAAAATAGTCAGACAGGCTAAACAAAGCAGAAAAATGATGAAATGACCAAAGTTGATTCGAAAAGCAAAACACTTAGACGAACACGAGAGACGACAACACACACTGGTCCTCGGCGGAGTCGCCAACTTCTTGTGCAAGTAAATCCCCTCTACGGATAGAGGCGATCCCTCTAGCCCTGGGGTGGGTCTAGCAATAAGGGAACATGCTAATGCTTCAGATTCCTAGCTTATGAATGAAACTGAGTCGAGATAGATGACCTACCTTTATTCCAACGCGGTTGTCGTAGTTGTGGCAGCAGTCTCCTGATCTTCATCTTGACACGTCGCGGTCCTTCAACGGTAGTACTCAGGTGCCTGCACAAGGATCAAAGAACGATAACAGCATACAAAACCATACTTGCATCCATAACTATTTAATTGGTCAAGGAGAATTAAACACATTGCACAAGATTAAACATAGCAAATGCAAAACGGGAACCAAAACATCAATCATGTATTAATAAGTAGAGAGAAAGAGTTTACAACTAAAAGAGCCTTGACGTTGCAGCCTCCTTCGACGGGTCTAGTCAAACGCGTCTCAAGCATTCGTCAGGGCATTGGACTTAGCAGGGCGATAGGCTTAGACTCTCTCTCGACAATGGATTCCTCTCTGCTCTATCTCACACCAGCTATAGTAAGGACTGTTTAGCTAGCTGCAACTATGTGAGAAGGGTGTATTTATAGGAGAGGAGGAGGTGGTTTAGGATCCGTCATAAGGTGGAAGGGAGACCTTATCCTTTGGGGAGTTGCTCAAAAGTAGGAAACAAGAAGCCAAAGGAAGGTCTTCGATGTTATTTAGTCGAACAAACCATGTTGACTCCACTCACAAAGTGGTTGGGAATGGAAACTTCGCTTCTATTTTAAAAAAATTTCCAAAAACAGCTGAGCGTAGGCAGTCCACTGAGACAAAGCGCCAATGGGCGTGAGGCCCAGTGTTAATTTCTGTATTAGCGCGAGGCCATGACTGCCTACCAGCGCTGACCCAAAATCATGTGTTGTTGAGAGCCTGCTACAGGAATAGTCAACAAAGGAAATGTTCTCCTCATGCTAAGGGATTCAATGACACTTTTTGCAAGGTATGACAATACACAAAAGTCATTGAAATGGTCCTCCAATGTGCGGGATGGGGATTGCAGGGACGGTGAAAAAATACTGTGTAACAGCAGTAGCAAAAAGTCAACGCCCAACCTTGATTTTTGTGCCAGAAAACGCGGACTGTAGAAATCGAAATTTATGGAGAGTTTGAGGTCAAGTTGACCATGCGTTGACCACAGTCAACATTAGTCAAATCTGCGCTGAAACCCTAGGTCAAAACAGAAAAACCCTTGCTGCGTTTTCTCACGTGTGAGAGAAGAAGAGCCTCTAAGATGATGATCGAACCAATCAGATGCAGAGAGAATGTGTGATGAATGATGGTGAAAATGACCTCCAACGTTGACCTATATATATCCATCAGTGAGGGTGTGTGACACATCTGTTGTGGCTTCAAGCCTACATTACAATTCTGGCCGATCTTGCACATAAGTGGAATTAATCCAAAATAAATGTTCTACTCATTGGATCAAGATGATCTTTAGATCGATCTTGCACCTCTTCGAAAGAGGAATCCAATACAAATATTAGCATCTTCATCCGAGCATCACAACATGGAGTTTGGACCTAGTTGTCCAAAATTGACACTCCCTCTCAACTAGGGAGAACTCCATCCACTTGTGCCATCCAAACATCGTGCGTCATCCCGCCGTAACTTGCTTTGTTGGCTTCTTTATTTCAGAACAAAAAGGTGAGTCACAAAGACATCACTCCCGGCTGACAAAATCAGCTTAGAGGTCCGAAACCTCTATAGGACTCAAAGGAGTCACATACCAACCTGAAGTTGGTTTAACTGACCCGAAGTCAGTTGGAGGTCCGAAACCTCACTTGGACTCAAGAGAGTCATATACTAACCCGAAGATAGTTGGAGGTCGGAAACCTCACTAGACTTGATCTCAGATCAAGTGGTTGGACACGTGCCATCCTAGACACAGAGAGTACGACAATCTCCGATGCGTCCATCGATCTTTGCTACTGGTCTCTAGATTTTCCCACCTCATTGGCCAAATGAGAGGTACTTACCATGAGTCCCAGACTCCATGGGTAGGATGCATACGTGGCACATATCAAAGAGAGTTGTACCAACTCAATATCATAACGGTGGGGCAGAAGCACACCAACAAGGTTTGGCAAGCCTAGCCCTGTGGTTGCTTATAGCTCCAAGAAGCTATCCCCAAGGCCCCCTGGAGCTCCCAGAGCTCATCGTCCAACAGGACCCTCAGCAAAGGGTCATTCCACGATACCAAGATTCTCATGGAAGATTAGGAACTTGACCTTCCCTAAGGGCTTTGTGAGAATATCCGTGACCTGCTTATCAGTTCCTATATGATTGAGCCTTATAGCGCCTCGCTATACCATATCCCGGATAAAGTGGTATCTGATATCAATATGCTTGGATCGATCGTGGAAAACGGGATTCTCGGACAAATGAATCCCACTCTGGTTATCACAAAGGATAACGGTGGTATCTAGCACATGCCTGAACAACTCACTAAAGAGCTTTCGCAACCAAACTGCTTCACAATAGGCCATACTCGCTGTAATGTATTCGGCCTCAACGGTGCTCAAAGCCACCGACTTCTGCTTCCTGCTCATCCATGATATCGAAGCAAACCCAAGTGTGAAGCAGCATCCAGATGTGCTCTTGCGATCCACCACACTGCCACCCCAATCGACATTAGTATATCCATGGAGTTTCACGCTCCCAGCAGTGTATCTCAGCCCATGGTTTATCGTGCCCCGAAGATATCTCAACAAATTCTTGGCACCAACCCAGTGAATGTGATGAGGATCAACCATGTGTTGACTCAAAGTGTTCACTGCAAAACATATGTCTGGATTGGTGTTCACTAAGAACATCAGGGCCCCTACAAGTTGACGATACTCAGTAGGATTTGCTAGCACGGGCCCAGCAGCGCTGCCAATCAACTTCTTAAAGTTGAGCTCCATCGATGTCGACACGGACTTACAGTCCACCATTCCAAATCTTTCCAACAGCTTCACAATATATTTTCCTTGAGAAAGGAAAATCTCGCCAGGTCTCTGCCAGACCTCCAGGCCTAGAAGTAATGCATTAGTCCTAGGTCCTTCATCTCGAACTCAGAAGCGGGCTCCCTCTTACATTGATGAATGAGAGGGTCAGCACCTGTCAGGAAGAGGTCGTCCACATACAACACTAGAATGAGAGGCTTTTCTCTATTAACCTTGAAGTAAAGGTTTGGATCAACATTACTACGAGTGAAACCCAACTTCATCAAGTAGCTATCTATCCTTTCGTACCAAGCCCTAGGGGCTTGCTTCAACCCATAGAGGGCTTTCTTCAACCTGAACACATGGGTGTCTCAATCCTGGACTTCGAACCCCAGAGGTTGCTCCACATACACCTCTTCCTTTATCGCACCATGCAGAAAGGCAGTCTTCACATCCATCTGATGAAGATTCCATCCTTGCGTAGCAGCAAGGGCTATGATAGATCGGATGGTGGTATATCGGGTCACAGATGCAAATATATCATCATAGTCTATGCCTTCCTTTTGAGAGAAGCCACGGGCAACGAATTTTGCCTTGAACTTTTCAACACTACCATCAGATCCATGCTTGATCTTATAGAGCCATTTCGAGGTGACAACTACTTTGTCCTCTGGTCTCGGAACCACATCCGAAACATCATTATTCGTAATGGACTTGTACTCTTCGTGCATAGCGTCCTTCCAGTCTTGATGCTTTACGACTTCTTGAAAAGATCCAGGCTCAGATTGTACGATTGTACTCATGGCTGCTAGATACCCTTGGTATCTTCGACTCTTGCTTTCACGGAATGTCCCCCTTGGGGCCATATGTGTCTCGGCATCCTCGAGAGTATCCTGGAGCCATGATGGTCTTCTCTTCATTGAAGGAGGTGAATCAATGGGGTCCATTGGTCCTTCAACATCGGGCATCATCTCATCCTTCGGTTCTTCCTGATTTCTAGACCTTACTTCATGGTCTTCCTCAGAGTTTGGAAGATTTATTACTTTCCTGAGGGAAGCATCTTCATCAAAGGTGACATCATGGCATATCTCCACTTCTCTTTGACCAGGCACATAGATTCTATAAGCTTTCGAAGTTTCACTGTAGCCCACAAACTTTCCCTTCTTCCTAGAAGCATCCAACTTGCTCCTCTTCTCTTTCGGCACATGAAAATAAACGAGACGACCAAAAACTCTAAAATGAGAGATGTCAAGTTTCTTACCAGAGAAAACCTCTTTGGGATTTTTTGAGTCCAGAGCGGAATGCGGGCATCGGTTTCATATGTTCACAGCAGTGTTCGCAACTTCTCCCCACAGAAACTTCGAAAGACTTTGGTCACATAGCATGGCACAGGCAGCTTCCACAATGGTCATGTTCTTTCTTTCAGCAACGCCATTTTGCTCAGGAGTATATACGGTTGTGGTCTCCCTCTTGATGCCAGCTTCTCTGCAAAAGTTATTGAACTCGTTTGTCTCATATTTAGTGCCATTATCGGTCCTCAAAATCTTGATCTTCTTCCCTGTTTGATTTTCCACCAAGGCTTTGAAAGTACGAAACCGCATGAAAGCCTCATCCTTCTTCTTCAAAAAGTATATCCAGGTCTTGCGAGAGAAGTCATCTATGAGCGTCATATAATAAGAAGATCCTCCCAAGGATGTCACAGGCAGCATACCAGGTAAATCAGAATGTATCAATTGCAAGACATCAAATGTCTTTGTGACACTTGAGGGGAAAGGTCCCCTTGTATGCTTTCTTTCGGCACAACCATGACATACACCTTCATGA